>CAJQUW010015809.1:0-67315 GCA_907163375.1 Prostheceraeus crozeri | reverse complement strand
CAAAAAAAGGCAAACATTAAAGCAAATTACAAAGCAAACATTAAATGATTGCAACAAAATGAAAGCAGAGATGACAGAAGCAAAATCAGACCAATATACAGACCAAGAGAATGGCAGCAAAGAGAGAAGAAGAGTGAAACATATGAGAAAGCAAACTTACAAACTTGGCACAAGAAAGGTAGCTATGAAAGCGTCTTATTTAAATTCAATCAACCCCAAATTCGATATTGAAGAAAGTGTTGCAAAGAGAAATAAAGAAAAGTGGATTCCAGATGAAATTTATGGATTTAGCAAGGGACACCACAAAATCAAAACCACAAATCCGTGCGAGAAAACGAAATACACAGACGGATCCATAATATGCAAAATTAATGGCAAAGGAAAATGTGATACAAAAGGAAATAACTTCGAAATTATCATGTAACGGAAGCAAAGGGAAACAATGTATATTGGAGAAAAAGAAAACACAAGAAATGCGAAAATCAGAGGAAGTGGATATAAGAAGCAATTGAAAGAAAAGAAGGATACATCAAGTTTATGAAGACATTGCAAAGAACAGCATGACAGCAATGGAACAAAAAATTTCAATGAGTGTAGCAAGTGTGCATCACAGTCAACATAAAAAAGTATACAACAGAAAAGGATCGTCATCAACAACAAAACAGGCATGAGGTTAATAAGTTCTAGATGACCGAAATAAATTAGCATATCATCTAGTACTTTAACTGTCCTTAATTAAGGTTAATTAATCATTCACTAATTAAATAATAAATCATTATTTAAATCATTAATGACTAGCTACATGTAAATCATAGATGAAATCTCAATTAAAATTTACCCTCGCCCCACTAGGGTGTTTTGACAAACGTGCCCTGCTGGGGGGGGGGAAGGAGCGTCCCTGCTTACTTCCGAAATTAAAGGTCACAATTCAAAACAAAATAAACCAATGCTTGTTCATTGTTTTGATATTCAAGGTCACTGTGGAGGTCAGATGCAAAGTCAAAGGTCAAAAAGATGATTTTTTTGCTATGGTTATTATTTCTTGCCCAATTTTAAATTTTGAATTAAAAACGTCGAAGTCTAAGTAGAATCAACAAGGGAATTATAATTTTTTGTTCAAATTTACACTAGAACACTTTCTCTTATAAATTCGAATAGTTTAATATTGATAAGGACACCCGAAGACATTCACGATTACATTCAAAGCGAAAATAGTCCAAAATTCGACAAATCTGTCGCACATTCAATTTTTGAAATCTCATTGCGACGAAAGTATTCAGCCGATGTTATTCAAAATTGTTGGAACGCTGTGGAATACATGGAAAACAAGTTGTTTTAAATTTGGAGTTAGCAATTTCCTTCGTTCAGGAGCTAGATAAAATTTTCGGTAAAGATTCAATCGTCACCATTCAGTGTGTACCAATCAACGTAGGAACATCCGGAAATGAGGAAGTAGACCGACTAGCGAAAAAAGCAGCAGAAGACGATTAAGCAGAAGTGCCATTAGATTTCACAGTAGCCAAGAAAAAAATCCAGGGACGAGCAAAAGAAAAATGATAAAATGAACACCATCATCACCACTACAGCAGAAGGAAGATCACCAGAAATAAAGAGGAGGAGGCGATAATGAGCGGAAGGCAAATAATTACACTGTCACAAATACGCAGTGGCCATTGCATTCTATTCAGGCAGCATCAACAGAGAATCGGCAAACTAGAGACCTCTTCTGCATAGACTGTGGAGCAGAAGAGAGACTGCAGAACATCATATCCTGCGATGTGACAGGTGGTTGAGAACGAATGAGAGCTTTTGAAGATCCTCAACCAAAACCGGAAACGATCCGTGGAAGAAATCGGCTCCTGAGGAGACTGGACGTCTCGACCAGCAACATGAACATCGTATCCCGAATGCGAAGAATTGACAACAGCAGCAACAGGAGGAGGCGCTTTGTTCGTGAGCGACAGTCAAGCGGTGCTGGAAGCGCGGAAGGGAGTGAAAGGAAGGGAAGATCGGTTGTCGGTCTGTGTATGAAAGCGGAATCAACCGTACTGTGAAGGCTCATTGATCCAGGGAGGACAGGGTGAGCATGGTTCGATTGATGACAGGGCACTCCTTGGAGTTGGGGGGGAGGCTACCGAAAAAGTGTCTACCGTGGAAGTGTCACGAATGTGTAGGTGTGAGGAAGTGTAAGAAGGGGGGACACCCTATGGAATGTGTGGCGAGGGAAGGTATGAGGGTTAGCTTGGGGTGTGCATATTGGTAATGATGCTTAGTTTCTTTATTCCTGACCTCGGGAGGCGTTGGCGTACTGGAAGTGGTGGAGACGGGCGAAGCTGCGGCCGTAAGCCGAAGTCAATAACAACAACAGTAACTGTAACAGCAACAAAGATTCAATTTCACATTGTATGTATTTTAGTGCAAGGTGAAATTGAACAGTGGCTACTTGTTGTGACAGCATGATTCCTGTAGATAAATGAGTGAAAGTAGTCGCCTTATAAAGCGAGATATTTGCCACTTTTTTTCCTTAGGCTATTAGGGTTTCTTTAGAGTGTGAATATCGCACAAGACAATATAACAAATAAAAAGCAGCGCTGAAACCGAACCTGGTGTAATGCTCAAGAGACTCCAATGAAGCTGAGAATTCTTCAATAAAATCGGGTGAAGCGACTTAACCTTCTGTAAGTACGATTTTCTTAATGATAAAGTGTGTCTGCTAAGTCACGCCGTTGGAGAGCATGTTAACCATCTGAAAAGCAAAGATAATGTTCGACGAAAAGTAGAAAAAACGAATTTTACCATGCACCATTGTATAATATTGATTGAATGGTGATACTCTATATTTTCGGATACTATAACTGCCACAAGTTCTTGTGTATAATATCATAATTGCAAATCTTTATTCAAAATTATTTTCAATCGGACAATAATGTTTCGGTGATTTTAGGAATGGGCTGCCTTTTCATTATCTTATTAGACTTTTTTGGTGGTATTATCAAACTTCTTCTATAACGTTCACAATAGTCAGATAAAAATGTTACTCCGCGATCGGCTACCGTACACCGCATTCCGTATCCTTGCCAGCCTGAAGCAACGATAGCACACTTCATCTGTTCCAAAAATGTGCGTGGGTTAACTTTAACTCGAAACTGAGCAGTCAAGGTTTCAGCCAAACGTGGAAGTAGAATTCGGATACAATAGTCATCAGACATTGTTTTCCTAAAACTGGCAACGGTGCAAAAATTATAAGCCAATAATCCACCATATGAAGCTGGATCAACACCCATCAAAATACAATACTGTCTTATCTTAGCTAAATCAAGTATTTCTTTTACAATTTCCTCCGTAACGAATCCATTACTGACGTTTCTGACCGCAGAATATTGTTGGAATATTGTTTTTAGTAATAGTATAGTGGAAATTGTCTTTTTCTTGAATGAATTCACCTGTGTCAGTACATTTTCAGTTTTGGCTTTTGATTGAGCATCAACTTTTGGTAATTTAAGTGCCCGTGTTTTAACTATTGCAAACTGTTCATTGCTTTGCTTTTGTAGGTATTTAACGACGGTAATTGTATGTCTTCTAGAGTCCATTACTCGTGAAATTGAGTGATCACACGTTGAGTGCCAGTATTATTATCTTTTCCTCACAATTTGAATTCATTCAGTTTTCGTGAAAATCATAGTTAAGGAGCCAGTCAGAAAAATTTAGATTTCCATGTAATTGTACGGGTGAGCTATGGTATGGACTTATGAATTGCAACTATGGCATGGACTTCTTAGTATCTCCTGAAGTTGATGTTTATCACTGGGGACTACGCTAGAATGATAAGTTATGATCTGTCTTTAACATGTATTGTGAATGGTTTTTATCAACTGGGACGTAAAGTTGACGCTTTTCAAATTATCCTGCATTACCCTCACAACTAACTATTCACCATCATTTCGTGAAGGGTTTTGTTGATCTATCTAACCGATCAAAGAATCAATCAGTAAATTTAAAGCAGAAAAATAATTTGAACGAAATTAAAACAATTCACATTATTGATGTGAAGAAGAACACATGCCACATAAGTAATGAATGAAATTTTGTAGAGGAAAAGTACCACTAAGTTGCTCGAAGTCATTTTATTCGAAGTAAGTTAAAAGAAAAAATGAAAGTTAACACCGAGATCTTTCGCCTGGTCTTATCAAGGTGTACCCAGGACAAATACTGAATGAAGATGTTAAGAAAAACTATAAGTCTACATGAATAAGGCTCACCATGGCAGAGAAAGCTGCCAAACAAATTCCTTTTGTGCACACAATACAGGCTTCTCTAACTTGATGTACAAGGCCTCTAAACTTGACAACAGATTTCTTGATCGTCCACGGCTTACAATTCTAAACTTTGATCTGATATCTGTGTCATCACGTGCAAGAGAACACTGGACAATATGTTTCGTCACAGAGGTGAGAGGCTTTCCAGACCGACCGACCGTAAACCAAACCGGCACATGCTCTCGGACACGAGTGGCCAGACGCCGACGAGTTCTACCAACGTAACTCTCCACAATTACAAACATATTTATATATCACTTTCGAACTCGCAGACGTCGGCAAAGCATCCTTCACAGAGGCCAAAGGTACTCGTCTGGTTGAAAAAAGAACCATAGGACGGGAAGCAGGAAAAACAGAGCACAACCTGTTAAGTTCGGAACGAATCAAATTGACAGATTTGTCTCCGTAAAATGGAAGACTCACATAAACAGTTTTCTTCTGTGGACCAAATACATCAGACTTTTCTGGTAATACAGTAATCTTATGCTTTGCAATAAAATGAGGAGGATATCCGTTTCTCATCAATGTACCTGTCAAAAACTTGAACTCTTCCTCCAAAAACTCAAATGAACAGATACGCAAAGCTCTGTAAAACAAAGACTTTACAACACTTATTTTCTACTGTAGAGGCACAAAACTATGAAAACTAGTGAACACACACACTGTGCGTTTTTTGTAAACTTTTGTCCGAACTCTACCTTGACAATTGCGATTAACGGAGACATCAAGAAAAGGTAAAATGCCTTCACATTCAAATTCACAAGTGAAAGAAATGTTTTGGTGAGCATTATTCAAATGAGACAACAGTAACTCTCCATCTTGGACACTCTGAACAATTACAAAAGTATCATCGACATACCTACAATAAAATTGAGTCAAACTTTCTAACTCATTGCCTAATTTCGCTTCAAGACTTCCCATGAAAATATTTGCCAAAATTGGACCAAGTCCACTGCCCATAGCACAACCATCATGCTGACGGTGAAATTTTCCATTAAATACACATTGCACATTACAGGTACACAAAACTAATATGTCCTTCAAAACATTGACAGGAATAGGACACAATTCAGGATTGTCTCTAACTTTAGATAACACAATGTCAATAGTCTCCATGAGAGGAACATTAGTATAAAGAGAACTAACATCGAAGGAAAGCATTCTAGAATTACTTACATCAAAATTCGTTACTTTGCTTGCAAAGTCATGTGAGTTAGATATACAGTGCTGATCAAAAAGCTTTTCAATAGGTTTTAACATTTCTGCTAACCATTTGGAAGTTTCATGATAAGCGGAACCTGTCATAGATAAGATAGGACGAACGGGTACATTTTCTTTATGGGTTTTCGGTAACCCGTACAACCTGGGTACCTGTGTCCCAACAGTGCACAAGCGTTCGAACTGAGCACTAGAAACGATATTTTTACAAAGCAACTTCTTCAGACACTTACGGATACGACTTTCAGTATCTTCAGATACATCTTTTTGAGAGATATCGAGAGAAAACTTAGATTCATCATTCAAAACATCATGGATTTTATAAACATAATCATCTCTGTTCAAAATGACTACACCAGAACCCTTGTCAGGGCGCAAAATTACAATGTTACGATTCTTCTTTAATGACAACAAGGAATTCACGTGAACTGGAAGGAAACAGGATTTCTCGATTGCAGATCTGTTGTAAGAGTAAGCAAGAGACACTAAGTTAGCACGGAATTCACTCAATCTATCCTCTGAAACCGGCTTGAGATCCCGAAATTGAAGATATAGATTTTCGAATTCAGCCTTGACTTGGACGTTCGCACTACGACGCGGAGAAATGCAAAAGTCGATGCCAAAACATAAAGCTTGCTTGTCGATGGGAGTTAACTCATGATCAGAGAGGTTCACAATCCTTTCATCGATATCGAGAGGAAAAGTAGGCACACACTTCTCGAGAAGACAGCGGTAACGTCGATCACATTTGTCTTCAACTTGTGATCGACGTTACCGCTGTCTTCTCGAGAAGTGTGTGCCTACTTTTCCTCTCGATATCGATGAAAGGATTGTGAACCTCTCTGATCATGAGTTAACTCCCATCGACAAGCAAGCTTTATGTTTTGGCATCGACTTTTGCATTTCTCCGCGTCGTAGTGCGAACGTCCAAGTCAAGGCTGAATTCGAAAATCTATATCTTCAATTTCGGGATCTCAAGCCGGTTTCAGAGGATAGATTGAGTGAATTCCGTGCTAACTTAGTGTCTCTTGCTTACTCTTACAACAGATCTGCAATCGAGAAATCCTGTTTCCTTCCAGTTCACGTGAATTCCTTGTTGTCATTAAAGAAGAATCGTAACATTGTAATTTTGCGCCCTGACAAGGGTTCTGGTGTAGTCATTTTGAACAGAGATGATTATGTTTATAAAATCCATGATGTTTTGAATGATGAATCTAAGTTTTCTCTCGATATCTCTCAAAAAGATGTATCTGAAGATACTGAAAGTCGTATCCGTAAGTGTCTGAAGAAGTTGTTTTGTAAAAATATCATTTCTAGTGCTCAGTTCGAACGCTTGTGCACTGTTGGGACACAGGTACCCAGGTTGTACGGGTTACCGAAAACCCATAAAGAAAATGTACCCGTTCGTCCTATCTTATCTATGACAGGTTCCGCTTATCATGAAACTTCCAAATGGTTAGCAGAAATGTTAAAACCTATTGAAAAGCTTTTTGATCAGCACTGTATATCTAACTCACATGACTTTGCAAGCAAAGTAACGAATTTTGATGTAAGTAATTCTAGAATGGTTTCCTTCGATGTTAGTTCTCTTTATACTAATGTTCCTCTCATGGAGACTATTGACATTGTGTTATCTAAAGTTAGAGACAATCCTGAATTGTGTCCTATTCCTGTCAATGTTTTGAAGGACATGTTAGTTTTGTGTACCTGTAATGTGCAATGTGTATTTAATGGAAAATTTCACCGTCAGCATGATGGTTGTGCTATGGGCAGTGGACTTGGTCCAATTTTGGCAAATATTTTCATGGGAAGTCTTGAAGCGAAATTATGCAATGAGTTAGAAAGTTTGACTCAATTTTATTGTAGGTATGTCGATGATACTTTTGTAATTGTTCAGAGTGTCCAAGATGGAGAGTTACTGTTGTCTCATTTGAATAATGCTCACCAAAACATTTCTTTCACTTGTGAATTTGAATGTGAAGGCATTTTACCTTTTCTTGATGTCTCCGTTAATCGCAATTGTCAAGGTAGAGTTCGGACAAAAGTTTACAAAAAACGCACAGTGTGTGTGTTCACTAGTTTTCATAGTTTTGTGCCTCTACAGTAGAAAATAAGTGTTGTAAAGTCTTTGTTTTACAGAGCTTTGCGTATCTGTTCATTTGAGTTTTTGGAGGAAGAGTTCAAGTTTTTGACAGGTACATTGATGAGAAACGGATATCCTCCTCATTTTATTGCAAAGCATAAGATTACTGTATTACCAGAAAAGTCTGATGTATTTGGTCCACAGAAGAAAACTGTTTATGTGAGTCTTCCATTTTACGGAGACAAATCTGTCAATTTGATTCGTTCCGAACTTAACAGGTTGTGCTCTGTTTTTCCTGCTTCCCGTCCTATGGTTCTTTTTTCAACCACACGAGTACCTTTGGCCTCTGTGAAGGATGCTTTGCGACGTCTGCGAGTTCGAAAGTGATATATAAATTGTTTGTAATTGTGGAGACAGTTACGTTGGTAGAACTCGTCGGCGTCTGGCCACTCGTGTCCGAGAGCATGTGCCGGTTTGGTTTACGGTCGGTCGGTCTGGAAAGCCTCTCACCTCTGTGACGAAACATATTGTCCAGTGTTCTCTTGCACGTGATGACACAGATATCAGATCAAAGTTTAGAATTGTAAGCCGTGGACGATCAAGAAATCTGTTGTCAATTTTAGAGGCCTTGTACATCAAGTTAGAGAAGCCTGTACTGTGTGCACAAAAGGAATTTGTTTGGCAGCTTTCTCTGCCATGGTGAGCCTTATTGATGTAGACTTATAGTTTTTCTTAACATCTTCATTCAGTATTTGTCCTGGGTACACCTTGATAAGACCAGGCGAAAGATCTCGGTGTTAACTTTCATTTTTTCTTTTAACTTACTTCGAATAAAATGACTTCGAGCAACTTAGTGGTACTTTTCCTCTACAAAATTAGAAATAGATTCAAATGAATGAAATATTGGCGCCAATATTAAATGCGAGATGATTTAACCCCTGCAGAATTACAGCAATCCAAGAAGAGGAACCCAAATGAATGCAAAGCTTATGTAGTGCATTGAAAAACATTCCAAAAAGCCTTCAAGGAAACGCTGCAAAATATTCACTCAACAGCTGACAATCTGGTTAAAATATTTCAACTTATATTACACGCGCATCATGCAAAATATTGCTTTCACAGCATTATGCAGCCCATGCTTACGTATTTCAGAGGCTTGCATTCTGATTGATCGGCAGAACAGTGCGCTTCCTGTTCGTTTGTTTGAAGAGATTGAGAAACAGTTAGTATTGGAAGTAGTGATGAATAAGTTATTTGTCGAATAAGTTATCAAAGAAGTGTTACAAGAAGTTCAGTCTGTTTGGTAAAGAACTTGCCGATAAAATTGCAACCAGAGCTGCAAAAATTCCACTGAAATTTTTTAATTCCAATTCCAGAGCAGAAATTTCAATTCCAATTCCATAATAAGATTCAATTCCGATAACTGCATGTCGCGTGTTGTCTCATTTTAATGCATCTAACGTCTGTTCGTTTCAATCTAACCCATGTGCCCTAATCCTATCCTCGTTGTTCCTGTGTCCCGTTCCCTGCGTCGTTCCTGTGCGTTCTCATGTTCATAGTTCATCTTTCTTGTGTACATGTATATATGTAACCGGTCAGCCTACGCCATTTTCGTTTCGTAAACGAGATATTCAATATCTCGTGAAAAAAGAAAAGAAAATTAACGGTCAGCAAAGAATCAACCGCTGAGAGAGAGAGAGAGAGAGAGATGATATGCGAATAAATCTATTAATAAACTGACAGAAGAAAGAAATTCAATGTGCAAATAACGTGATTGTTGATGAATGAAAAAACGACGATGAAAATGATATCGTGAAAACTGATTAATGGTTCATGTTAAAAAAGGAGATTAAAAATTCCGTGATAAGAACGAAATGTGGTCGGGTCGAAACCTAACGAGCAGAGATTAAAGGAAGCTCTTTCAATTTTCAAAAGAAAGTGGATTTATCGTCAAGTCTCAAAAATATATATAAATTAGAAACGATGAGAAATTGACACAACAACAACTACCAACAGCACATACGACATCTTCAGTAGCTGTTCGAAGAACTCCGGTGTAACATAACTACAGAAGTAGCAACAACAACTGCCTGCCAATGAACAACAACACAGCAGCGTATAAGGCAACACATCAGCGAGCGCGATTGAAGATTGACGGTATAAGTGATATTTATGATATTATTTTGGTATGTATAAGTGAATCCGATCGAATTGAAGTGAATTCAACATAAAGTAAACTGTAAGTGTAAAGTTTTTCTTTTATCGTTGCGCATCGTAGTCTTGAATTATTGTATTAGCGTATAATTGTAGTCTTAAAAATTAATATTGTTAATTGTTGTGATTGGAAGTTGAATAAGAGTTCATGTAATTGCCATTTTAATAGAATCATTAATTATTAGAATAATTTGTTGACACTGTCTATATTGTGATTTGAACTGACAGGGTTGCTGCCCTTTAGTAAGCCAATTGTTTTTCGTGTGTACAAAATCTCCAATTTTTGTGCTTATCCTATCAAGAACTAAATTCAACAATTGCTTTATTTTGATTAATTATCTTATTTGATAAATAACTAGATAACAGATTTAACAAAGATGATCGTCTTTTAATTGTTTGCTTAATCGCTTAAATAACATTGTCCGGGGCTGTATGCCCATCGAAGTCACAATTAACACCCTTTATTCAAAAATAGAATAAAGCTTCATCTATCGATCTATCTCTCTCTTATCTCTGTGTGCAGTTACCATAACGGCCGAGTAAGCCTAGTGTGATTTCAATGTTTGTACAAATAGATTTATCACAGGTCTATCGAAAAAGTGGAATTGAGGTTTATCAAGGTCACTTCCAATTCCCGTAGATTTGAATATCGTCAATTCCAATTCCAATTCCGACAAAAAATGGATTTAATTCCGGATCGGAATTAGTTCCAATTCCGACTTTTCCAACTCTGATTGCAACAATGATAAAAGCTAACATTTTTGAACCAATCGGAAATGGGAAGATGAGCGAGGAATTATTGGAAAAGCTTATTTAAAACGGTTAAACGATTAATTGTCACCAAATGTGAGATATGCAAATTTTTGCAGTTTTGAAGAAATTGCCACGGAATTGAGTGATCATAATTGTAATGCAGAAGGAATGATGGTATTTTACAGATTCTCAGTGTCATGACAGCCTTGGAGATTTAGTGTTTGTTAAATTAGCAATTCGATGGGTTCTAAACTTTCATGCTCAACATCATGAAAATTTTCTAAAGCATGATCATATCACAGGCAACCTACCACTGGCAGAGCAAAATAATGTAATCAAAGACAATGATTTCAATTAACTTTGAAAGATGTAAATGGGTCCACATCACTATTCAGATTCAAGAAATGAAACATGAATTGAGTGAATCATGCTGGCGAAAATTGAATTAAAAACTTGACATTTCAGCCAAGAAAGCACGAATAATATCGCGACTTTTTCATGAAGACTTCCATTATAATACAGATCATGAAACTCCCTTAAAAATCAGCTTAATTTCCGCTTAGTAGGATGCTTATTAGCAAATATTCATTCCTGTTGATATCCAACTTGCTTCATGCTACCTATATAGGGGTGTCATCTCGATAGTATATAAATTGGCAAAATTTTGAATTTTTTAAAACTGCTCAAATAATTTTTTGGACCACGGGAACGTAATCTCCGCAAAAAAATGAATCTTTTGATATATAAAAATGTTCACTGTATAGAGATACTTTTTTGAGTCGACACTCTACCTATATATCCCGACTCTATGCATACAAGGGTGCCAGTAGAATATCTAATATAAATACCAGATTTTCAGCAAAAGCATTTGTTCGGAACAAGGAAAGAGGAATTAGTGAATGCAAAAAACAGTGCATCATGAAAACATTCATTAACTTTGAGGTGATAATAGAAACGGAAAAAGAAATTTCATATCAGGTACGTTGTGCGAAGAACCAAGTAAACTGATTAGCATTATGATATTGTAATATATCCTATGTAATATTTGTATTATATATATATATATATATAATTTGAATTATAATATTGTTTTTTGTGTATATAGTTCGACCTATGGGCTACTCATATGTCATCGTTATACGCGCAAATCATTGTTTAGATAAACAATAAATTTAAACATGTAAAGGAAGCAACATAGCATTGATACCAGTGTCATGGAGGCAAAGCGTCCTGTCAACCGAAGCCTGTCTCTTGTCTCTATGTTTTTCTTCACGCCTTTTGGAGTTTGATCAACTTTCTTTTTTCGGCTTCTGTCGGAATTTTATTGATTTTAATGCAACCACTGTTTGCAATCACCTCGGTCAGTTTCATCTTATACTCAACTTTGTCCATCACCACAGTGCAGTTCCCTTGTCAGGCTTCAGGATACTATTTCCTTGTTGGCTTTCAATGTCTCTATCGCCAACTTTTCTTCACCCAACAAGTTTGCTTCAGGGTTTGAGTTCGTTTTATAATGTTTCCCACTTCGCACTAGCCGAGTTTTTCTGAATTCTCGGCATTCATTTTCATCGCAACCTCTTCTATTCCTGTAACTTCAATCCTAACTGTAACTTTAATTCCTGTGTCTTCAATCGGTATTGGCGCATACTTTAACTCTTTTCCAAGTTTTTCCTCCGGAAAAGACAATATTGTAGAAGATAAGTTTACAACACATGAGTACTGACATTCTGCTCATCACCTTCTTCTCCTCAATCAAGGTTTGAAACTCCCTTTTCTGATTCAGTTTCCTCCTTTGAAATTCCCACTCTCTTCTTTCTAATATTTTGTCCCAATTATAGTTGGTCATCTCAATCCGCAAACCATCGAGGAGTTTGTTCTTCATAGTCAACAAGAGCCTTTAAAGTCGAAGAAGAATATCAAGGGATGAAGGTGGGTATGAAAATCAGACCACACTGACAATCGCTTATGCTCCTGGCATGTGAGAACATCGACAATGAGGCAAAAAACTGGGATTGAAAGTGAGGTATCGGAGTGGAAGAACCTTAGGATCAATATTGTCAAGGCTAAAGTTGTAGGAATTTCAAGCAGTACATGCTTCAGGGGTAATCTACAAGCAAGAATGTGTGGTGATTGCGATCGAGTCTATATCGGTGGAACAGGAAGGCACGGTGGGTTGGAATGGAGATTTAGTTCAAAAAAATTGTCCAAGCTAATATGATACATTTTCTGAATCCCTAGAGTGTCAGCATTTCAAATCTGTTTTCAGAAAAATCGTAATAATTTGTCCTTTTTGCAATACCCAAGAATTCAAAATGGCCGAGTTTATGATGACATTTTGACCTATCAATTGGCTACCCAGCCTTGTAATCACCTGTGCAGGCTATCATTAGTGCATTGACAGCAAAATACATTCAATTACACCATTCAATACTTGCTTAGCACTAAAAAGAATTAAAGAAGTAGGCATTTGGTATTTGTAAGTAGTATATACCGGATATATGATGCGAATATGTTGTTGGTTAGAAATAATTATTTGAATGTAAAATATTTTTGAAACGGAATAGTAAATATTCGTTGAAAAAGTCAGAAACATGATAAACAGCGTATGACGCATGAAGTTACTATGACGTCCTCTGCAATCTAATAATTGTATCATATGTGTTATATCTCCTTGACGCAAGACAATGAATAATTTGCGTTGCCTTGCAGAGCATGCGTATGAAAACAATGTAAACAGCATCGATCAATTGAACCAGTTGAATTAAATTTCTATGTGCTGTGACTTGGCAGTTTTGGAAAAATCCGATGCTGTTTACATCACGAAGCATGCAAACATTTCATGCATCATACAAGCTATTGATCGTGCAGACGGATTGGAGGATAATGCAGTAAACAATTACCTCTGACGACACTAGTGCCGTCTATCGATAGCATTGTGCGGTCTTGGTGTCGTTCAGATATCTATGCAATGATCACTTCATAAATGTATCGATTCACAAATAAACCCTTCTCGTATATCAGACTTTCATATCACCACCATGCATAGAAATAAACTGTTTATCTGAATCGAGGTCGCGGTCAATTTGCCACGTCGAAGCACACACACAAGATAGCCGTTTTTTGCAACTGTGTTTGCTGTTTGGGAAAAACAAAGACTATGCGTTCTGTAACTCCTACAATGCAAGATATAATCGAACAATACTTCGTCAGTGGGTATGATCCGAATGATATTAGACTTCCAACCGTGGTATGTAACACTTGTCGCCTTACGCTGTCTGAGTATGCCAAAGGCATCTTTAATCGATCTATCGAGTTGTTTGATTTCTCTACGCTTGCTGAAGCTCCACCACCTCCACCACCAACTCGTTCCACGCCTAATTGCGGTTG
Source organism: Prostheceraeus crozeri (assembly GCA_907163375.1). Classification (NCBI taxonomy): domain Eukaryota; kingdom Metazoa; phylum Platyhelminthes; order Polycladida; family Euryleptidae; genus Prostheceraeus; species Prostheceraeus crozeri. The sequence continues at coordinate 53,344 of CAJQUW010015809.1, read as the reverse complement.
TCTGCTCTGCAAAACAGCTAGTAAGTTTGGAGTAAAAGAATCTAAAGTAGGACGGCCAATTCACGAGTCCAATTCTGAGAGCAGTAATAGGCCTACTTCCATAAAGGTATGCGGTCAGTGCTTTTCTACTCTTTCGAGGGGAATGCCTCATAGCTGCACACAGTGGACTAAGTTAGAGAATTTGAAAAGAATGTCTTTCGGCAAAACGTCTGAGCAAATGGCATCCTCACTTTTGAAAGAAGAGCTTGAGGAAGGAGCTTCATCTTCAGTAGTCCTATCTACTTCAACCGGTCGTCCTTTGAGAGTTGATGTTCTACCACAGAGAGCCTCATCATCATCTGCCAGCACACCGATTTTTAGTGCGAAAGATATTTCAAATATTCAGGTTAACATGAACCTCAGTACAAACCAGACCATTAAATTGTCAGGTTTGATAAGGGCGTCAGCAGAGAGAGGCAGTGTTGAATCGCACATCAAGCAAAAGTTGCAGTCAATAAATCATTCATTGGATTGTTTTTTTGGAGTCTCAACAATGGATTTCATATGTTCTGAAAAAAGTAGTTCCCAGAAAGTGGAAAGGCCAGTTGTTTACTGTAATGATTTAAATGGTTTGGTTGATAGTATTATTAAAACTAGAAGATATGATACTGATTTGGTCTTTTAGATCGGCGTGGATGGTGGAGGAGGATTTTCAAATTTTGCTTATCTGTTTTTCTTGATGATTTGGACACGACTCATGTAGGTTCACAGAGGAAAGATAGTGGTGTCAAGCGACTTTTTATCATTGGTATTGTCCGAAATCTCCAAGAGAATTATGTCAATGTATTAAAGGTGTGGCATCAGGTACAGTTGATTGAACCTCACGCTTGTACTTCTTTGACTTCGAGGTTAGTTAGTTGCGATCTTAAGCTGGCCAACATTCTGTTAGGTTTGATGTCGCACGGATCTAACCATCCCTGCACTTGGTGCGATTGCCATCGAACTTCCTTGGACCAAAGAGGCCGTCTTCGAACGCTGGGTTCCATAACTGGCAAGTTTTGGCAGTGGTTGGAACAGACTGGTCAAAATAAGTCACAAGCAAAATGTTTCCAAAATGTGGTTCATTGCCTTATCTTAAAAGGCGACCCAGAAGATGAAATGATTGACTTGCTTCCTCCCCCAGAACTGAATCTGCTCATAGGTCCCGTGAATACACTATTCAAAGCTATGGAAAAGGAATGGCCTGAAGCCATAAAATGGGCAAGATCTTGTCATGTTGAGCTTGAGGCCTTACACGGTAGATCATTTAATGGTAATTCATGTTACAAACTGATTTCTCGCGTCGATATTCTACGATCAATTTGCCCAATCCAAGTTTTGAAGTACATCCAAACATTTGAAATGTTGAAAAGAGCTGTTGAGTCTTGTTATGGACAAGAACTACACACCGAATATCGTGATTTGATTGATAAGTTTCGTGACAATTACTTGGCACTTGGAATTTCTGTAACACCAAAAGTACATTGAATTTTTTACCACGTGGTCGACTTTTGCAGAAGAAAGAATGCCGGCCTTGGCAAATATAGTGAACAGGCATTCGAAGCCGTTCATTAGGACTTCAAAGCAACGTGGCTTAAGTACAAAGTTGGAGAAGAACATCCCTTGTACTCCTCTAAGCTGCTGTGTGCGATCCAAGAATATAACTCTAAGCACTTGTAGTCATGTGATATAATTTTCTTTAATCTCGTTGTTTTGGATACTACCTTTCATAGTACCAAATCGCAGAATAAAGTCTTCTGTATTAATAGTAGTGAAAACTGTGCCCTACTTGCGACGGATAGGTACATGGATGGGTACATGTATAATTTAGTGTTATCAATAGGTACATGGATAGGAACATGTATAATTCAGTGTTATGAATAGGAACTTGTATGAGATCTGTTTTACTGGATAGGTACATGTGTTTGGTACAATCGGTTGAGTACACTGTGTTTCGGAACGTCTATGATCGAACTTGTGTGGTTTGGTTCTGAGCACTTGGGTACGTACCGATAGACGTCCGTTGTTTGATTTTGAATGGGTTTGCTCAATTACGACTATTGTGACTATTGAAAACATTGTAATCAAGATGACACATTGATTTTCCTTTTACGTAGACAAACTAAGCTATAAATATGAGATAGTTGTTTGATGACATACATAATGATGACTAGTATCCCAACGTCGTGGGTTGTCGCAAGAGACCTTGGATATTCGTTCAAAGCTATAGAAACTGTAACAAATCTCAGTGAAAATATCAATGCTGGTGATTTAGTTGATCGACTAATGGATCTAGATGAGCATGCTATGAATCACAATTTGGATCGTAGGTGGATAGAGGATTTCTCCATCCTACACTGCAATGATAGTGAAATTAGGAGGATCAAATTGGAACGATATGGAAAGAAGGAGACATCTGACAGTGTTTTAATAAAAAGTTCTCCCAATAAAAGTGACTTCAGAAGGAAATTAGAAGAAGAGACATTTCAATTATTATGTGAACCGAACTGCGTTAAATGTTTTAAACAGGAACGATCCCTTCTCTTTTTGCCATGTTCTCATAGCGTTATGTGTTCTACATGTTATGTACCCTTTGAAACTTCATCTTGTCCCCTTTGTGATGAAGAAATATCTTCAACAGTCACTGTATATCGTGCATGATGAGTCATCATGCAGGTCTGTGATTGGTCACTATTGTGTCTTTGTTTGACTTTTCTATATAAGGAGGACATTGTACCGTTCTATTTCAAGCATAAATTGAGGCTAATACAATGTCAATCAGCATGTCGTTCACTACCAACATTCCCATTTCAATAATTTACCGAAGTCAACTCTTCACCGGCAATATATTTTATTCTGCCGTGAATATAACTGGCTATAAAGCGGATTTGGTGGATCTGATGGAGGAAATAGTGAAGTATTTCCGCTGCGGAGAGGACGTTGTGGTGCAGAGAATGTTAATGAGAGTCGTGAACAACGCTCTTACACGAGTTGCAAGATTTTGTCTCAATGAAGTATTTCGCCCACTAGCTCAAACGGAGATTGTACCGGAATACTCTCGCTGTTGGTGCAGCAGTATCCAACGGAAACTCAACACATGTCTCCATGACATTATCACCTCCAGCTACTATGACGAGAAGGGTGAAAAATGTAAATTGAACTTATTCAGTGGACCGCCATCAGTAAGCATCAATGTGGCTGCTCAAGGACATTCTGAGGTAATCAGTTTGCGGGCATACTATGCCAATATTTTAAAGACTTTCCATTCAAAGCCCTGCTGTATGTGCGGCCCAATTTCAAAACATCTAATGAAAGACATTGAGCAGCTCATAACTGCTACAAATCAGACTCTAGCCGATGTGAGTGTATATCAGTTTCCCTCTACATCTTGTTAAGTGTTTTATGCAATTTTATAAGTACCAGCAACAAACTCTGTGAATGCTTGTAAACTTTTGTGTATAATGTTGTAAGTACTAAGCAAAAATTGTAATTGTATTATCTATTTCCATGTTAGAATAAAAGTGTCTGTAAAACGGAAGGCATCTTCTCGTCAATCGAAACGGTCCTTCAAACCTTCAAGTCAGTTTAAAAAGGCGTTGCGAAAGTTATACAGGATACATGATAATAGGAAGAAGTGTAAATTGATTCAAAATTCGAGTGATGATTTCATTCGTGATTTAGCTTTTGCAATACACAAATGTCTACCTATTTACAAGCCTCTATTGAATGCTGGCTCTTTGAATAGCATAAAAAAGTTTTCAAATCCAAGGAGTAGTGATAAGAAAAGGCGAAACTTAATTCAGCGCGGTGGTGGTGGGTTTCTAAGTATGTTAAATGATATTGGAAACAGTATTGATGGTGTAATCAATAGTCCGCTTGGAAGGATTGCAGCAACTGCTGCAATGTTAATATAAGGTTAGCGAATCATAAAGTGACACGTCATCACTTTGATCGATGAGTCATATATAGGTGTATATAAGGAAGACGCTTTAATGATATTTTACCACTTTCAAGTGACAATTCATTTGCGCTGGTTGAAAGCACCGATTTAGTACTTGTTGAAACATGACTCAGAAAATGTATACAATCAGAGAGGAAGGTGACGCTTTTGAGCAAGATCTCTTGAAGCTTCGTCCGACACGAAAGGTGCAAGGGATTGGAAATACATTCTACTTTCAAACCTTGAATTATGGTGATGATGACTTTTATCTTCAAGTTCCATTCTTCCACAGTAATGGTATGTCTACATCAGGGTATAGCAATATGAGACAAATGCGAGTGACTTTTCCAAAATGGCAACAGGTGATTCTTAAAACTATTGACTCTTTCGCGAAAGAATGTGTTGAGCTGCCTGAAAGTGCTCCCACTCATTGGAGAAAGGCATTAGAGGAAGGAGTTGGTTACAAGGAATTGCCGGAATTCGATACACTGTTTTTAAAACTATCGGATCATTTTCAAGCATTCGATCTCTTTACAAACGCGATGGAATGTGAGGATCTCAAACGGGGTCGCTATATGGGCTTAGTGCACGTTACCGGACTTTATATTGGCTCACATGGTTCGACTGGTAAAGTCGCATCTTTACAAATGAAGGTTCTTCAACTAGTCTATGAACCACTACCAATTGATAAATGTTTAATTAACATTGATAAGACTGCTTCAAGTGATGGGAAGGAAGAGAGCAAAAAGCGAGGGCGGAAATCTAAAGATGGGAATCCTAAATTGAAGTTGAAGCGCCAACATGCTGACTTGAAAACTTTCTATAATCCTAATTGTGATGAGGAAACACAAATGTTTTAATTTGTAAATGTAACTTGAAAGTTTCTATTCTGAATGTAAATAAAGTTGTTATGGAAGATGTGTCTGTTTTCTTGTTCTAAGCAAAATTAGCGGGATGATGAGTTTAATGTTAATGGAATTATAAGATGACAGATTTTCGTCTATTCACTGAACGCACAATGTGTGTCGCTGGACCAAGTCAGTCCGGTAAAACTACATTTGTAACTGAATTGCTACAATATAGAAATGAAATGTTTAACAAGGAAATTAAGAGAGTCAAATGGTATTATGGAATATTTCAACCACAACTACATTCTGCACTTCGCCAGAAAGGTTATGAGGTGAAGCAAGGGTTGCCATCAACTGAGGATATCAAAGCAGGTGACTTACTAGTATTAGATGATCTATTACGAGAAAGCAAATCTTCAAAGGATGTAACTGAAATGTTCATTCAAACTGCACATCATAAGGAAGCTTTTATTATCTACATCACCCAAAACATCTTCGATGGAGGGAAAGAGCAAAGAACTAGAAGTTTGAATACACATTATTTGGCAATATTTAAAAATCCAAGAGATAGCAGTCAGATACATCATCTCAGTAGACAGATATTACCTCAACAACCTAAAGTACTTTCAAAAATATATGAAGATGTAACAAAGAAACCACATGGTTATCTATTTATTGATCTAACCCACGAATGTCCGGAACGACTTCGATTTCGAACAAATATCATACCTAATTCCGCTGAACCAATGACAGTTTTCTCGGTTCACAGTTAGTTTTAAGCAATGTACTTTGTTGCCTTATTATTATTACAAACATGTCGTATTCAAAGATGGTAGTCATTCCTCAAGAGGAGTATGTACAATTGACTACATTACAAAGTGCACAGGAAGTCAAAAATATAGATCAACCTATTACGAATCAACTTAAGGAACTAACACAAAAGGATATGGAAATTCAGAAGATTAAGGATCCCTATCGACGAATGCAGTTAGCAGCTGAAAACATTGACGAGAGGCGACAGATTCGTGACAAGTTGCGACGATTTATAACCTTGTCAACACCTCGACCATATCGTGTGCGCGCTGAGCGATTATTTGACTTCATTGATCCACATGTGAAGTTCAATGAGAGAGGGGAGATAATAGATGAAACAACTGGTGATGTTATTAGAAATAGTCACATAGATGACCTTCTGCAATATGCTGTCAGAGATGTAAGGCGAAAACTAGGTGCACCACAAGGGTGGTCATATTTTCAGAAAATTTTATCTGATCAAAATTTACCTCACAATATTATTGGAGGACCGACTGTGAATGAATTGGATAAGGGTCACTTACAAGATGGATCAAAGAGTAAAACACCCACGATGGCGGTCAAGCGAGAGCTTCATGATCCCGATGATCTGCAACCAAAAAGAGCTACTAGGCGCTCAATGCGTGTTGCGAAGGAGTATAGTAAATATTAAGCAAATATGAATTAAGCCTTGCCTCTCTCATATCATGTCGTTACAAAAATTTTGCTGTTGTTTGAAATCTGCGCTCGAAGGTAAAGCAGAAGAGGGCAGAGAGGTTGATATCAATTATATTAGCAGTTCCTGTGCGAGTAATACGCGTGTAAATCAGAACAAAGACGATGAGTACAGCAGTGAAACTCAGAAAGATTTATTACGACTTAAATCATCCCGCAAGTTTCAGTCGTCCGGAGGTTCTAGCTCGTGCAGCAGGTGTGGGAATAGAGAAAGTCAAGAAGTGGTTGAGGAGTCAACCGACTTACACTCTTCACAAAAATGCGAGAAAGCGGTTTCCAACAAGAAAATATGTTGTTAACAATATAGATAGTCAATGGCAAGCGGACTTGGCTGACATGCAACAGATATCACAGTACAATGATGGCTATAAATACATCTTAACTGTAATAGATATTTTATCTCGCTATGCTTGGGCACGTGCGCTGAAATCTAAACGAGGACCAGAAGTTGAAGCGGCTTTTCAGAGCATTTTCGATGAGGGGCGTGTTCCGCAAAGAATACAGACCGATCAAGGGAAGGAATTCGAAAACTCTCATGTACAAAGTCTCCTTGAAAGTCATAATGTGGAATTGTTTAGTGTCAAAAGTGCTTATAAAGCTGCCATGGTTGAGAGGTTCAATCGCACACTAAAGACAAAAATATGGCGCTATTTCACTGCAAAAAATACACATGTTTGGGTAGGTGACCTGCAGAAATTTGTTAAGAATTACAATGAAAGCTACCATCGAATCATTAAGATGAAACCAGTTGATGTTACCCCAGATAATGCGATGGATGTATGGCTTCGATTGTATGATAAGAAAGCGAAAAACATTTCCAATGAAAAGAAAATCAATGTTGGTGATAGAGTTCGGATTTCAAAGGTTAAGTCTACATTTGAGAAGGGGTATCTACCTAATTGGACTGAAGAAGAGTTTTTTGTGGATGAAGTAAATACAAAATTTAGACCCACCATGTATAAATTAATAGATTACCATGGCAATCCAATTGAAGGAAAATTTTACTCTTATGAATTGCAAGTAGTAGACAGAAGTGAAGAGGTGTATATGATTGACAAAATAATTAGGAGGAAAGGTCATGGCAATCAAAGGAAATATCTAGTTAAATGGAAAGGATATCCTGATTCATTCAATAGCTGGATAACGCACCAGGATCTACAAAATGTGGAGATGGGAGACACTCGTAACTTTTAAGCTAATATAGCATGTGACTTCTTCCATATATGAATTTAACATGTCTACTAACTTCAACATCATTCTTCCAAGCAATAGCAACCCCAAGATATTCCCAAGTAACAAACCATCTCTATACTCTGTTGAATTCGCTAATCCAATTACTCTGCATGGACCCGATGAAGTTGCTCTAACTGAAATTACTTATTACAACGATATCAGATTGCTAAAGAACAACTATTTTGAATTACATAAAGAAGTGCGAGAGAAGGATGATTGCTTTCGCATATTTCAAAATAGTCTACATGGTACATGGGCTTTTCATCATCTAACTTTACATCCTTTTTCAACATCTTTACCATCTGTCCAAAACATGATTAAAATTCAAAAGGCATTTGCAACGTCAACTTTTGATTCTAAGGTTCCCACAATGAGCTTGCAAGATACAGAAAAGGAAATCGGTAGAATGTTTGAACGAATAAATGATCTCTTCAAGCTGACTTTGAATAAATTCTACAAACCAGTCATAAAGGGGTCAACAAAATTGATGAAGGAAGGGAAGCATGTTCTTCTTGTATTAGGTAAGGATTTGAGTCATACTTTTGGGTATTCCAGAACAACTTTCTCATCAAGGTATTGGTACAATGGACGTGGGTGGAATTCGGAGAGGAAAGTCACTGATTTTCAATGTAGAATTGTGCCATTGTATGCATTACAAAAAAGGAGCATCCGAGTAAAAAATAAATTTGAGGTCATTAGAAGTGTTGAAGACTTTGCAAGAAAGTTTCAAGGATCAGTGCCAGAAACGTTAATGACTTGAGAATATAAGAAAGAGAAAGTAACTTTATTTACTGTTGAAACGGAGGCAGAATTTATTGCTTTTACTAAAAAGACACCACTGGAAAAGTCTGAGTCCGCTGTTATTGAATTCGGATCTGAAATGATTGGGATGTCTAAGGACCTTGAAAGCGCACCTTGGTTGACAGAATTAAATGATACATTCAAGGTTCAATTGTCCTCTTCTAAACTCAAAGCATCAACAAATGCTTCTTGGGATATCCACGTATACAGCAAAGACATATTGGGTGATGAATTGTCTACTTCCAGTGAACTTGTAAAAAGAGTTAATTTGAACATTGAAAGCTTGAAAACGCCATCTGAATTGTGTACAAAGTTAAATGAGTTTGGTGTAGATTACCTTGATGCAGATGAATATCACTTTTCTTATGACCCACATAGGAAACGCATGATTGTAAAGGTAGGGAAGAACTCTCTTATCAAGCTGGATAACGTGTTAACGACCACATTGGGATTCTCAAAATCAACTATTTATGAAGGCACATCAATAGGCGATACAGCCCCATCACTAGAGCGTGATATAAGTAACTTATACGTCTATTGTAACATTATTGAATATACAAGGGTTGGCGACATTGAGGCCCCACTTCCGCGCACATTTCCTCTCTCATCCGTAAGGAAGCAACTAATCAATCGAGAATTTTTTAACACAATGTATCTACCAATCAGCCGAAATTTCATCAATAGAATTGACATATCAATTCATGATGACGCAGGAGAAGTAGTACCGTTCTGTGGTGGTGTTACTGTTTTGACCCTACATATTAGGTCAAGAGAATAAGGCTTTACGCTATTGTGACTTCCATAGTTATTCAATAGTCATAATGACAGGCATTTACAGTAGACCATCATATCAGAGCGGTTATCCCGTGTTTGTTGGAGGTAGACGACAAGTTGGAGGAGGCATATTTGGTGCACTAAGACGTATGGTTCTTCCAACACTCAAAAAGTATGGCGTACCAATCATGAAGCGTGTTGGAAACAGAGCTTTAGATTTTGGTGCAAATGTTGCAGCTGATGCGCTTCAAGGTGAGGATATCGGTGAATCTATGAAAATGCGCGCGCAACAATCTGCCATAGACGCATTAGATGATTTAACAAAGACGAGACGTACAGTTCGGAAGAAGCGTAGGAAGTCAAGACAAATTGGATCCGGTCGAGTTACTAAGCAAAGACGCAGGAAAAGTAAAAAGCCGACTAGAGCAGCACCTTCTAAATCTAGACCTCGAGTGAAGACAAGAAAGCGCAAACGAAATTCCACAGCGACTAGAAACAAGTCAAAACGAAGGGAGACTACATATTTATAGAGCTAATACGATGCAGAGTATCAATTCGGCTTTGTGTTTCTTCGATTCTCCCCCTCATCAGACAGACATCATCTCCTCAACAATTGTAGACATAGTCCCCACAACAAATATCGATGATAACCAGCAGCCTATTCAGTTTGATATACCTGCCAATCCTAAAGATTATATTGATTGTCAATCCATTGATTTAGAGTTGTGTATACAAATTGAGAAGACTGATGGTACAAATATCGATTCATCCAAGAATAAAGTGGGATTGGCAAATCTTCCTATTGCCAGTCTGTTCTCAGATGTGTATCTAATATTGAATGACAAACAGATTGAAGGAGGGGATTGAGCATATCCATATGGAGCATATATACATACAATGACTCAATTTCAAAAGCAAGCTAAACAGTCACACTTGCAAGTTTCTGGGTGGTATGATGATCAGCAAGGGAAATTTGATGATGTCTCAAATACAGGGTTGAAAAGACGAATGGATTTAACAGCGGATTCAAAGGAATCATACTTGAAAGGACCCGTCTATCTTGATTTCCTTCGTCAATCTAGATATCTGCTATCACAGGGTAAAATGCAAATAAAATTTATTCGTGCAAATCCTGATTTCGCGTTAATGGCTTTTGGAGCTACAAACTATCAAGTCAACATAAGTAATGCCGTGCTCAATGTAAGGCGAGTAACAATGAACCCGTCAGTCATCAACGAGCATGCGACAGGATTGAGGAAAAACAATGCAATATATCCAGTTAATCACAGTGTGTTGACAAACTTCATAATTGGTGCGGGATCATCCTCACATGCCTACCCAAATCTTTTTCCCACTGCAATGCCAAAGGCGGTGTATATCACATTTGTGGAAAATGAGGCATTCATTGGTGCTTTTGAAAAGAATCCATTCAATTTCCAACACTTTAATGTTAGCAAACTAGCACTCTATCAGGATGGGAAATTTGTATCTTGCAAAGCATATGAGCCTAATTTCAAAGATGGTAAATTCGCACGTGAATATGGTTTTACTTTCACCGCCCTCAACATGTTTAATACAGATGATTCAAATGGAATTACAATGGATGTGTACAAGAATGGCTACTTCTTCATAATGTACAACCTCACAGCAGATACAGATCTAGGTGGTGAAAGCGTAGGAGTTACAAAGCCTGGAAATCTACGACTGGAGGTATCATTTGAGTCACCTTTGAAGAAAACAATTACTTGTCTCATCTATGCTATCTATGATAGCAAAGTTGAGATAACAAGAATGAGAGACGTGACTGTCAGCTATCAGGGATGATTAACTTAAGCAACATAGAAATCTTGAGGAAAATGAGGAAGGCTCATCCCTACTCCAAGACAATATTTCTCAATGTCTTTTCTAGATATAATTTACCTGATTCAATTCCTTTCTATCCTTGTTCGCTTATCATCAATACGGATACCAACAATCTTCCCGGAAAACATTGGATTGCTGTATACATCAATCGTTATAAAGTTGCCGAATATTTTGACTCTCTTAATCAACCTCGTTTACATGATATCGCATTATGGATGAACAGGTTCTCCTGGACTGTTAGGAAAGTGACATCGTTCCCACTTCAAAGTAATACATCTCTAATGTGTGGTGGCTATGTACTCTATTTTGTCAACGAGAGACCATTGAAAAATAACTGTAAAAGTGCTTTAGAACTATTTTCAGAAAACTGTGATAAAAATGATGTAATTCTTACTAAATATGTTGAAACAGTTTTGAAATAAAGTTTTATGTTGTATCATTAACTTGCTCTCTTTTTTCCAAAAGAAGGGTTTATAAGGAAAACAAAAACATATTCATATTTCATTATCTATTCACATATATACAAAATCTATTCACATATATACAAAATCTACAATTTGGTTTTTATGAAACATTTTTTCAAATCACATATGATGGGAGGTACATCACTTATGTCTTTGATGCCGGTTATCACAATCTTTCCATTATGGAACACATGAACATGATATGGATGCCAGTTAGTCAATTGAGCTGCTGGAAATAACTCCACTTCATAAGTTAGATTATGTGATGATGTAACTTTACGGAAGTCATAGTGATAGTGTAATTCACGTAACACGGTCATTGTCTTCACTTTCCAATCAGATAATGAATCACGAAGTAAATGTTCCAAAGTTAAGTGTAGATACGAGAGATCACCCTCCATGACCCTTCCAATACATTGGATTGTTCCATTTGGAAAGAATAGGATAGTGAGAGATTTATCCTTCCTCTGAATCCTCCATGTTAACATTGAGGGTCTTCCAAGATGTAAGCTCGTTGTCGGCTTCAATTTGCGTTTTATCAGTAACCATTGTTTTCGGTTGGGTATATTCCTCTCGATCTCTTGTAGATTGAGTTTTGAGTTTGCTTTTGTAGTTAACATCCGATTTACAACTTCCAACCGTTTGATGTCCTCCATCTTTAATGAATGACGTTATCTGTGGTAGTATCTCCCTTGTAAAGGTTTCCCATGTGACGTCACTGAAACGAGAAAATCGATATTCAACATCTTCACGTTTTGGTGAACAGACGTATAGTTTGACCGATGAATCACACTTTATCCATACCTTGTCATCAAGAGGAATCTTGATCCGAGTCTTATGGTTGTCAATGAGATCCGCAAAGTCTTTCAGTGAAGGCAATGAGTCAATACTAATGCAAACGCCACGATGTTTTCGATCACTATTTGCTATTGAATGACGAAATGCTATTCTTTTAGAATTTGTTATGTGAACGTTTTGAACGTCACTAAGTTTCCATGTTCTAATGTAATGAGGCATGTTCCGAAAGCTATGCTTCAAATTTGAGTTCAATGTTTGCCTAAAGTTTGTTATTATATTAGCTCAACATATCGGAATGATGTTGAGTACAAATTCTTCACATATTCATTCACATTAGGACTACCTATTTATTAGTAATCATTTCTACATATCGGAAAGATGTAGAAATTTCAATTTAGTAAGACTACTTATGTATTAGTAAGTGTTGCTACATGTCGGAAGATGCAGCAATCGCAAGATCTATTACAAGTGAAATATTATATTGTTTTATTTAGACTTATTCTACATCACCTGTGACAGGAAGGCATCTCCTTCTCTTCGACGGTGGGGGAAGACCTAGGCTGTAGTGTCCATATGGTGATGATAAATTTTTATCCAGCCAACAGCGCTTATCCTCCCAAAGTGAAAGACCTCGCTTCATAAATGATTTTGTGCTAACTATGTGATTTTTTGAATTTATAATTGTCATATCTTCAGTTGTATCATTCTCACTATAATAGACACTCCTATAGTCATTATGTTTCAATTTTTTAACTGCTGCTCTCTGAATTCCTTTTAAACGTTTGATGCTATGATTCGAAGAGTCTAGATATTTCATTGAATACATTTTCGGTTTTAGTAGGATCATTTCCTCAAGCAACTTTCCAGCACACTCATCCTTAAAACAACCTAATCTAGCTTTGTTTGTAGTTGAGTATCGTCGGTGATGACTGTCATAGTTTGAAGAGTCAAACTTTTCACCGAAGTATAGAAGTATATCTTCCAGACGGACAGATGGTGATGTGTATAAACATAAGAAGAAACTGTCGGTATCACCTCCACAAAGCCGCGTTCTATTTATCAGTGGACACCCTTTTAGATCATTGTAATATAATTGATACATTTCCAACTTACTATAGTCAAGTACTGCTTGACCAACATATATTAATTTATTTAAAACTACTGAAGGTTTGTACATTTCCATACAAACCAGATCTTCATGAAATATTTTATGTTGAACATAGAGGATGATTTGACAATTTCAGTAGTTGTTTCTCATTGTTGACTAGTTTAAATTTTTTTTCCTTCTCCTTACATTTTCCATTGTTTTGCCATATAAAGAATTATTTTTCAATTTGTAGAATGACTTTTCGAAGTCAGTGTTTGATTGAGCCCTCTTTTGAGAGTTCATATCAATGTATGTTTTTAACCAAGGCTTTTGTGTGAATTTTATGCCACTATTTATCTTCTTGATTCTCATGCCCATGGTCAAGTAAAATTTTAAAATTGAGTAGTGGACTACATAATTTTCCCTATCAAATTGATGGAGCAGAAGTTTCTTGATAGAAGAAAAATGTGTATTTGGTCTTACTTTTTCATATAGATTTTTCATATAGTGTGAAAACATTCTCTTTTCAATCATCTGCATTTCTGGAGCTAATGGGAAATCGGCAGTGTCATCATGAATGGCTGCAGGATACTCTAAATCTAAATCAAAAATGTAGCCGATTTCACCATCATCATCTATATTTTGAACATTTTCTTCATTTAAAAAATTATCTAATTCCCTTTCATTCAACCATTTGAAATTTGAGGGGGGTAGATTTCTACTGAGTGAAGAACCGTGAAGGTTATTAACATCTAAGTAGGTCAAATGTCGACTTTCATGTGTATTATTTCCTAATTCTTCAATGCGTGCACGCGCTCGGTGAATGTTGGTGAAAGTCATACCCCCTCTAATTCCTCGTTCAAATAGATTGTACATATTTTCATCTTGTATGTAGTGTGGGGGATCATTGGAAGATAAATTTAGTGCTGAGGTAAAGCTAAGATGTGGGAGACTGACAAAATGTACAGGGTCGACTTCATCCTCACGTTGACTCAATGCTCTAAACACTTCAAACATGTCTGCCAACAATTAAACATCTAACTTCAGATATGCCAGCATGTAATCACCAAATGTGCTACAATTAAATTCAATCCATGCCTTGTTAGCGTGTTCATATTCACTATCGGAACAGTGCTCACGAGAAAGATCATTATAGAATTCAAATTGTGGTGGTAGACAGTCTTCCGTCAACGTGTTTAAGTTTTTGAAGTATGAATATGGAAACACTCCCTTCTGATATAAAACACTATCACTTAATTGTGGAAATTCTACCCTTAATGTCTCTACATGATCATGCGTTTGCAAGCCCTTGGCTAATTCACTCAAGGATGCACTTAGAAATTGATATGAGTCTAAGAATTTTAGTTTAAAGTATACTGTCTTCCCTTTGTTTTCATTTACAGGGACACTGGCGGATAAAGTTATATATTTTTCAGCAGTTGCTGCTACAACATCTAATTTCCAAGATTTCATTCTTCCAATCGCTTTATAGCAAACGATGTGACTATCATAATTTTTAAAATTGTGGAAAAATATGGGGAGCTCCCGTCTGTTAAGTCTGAACCGGAGATTGCATTTCCTACATAATGTTTGCCTATATCGTCCGGTGATATGATCATGATCACGAACTTTTATGACTTCATCGCTGAATTTCGATTTACATTTGTTGCAACATTCTGCATTTTCATGGCGTGCTTTTTCATCTGCTGACAGTGATATTGGCTGCCTAGTTGTTGCACATTGGTTGTCATATAAGTCTTGGGCTACAGTTTCTAAGTGGTGCAAGAAACTAATAATGCAATTTTCTCCCTCAAAGAGGTAATACTTGTTTCCAAATTTTGATTGAAGGGCATTATGCCAGACATGATAAGCTCCAATGGCCGCAGGTTTATGTATTTTATTATCAATGTAGCACTCTATATCTGCATAAATTACTAAAGGAGGACTTAGTTGATGTTCCATGCTACTTGTTAGTACTTTTAGATCCGATGGCAATTTTTCTATTTGTGCTTTTCCTCGAATACAAAACTGGAAGTGTCGTTCTAGTGTTGTTTTATATGTGAATGACTGAGTGCATCTTTCGCAGAAGTATTTATGTCTTTTTAAAGTTCTCATATACAATCTTGACAGCTTTGGAATTCCACAATAGTGTGCTGCTCCATTGTTTAGAATTAGCAAAATATTAACCGTTTGCCTACCAGTAAAGTTACTATTGTAACGAACACCTTTGAGTCCATTTTCATAAAAGTGAATGTTAATTTTAATATTATTATTTTTCTCAAATTTTGGAATATCTTTGATTGATACTGGTGTGGAAATGCCTTCCATATTTAGCTCAGATGTCCACTCACTATATGATTTTACTTCATTCCTTGAATAAGGTACTTCATTATAATGCAATATTGATAAAACTGCATATAGGAAGCAATCATTTGCATTTGAATTAACATTAATGACAGCTTAAGAGTTTTTTAACTTCTTTGGTAGAGGAAATGATTGTCCACCTGACAGTATTGGACTTGTTATTACATTGAACTCTATATTTTGTACATCATCTATAATCCAATTGCTACCCTTTTTTGTGAAGGCTTCAATATGATTTATTAGACTATTTAGATGATCCTGAAACCAAGCATCATAGTCATAAATATAGTTTGAGGATGATGAGGTAAAGTGTGCGAGAAAAGTTTCTTCTTCTTGAGGATTAGAACGGACATAACGAATTTGTGCAATCAGACGACCGCGCAATTGATAGCTCCTTAGTAAGTCAGACACTAAATTCCCTAACATGGAACGCATGCTTTCTAAGAATGATGTTATGTCCACAGTAGGTGTTGTTGGTGTGATATCATACACACGTGCATGGCCATTGAGTGCGCTTTCGCTGAGACTAACAGTTCCATAGTTATTATGCATATTCATCTCACTATTTGTATTATGTACATTCATATGCTGTCGAAATCTACTTATAGAGTTATACGTTTTGCCACACCGAGAGCAGTATTGCATAATGTTTTGTATGTTAGTTGAAGCGCTGGTTGTTGGCTTAGAAGTAGATCTATTTTGATTATTTGAATTTGACTCTGTTATGCTATCATTCGGTTTATTATTGCATACAAGTTTATGTCTCTTAAGATTATCTATCCTATTCGTCTTATATGGACACTTGCTACATTGATACGTTTTTCCTAACTTACAAAATTTTTCATGACGTTGCAAATTGCCTATGAGAGTAAATACTTTTCCACACTTGGTACAGACAACCATGATTATTGATGAGGATTGAAATTAGCAAGCCCTTATATACATCTATCATCCTATGACGTCAACGTTATCACTAGCCAATAGCTTATGTTCCCATCTGATGCAAAGAGAAAACATAAAATGTTTGATAATTTCTTTTTTCCTAAATGAAGAAAGATAAAAATTAAAGTTAAAGTTTGGCACACTTTACAATTCCGCTGTGATTCAGCTTCAAATGACTGCATCCTTTTGCGCAGATGCTGTAATCGTTCATGTGAGTCAGTCTCACTTTTCTTATTACATTGTTCATGCACTCAATGTGAATTAAAGTCTCCTTTTCATGAATACGGCTGTTTGAAACCTGGGAGGCCAACAGGAGATTGGATTGTGTTAGGTTCCTCACAGATTCAATTAAGCCTCTATTCTCCTCCTTCATTTTCTTCTCCCGCTCCTCTGCCTGCTGTAGGCGCTCCTGGCGGAGACGCAACTTGGTCTGCATATCCTCATCTGTCGAGGTTGCGTCCAAGTCGACGTTATGATCCCGCACTAGGAGAGGAGCTGTCACATCCGACGTTAGTAGAGCTGCAACTGGGGGAGGTGTTGTGGGAAGTAGTACCGGGGAGGAAGGAGCTGCACCTGGCGTCGGTAATGGGTTCGGAGGAGATACCGGCAAGGGAAGACGTGCAGGGGATGATGGAGCCAAGCAGATCATTGTGGACGGCGGCAGGCGGACACTCCAGCAGGGGGGTGATGCCCGGATGTTGCTGAAGGAGACCTCCTATGATGCATGCATCACGGAGTCCTGTAAACGAAAAGAAACAATTGTTTATGAACTATTTGCAATTGTTAACATTTATCAAAATTAAAATTAACACTGCGTAGATTCAATTACATAAATTAAAATTAACTTGTTGACATTTATTAACTCTCAATGTGAATTTCACATACCTTCAGCTCGATTGTCCTTCGATTGGATCCACCTTCATCCTCCGAGAGAACCATCGAATCATTCTAGAAGATAAATTGATCTATTGCAGATTAATAAATTTATACTCAAGCGGGTTTCTAAATTACAATGGAAAAGTTCTCGGCTCATGCAGTCATCTAAGCATTATACTTACATTTGCAACCGAATTATCATCATCGGATGAGGATGTTGGAGACGACGTGGTAGAGACGTCATCAGATGATGATGAATCGCCCGATGATTCATGGATGGAGTAGGGCCTCACCTCGTTATCCTCTATAGATGTGGTGGTCGCCGGCGTAGACAGAAAACTCCGCTGATGTCTTTTAAGGGACAAAGATCGTACAGCCTGCAGCGAAAATGTGATAATGTTTTTATAACTAACTAGATATTAATGAGAATTAATACAGACATAGACTATATACATGTAAAGTTTTTTCCCAGGTATTGTTGTCTGATATCGAATCGTAGACCATGAAAATCACACTTACGGGACTTGAGATGGTTTTCTTTTCCGGCGAATTCAACCGAGGTATTGCAGGATACCTTTGGACACTTGGAAACAGCTGAAAATAGAAATTCATGTTCAATTTCACATTAAGAAGTAACAAGCAAATTAATTTCTTACCTTTCGCAAGTTTTCCACCGCATTATTGTCTTCGAAACTGACTTTCAGCGGTCGGGGCACCTCACACTGAAATATTTATGAAATATTGATTTAATTTATGCACACGATTACTAACCTGAGTAAATAGAATCTCACATCTTGAACGACCAGTTTCTTCTGCACCAACACCTTGGCTTTCTTCGGTGGGGGCATCACCATGTCCTGAAATGTGTTAACAACAAATTTATTTTAATCTAAAGGAAGCAGTACTTTTTGTCAACTGTGAGTCAGTTGTCCGTTCAAGTTAGCATTTAGAATTGACTGCACTTACCTCAAAATCACTCAAAGTCTCATCAATAAATTCTCGAGACTTGGGGACTTTCTTAGGTACTCGGGACTTGGGGGCTTTTTTTACCTCAGGCTCGTCCACCTGTGAGAGCACGCCTTCAGTCGGCCTTTCCTTGTTAAAAAGCCTCTCCAATTTCTTTTTCTCTGCCTTGGAGTTAAAGCTGATGCCTTTCCGGCCATTCTGTTGGGCACAGGGAGTATGTTTGGCAATGAAGGCCTTTGCTGAGTCGCTGTTTACCTTGTCGTTGCTCCTCTCGTATGTCTTGCAGGTTAAACAATAGAGGTATGTGAAATCCTGTTTGAATGTGCAGTCTTTGTGACCACTCTTGTTGGCATGTCGAACAGGTAGTCGGCATGTTTCACAATAGTGGAAGATCAACCGTTGTCGCGCAATACTTTCATGTCGGACCATTTCTAAACAGGAAGAAAGTTGATTGTAATTTTATCTCTCGGTAAACGAGAACGCATTTATATACCATCAACAAAGCTCTATTAAGTGCTACTTTCATATTGGAGAAATCTGAGAAATAAATAATATTTGAAGTTGAAATTGAAACCGAAAGTCGAAAATTAGATATTTATTCGAAAAGGGTTAGCTCATAAGAAGAGTTGAAATTTGGAAACAGCTGATTTACTATTATTTAATTTCGAAATTAATATAATAGAATGAAAGTGAAATTTCGAAAATTTCAACCAATACTCAATTTGTTTAATTAAACAAGCTTGAATTTCATACATCTGTTAGCAGATGACAGACTGAATATTTAAAATGGATGAAGGCTTTATTTAGGTATCTTTTTATTTATTTACAAACTGTGAAAATCTTGTTGATTCAAATACACTTACATTTAAACTGATATATTCATGTCTCTCGCTCAATGACTTAATATAGGATGAAAAATTAAAAAAAAATCATGGTTAATAATATAACATAAAGGGTTCCTATCCTAAAACCCAAGCTTCTATATTTAAAGCTATTTGGTTATAAAAATTTAATAATGTTCCTATTCCCAAATATCCTATAAAGTAGCACAACATGAAAATGAAACTCACTTGAGAATTGTAATAAGAACCGCAGAACGGAGGAACGAAGAACGACGTCTGCTATGGACACTGAATTATTTGAAAATGAGTGAAAATTCGTTGTGTGCAACTTCTTTATATATGAAATTGACAAAGCAACTATGAACAAAGACCTTATCACATCACATCCTGGAATTGGTACGGTCAAACAAAGTTGATAACTCAAACCAGAAATGGAACAGCTGGCTTATTTTTAACCTTAGAAATGGAAGTGCCATCATATGTGTTGAAAGATTTCTACATGTAAACAGTAGAGTGAATTCAAAGTAATATGAACTGATGGACTGATAAATTATTTGATATACATGTTATTATTAATAGTCATATAATGATTCATATTTGAAGATATAAAACGTGTGGTTTGAATAGAACATTAAAATTTGAATTAAGCGCTAAATTTCGAAAATTCAAATTTCGCGCCAAAATTCGAATAATCAAATTTAAAGACTTTTTCGAAAATTTGAATTTCGCGCCAAAATTAAAATAATCAAATTAAAATACTAGGTTAGGGTTAAGGGTTAGGGTTAGGTTTAGGGTTAGGTTTAGGGTTAGGTTTAGGGTTAGGGAAGCAAGAAGAGTATCTATGGCACCCGGAACCCATGGGTAAATAAATTCGCGCACTCGAAAATTTATTTACCATATAATCCGAACAATTTCGAGGGCGCGAAGCGCCCAAGAAATTTTTAGGCCCCCCCCCGCCGTGTATGAAGTGAATGAAGTGTATGAAGGTCAGGTCTTAGGTCAAGGTCAAGTGTAGAGGTTTGTATATTATGGTCATTTTTAATTGTAAAACTTTAACTTTGAAAATTTGTAAACTTAGTCATTTTTGTAAAAGAACTTGGAATTTTTTCAAGTTGCATACAGATGCATACAACTAGGATTTTTTTCATCAAATGGGTACATACAATATATCATTCGAATGCTCTTTTCATGCTGATTCTAATGGTGTATTGTATGACACATGTATGACATATAACTAGAGAGCTACATGTCTTTAAAGAATGGGCTAAAAACTTAGTGAATTTAAAAATCTAACATTTGTCTGCTTGCATACAGTTGCATACAACTAGAATTTTCCCATCGAATAGGTACATACCTTATATCATTCGAAAGGTCTTTTCATTCTCATTCTTATGGTGTCGTGTATGACACATGTATGATATCATCCTGGACTGCTACAAGCATTTTAAAATTAACAACATAACTGTTTCTTTAAAAGTTATATGTTCCTATTTATTTCAAGTTGAAGTCTTCATATTCGATTTTTTGTTTCAATTCAGTTATTGAACATCATTAATTGTAGATAGTTGTTCCCCTTTCCGATTCAGACCTTAATTGAAGACCGATTTGTGAAATGATAAAACAAGTTTGTTCATATATACAAATGAATATTAAATGAAGAGATTAAGAAAAACACACTAAATATCATCAAGGTAAGGAAAGGGTACAAGTTTTTTTCAAGTCCACTTGCACATGGATCCTGGTCTTTTTGGGCGCACAGGGACAGCGACGTGGTGTGTCAAGGTCGATGACCGAAAATTCGAGAGCGGTTGTGAGGTTCCGCTCGTTCGGCTCCATTCGCATGAAGACCCGTTTCGTGTGGTATTTTTTCGCCGCGTTCTTCACTTTGACAGTGACCCTTCCGTAAAGTGGCGTTCGCATGGACTTCTTATTCATGTGACGCATCGTCTCGATTGATACGTCACTATCTTCACCATCATCACTCGAGTAGTCGGGCGATGCAGGGGCTTGGGTGAACACCACCGGCTCGTTTGGTGTTGTCGATCGCTCCATCGGAGATTGGGGAGGTGTATTGGTACGTTCCACTGGCGAAGTGGTACGATCAGCAGTACCGTTCTCAACTGCGGCTTCCTGTTTGCGATCCATTATGACTTTCAGATTTAAAATAATTGTAACTTGTAAACGTGAGGATTAGAACCTTTGATAAGAATTGGTACAAACCTTGGACTTATATACTTTTTAAACAAAGGAAATCCTAACAGCCAATCAGAGAGGTACCGAACTTCCCTAAAGAATATATAACTATATAAAGGATGTCATTGTTCCAAACTGTTAAGTACTTATCCTCAACGTTCCATAACAAGAAGCATGTCCTCAAAACCACTATTTTATTTTCAAAATGACAGCCAAGTCATTATGGGAGGTCAGTTGGATATGACCGTGCATCTCTGTTGCGGCTGCAAAGTGGCCCTGTGGAAAACCTTGACTGTGTCAGCACTTCAAAGGCGGAGTGGACTACCGGTGAAGTGTCCGGTACACGAGTGTGACCATGACTTTAGTAACAATCAGACATTTCATGAATGGTGTGATGACTTCCTGAAGATCATGGAGTCGCCTGAGGGACGTGATCTCTACCCGTCATTTATTTTTCACGCTTAAATTAAACTTACATTGTAAATCTCTTGTCTTTTCATTTTAAACATAGTTCTGGAATTGGTTTTCTTATTGGGGAGCAACTAAATCATAGCTGCACAGTAAAGTTTCACATCTAAATAGTGCTACATTTAAAATAATTGTCACAATAGTCGCAATTGAGCAAACCCATTCAAAATCAAACAACGGACGTCTATCGGTACGTACCCAAGTGCTCAGAACCAAACCACACAAGTTCGATCATAGACGTTCCGAAACACAGTGTACTCAACCGATTGTACCAAACACATGTACCTATCCAGTAAAACAGATCTCATACAAGTTCCTATTCATAACACTGAATTATACATGTTCCTATCCATGTACCTATTGATAACACTAAATTATACATGTACCCATCCATGTACCTATCCGTCGCAAGTAGGACACAGTTTTCACTACTATTAATTTGATGTTTTGAGTGCAATCAGAAATCATTGGGTTTTAAGAATGTATACACGACTCAAATAGATGCACACATAGGTTTTAGTTTGTTGAAACTCTATAAATGACTAAGAACACGAGCATTGAGCATGTATACAGGAATATGCTGTACTTGCGTTCGAAAGTTATATATAACATTTTATTTCCTAATGTAATGGGATGCACATAAGTAATTTGGAAGATAATATGTTCATTAAAAATATGTTTACATTCCGTTTTTATAAAAGGTATTTATGCACTGATATTGTATAAGTACTACTTATAAATTGTACGTGTCTACTCCTTTAATTCTTTTTTAGTACTAAGCAAGTATTGAATGTATTTTGCTGTCAATGCACTATAGCCTGCACAGGTGATTACAAGGCTGGGTAGCCAATTGATAGGTCAAAATGTCATCATAAACTCGGCCATTTTGAATTCTTGGGTATTGCAAAAAAGGACAAATTATTACGATTTTTCTGAAAACAGATTTGAAATGCTGACACTCTAGGGATTCAGATAATGTATCATATTAGCTTGGACAATTTTTTTGAACTAAATCTCCATTCCAACCCACCGTGAAGGCGATAACAAGGAAGAAGGAGCACGAGAACGTTATCAGACGTAGATCAGCAATCGCAGAATACAGCCACGTAGAAGGACATCGGATCAATTTTAACTATTTTCGTGTGATTGATAGAGAGAAGAATTGGATGCGACGACGAATTAAAGAAAGTCATTCACATCATGAAGAACAAGGCATTCATTAGAGATGATGGAGTGAAAATTGTCCATGCATGGAGAAGCATTCTGCAGTAATATGTCTATTGTTTTAGCTATGTGGCTAGTATCTATGGCTGTCTGCTGCCAGTGCAGATGAGCTGGGTTTCACAGATAATTACGTCTGTTGACAGTTGTTTTTACTTGCCATATTGTCTCGCTCTTTGTAATTGTATTGAAAGCTCGCAAATTGTTATAAGTATTTTACTTCGATATAAATCGAGAAAAATTGTCGAAGTATTCTTTAATAAATGCACAGTGAAATACAGGAATATGAAAAAAATAAAGCGAAGCTATGGTTTTTTTCAAACATTTTAAAAACATATTTCTTTGAATATACATTTTAACGAGCGACCTGCTTGCAGAAAGATGAATTGAAGTGATCGATTCCAGGATTAGCTATAGCTTTCGGAAATTCCATGATAATGACATTCCTCGACCGCTGGAGCCTTTATCTTGACTGCACAGATAAATGCAGAGCTTATTTAACTTCGTTCACTGGTTCAGTTAGTATAATTTTTGATTGATTTACTAGACTTTTTGTAAAATGAGAGAAATATTTGTCATCCTACATTGACTTACATGCATTTCAGTAATACGTATTTATTTATTTATTCATGTAGATTACATGCAAATAATCTCGTGTTATTTATTTTACTGTTCTACAGGGTGTGTTTTGAGAAAGTGCTAGCGGTTGCAAGTACTTCTACAAAGTTGTAGATGACGTATTGAACAATTGAACGTGGAAACAGCGTGCGCGAATATAATGAGCGTATAGTTAAGTACTTGTAAGAATATAAATGTTTTTATGATAACCAATCAAACGAAAGCAATGATTATCATAACCATTTCCTTCATCAATCCTCCTGCAGAGTTCTGCATATTTGGGAGAGCACTGAAAATCATGTGTATACAAGGTCTACGAGGGGTCTTTATTATTTTTTGTCGAAATTATGTGGCAGATGTGTAGATGATAGATCGTGCTAAGAGAGAAAACAGACCTACAGGCTAATTGAATGAGATAGGCATTATTATGATTCAATATCAAATTTAATTTCACATTTAGACTGACTGACTGACCGGAAACCAAGCTGGAATCGATCTGAAGTCGGAATGCTGCAGGTTTATCAGATGAAGCCGGTAACCGGACTTCAACGACCGGCGGATACTTATGAAAAAACGATAGTGCTGATGTATACTGATGTTTTATGACTTTTGAGAAGAAAATCCCAGCGATGATTCAATGACAAAATTTACTCTGTCGATTTCAATGTCCCCGTATATAGAAGTCTATTCGATCTATTGAACTGACTCAGTTGAGTAGAGTTTCACTCTCAGGAAGAATAAGTCTGTAAAAACCAGCAAGTACTTTATTCTCTGAGAAAGGGTACCTTTGGAGACGAAAGTCCAAAGAACGCTCAACGGAAAATGAACTGCAAAAGTTCATTTTTCATTTGATAACAAGCTGAAAGTCTTTCTATTGTCAAGACACAATATCGAAATATGTACAGCATTTATATATCACAAATTCATGAGCGTCATTCGAAGTGCGGAAAATCAGCTTTCGAGAAAGAATAATATAGATTGTTTGAAAAATCTGCATATTAGCGGTAAGAGTTCACCGATAAAAGAAGCACGGGTCCAATAATACCGATCACAGGGGAAATCAATTAAACAATTCATACGAATAAATATGAATACATATAAATAGAGATTTCAAAACAGCTGTCATTCATCTAGTTCAACCACAGCTTCGGCTGCGGTTTCGGAATTTTCTAATCCACCTCCTTCGGCATCTCCTTGTTCAGGATCATGTTCACCCTCCTTCGCGGATTTCAAATGTTCGCGCCAGTCGGGATTCTTGTGACCCTGTAATCAAAATGTGCGATGAATGGGGATGATGCTTCATCGATTTCAAAATTCTCTATTCATCGTTATCAATTTCAAGACGGGGAACAGTTATTTCTCTAATATCAATGTGGTTTTCTGTGGCTATTTTGTATAATTGCTGACCCAAATAGGTTTCCAGCAGGGGGCCATCCCTAAAGGATGTCCAAAAAATGATGTCATTTCTTGTCTTCCCTCCCTTCCTTATCGGCATGTGTCCTCCAACTCTTTCGAACTAAGTATGCTACTACTCTACGTAGCTTCTAGTGGTTGGCGTTATCACCACAAACAATGAATTACAGTGGACGACACACAGTGGGATCATATCAATCTGAGGAATGCTGTTGCTAAACCACCACTCAGAAATAATAGTACCTCCAAGAGCAATGATCAAAACTGAGAACAATTCCGGCTCACAATTGTTCACAAGGGGCATTTTGCATATTTATATTTTACACACAGGGTCCACAATCGTTCACAATATGGCATTATGGATTTTTGAGGGCAATGATGTAGGGGCGCGTATACGAAATTGAAATGGACTAGTCAGCAATGTAGCGGGCAGCAATGCTATGGATGCGCATATAGTTACACGCTAACTGAGATTTTTAAAATATATATCTTTCATACACACCGATACAAATATTGCGAGAAACATTGTTACCTTCCCTATCACACATTGTATCATCTCTAAATTACGCACAATCACATTTTCTACTACAAATTGCACAAAGTGAGCACTCAGCTCATGTGTTTTATAACAGTTGATTCAAGAATAATGGCTAAAACATTGATAAAACTACATGTAAACATAGACTGACGACAAACAGAAAATGGCAGGACTGGGACCGGTGAATTTTTTGCAACTGGTTAACCACCTATATTTTTAGCCGGTTAAAACCGGTTAAATGAGGATATTCCTGGTATATATTTAGTTGCCAAGGTTTATAGACAAAAACGGAAATTTTGGTTGAAAATTTGGTTCAATGAATAACATAAGTTCACGTAAACCACTTCCATCATCAAGAAACGAGAGAGGTTGTAAATCACGCACGATACAGGCAGAGTTGCATTATAGCTTGTGCTCCACAAGAACATAGCCGCTCCGACGACGATGATGCCCTTTCTGTTTTACAAGTCTGATTATACTGCACAATTTCTGAGGTAAATTTTTCTTTTGAAAGGAGCGCGCAACCTTTCTTGTTTTGGCATCTGAACAAGAAAGGTCAACAACTTCTTCGCCTAATTTTGCTGACTGGCCTACGGTTTTCTGAGGCTCTGACAGAAGATGAGTTATTTTCGGATGAAAAATTAAGGTTCCATTACCACCAGAAAGTAAGAGTTTTCTTACATTGATTGTATGTCGCTTTTTTATCACTGGTATTCATCTAAAAATGCTTCCAAATCCATGATCGCGGCATATTGAGATTCCGGTATCAAAAGGATGTTCGTGCTACAACTTGCCTTTACTGCCGAACCAATGCTGCGCTAATGGGTGACGCAGCTTGTATGATGAAAGTTGAAAGCTATGCTTCAATTCTACCTACTCCCTAGATTAAAGAGTTAAGATGACGTTTGCTGAAATGCTGTATTTCGATTGGCAGAGATAACCCAGAAGACCCGAAAGAATACCACTAACCAATGGATAAAAAAGTGGATATAGCCTTCAGATCAATCCACAGTAACGCTACGTGTAGGGTAATATTGCTAGGAGTTATGTAGGAAAAGGATTGCGAATTGCGATGAATGAATTTGAATGGATTGTGAAACGGAGACTAGTTATCTCTACGACATGAAACCAGTGTAATCTATAGTTCAATCGGATTTCATTATACAAGATAAATCTACGAGTAATCAAACGTTGTAACCGATTTTAATCGGTTAAGAGAAAGTGCAACCGGCTAACCGGTTAACCAATCCCAGCCCTGGAAAATGGTCAGCGTAGTTTACTACGTGGCATCGCAGCCAAAAAATCCCAAAATTGTAAATATATATATATATATATATATATATATATATGTGAGAAGAGCATCAAGCTTGGATTCTACCTTCAATGTTAATCAAAATAAAACACATTTGACCGCAGCGAACAGATAAAAACAAATATTTTGCCATAATTCATTATGAGAATGATCAAGATTAAAGATTCCTTACCTCGTCTTTTTCTTCGAGGGCGTATTTGTTTTGTCCAGTGGACTTGAGCTGATTTCTGAAATCGGCTAATGAGCCGGTATCGCGCTTCTTTTCGAATCGGGCAAGCTTACTTTCGGTCTTGTTCACCTTCTTTAGAACAGGTTTGACGCTGAAAAATAAGAATAATTATTCAACAATAAATGTTCCATATGCTTTTGAAACACGAGTAAGGGGCTTCTATTGAATTTTCACTAAAAAATCCAGTCGCTTAGAAATCCTGCGTCAAGGAAAAGCTTCAGCTAGCCTTTTTCTTGTTCGACGTGCTGATCACAATTGACAACTTATGGAATTAAAGCATAAGTCAAATTAATTTATGGAACATGAGTTTTACATACCGTGATGTAAACTTTATTAAAATAGAGCGACATCTTCACTAGAAAAAATTACATCTGAAAATAAGAATATTTTTTGTGTAATTATTTATGAAATGGTCTGTATAAGCTGCTCTACATGCTATAAACGAATATGTCTGAAGATTGGGTCAATATTTGAAAAAATGATTCAATCAAAAGTACAACTACAATGTTCAATGGATACAAAGTACTCAGCTTTTCTATGGAAAGAGAAAAATGCAAAAACCCATAACACTCCTTCGGAGGACTTTCTGAGTGACAGATGAAGACAATTTTTCGTGCCACCTTGCATACAGCCACAATATCCTCGAATGAATCGGTATAGAAATAGAAATAAAAAATTATTTAATAATTATGAGAAGTTTGGGTAAAAATTGAATTCAAGAGATGCCTACAACATTTTTATATCTTTTATTGTTGCACAAATTTTGGTTCTTGTAGTCTCGATAAGAATAGGATAATTGATCATGCAATGAAAATTCGATCGAATTGGGGCAGTAAGACCAGTGTATCTATCAAGTGTGGTGGCACAATATACAACTACGATAAGATCAAAGGTGGCAAACTATAAACATCGGCATTTCCAACATAGCGACCCAAATGTGACTTATGAAATGGAAATTTGTGACAAAATGAATTGAAATTTATTGCTTTATAGCATGGTATAGTGCTATGGCATATAAAGTGCATGACAGTACATACTCTAAGCTATGCTGTGTAATAGAGGTTGCAGTCGTCGGAAATATACCCTCAGCACAACACAATTTCATTTTCAGTAATGAAACTTACTTATAGTTACTCTGTTTAACTTGTAGATGTAATAAATGGACTTCTGTATGCCATTATTGAAATATGAGTGTAGGAATCCCATCTCGACTTATGTCTTGTGGTTTATCCTGTATGTCTATCCTGTTTATCTTGTCCTACCTGCGCAAATTTACATAAGAACGGTTCGTGTCAATTGTCAATGTCAAGACAAACATACATTACTTATACATGTACATGTACAGTAGCCTACATGTATTAGACTTAATCATAATTACTTCGTCCTTATTCAGCTTAATTTACTAATTAAGTAAAATTTTGATTACCTATAAAATTTACTTAATTTGACACTTTTTTCCATCAACTCTGCTGGTTGTATTCTTGACATATCAAGACTGCTTGTCATTGCTTATTGACTATAAGTGAGTTGAGATAGCATTTTTGTCTCAGCCTATCATATTAGCGTGTTTAGAGTGCAAGCAACGAGTTTCAAATGATTGATATTCAAAATCAAAAATCATCGACAAGAAAATAACATAAATACCGAGACTTACAATTTTCCTTTGACATCGTTCACCTTGAGATTTAGTTCATTGATCTGAAATAATTACATATCAATTTGTTCAAAGGAATCTTGTGCAAAATGAAGACGAATTTACCTCTTGGTCCTGACGCCTCAATTTAACCTCCCAATCGTATTTTTCCTCTTCTAAAGCCGTAAGACGTTTCTGATATTCTCTGCACAAATTTTGTAGCTGACCTGAAATAGATCAATATGAAAAAATAAATATTTTACAGCGTATATAAAAGTCGTCAATACTCCCCACTTTGGGGATTTCGACGGTGATGACATAGTCAGACTTTTATCTCGAGCGCTGTGATCTTTTAGCCCGGATGCCCTTCCTGCCATGTCATCTTCCAATGATACTTCTGGGGCTCGACCTCTGCCTCAAAAGATCGCTAGGCGAAGCGCTTGATCACTGTGCCATGGAGACCTCTTACAGCGCATGTAAAAATCTATTTAAATTAGCATATTTTTTGCACCTATGTTTCTGCTCAGTTGGTTTGACATATTGTAAATGGATGGCATTCTGCAGACTTTTTTCTGACATTGTGATTATTACTTGGTTACTATTGATAGGCTGTCTCACAATTTTTTACTGTTGCGACTGTGAATCAGTAAACGATGATCATTATCTCAAATGTAGGCAGCACAATAATGAAATGATGTTGATCGATGCTTCAAAGGCCGGCGCCAATTACACAAAATGTAGGCCTAAGTAAGATATTCTACATGAATCTTCCATACGAATGATGCTAGATAGTCGGTTTTTTAAACGAATCATTCAATTTCAAATTGTAGAGGGAAAAAGAAACATTTCGACGGAGTAAAATTCATGAGTAAGTCTTCACAAGCAAGCAAAGACATGCCTACGATTAAACTTCTTTTCAAATCAATGAGGCGAAGTCGTTGATCTTTTTCATTATCAAAAATAAGTAATTTTAGGAGCTTGACTGGTGCATACTTCGTCAGGAAACTGATTGTCACCTATCCTAATTCATATAGCCTTCAGAACTGCGCTATATGCAGTTATTGCTCAACTTTCAATAAGTTCCATCAATACTTTTTATATTAACAATCGAATTAAATAACCCAGCGAAATCGTTGTCTGATAAGTATTGACTTGCAGGAATATATTCTAGAATTATTTATTCACTGCACCACAAAGATGTTAGCATTCAGTAAATGTATTTTACAACCCAAGTCAAAGAAGAAGACTGTGACCCATTTGAAACTACTTTATGATCTGTAATTTCATGTCTCATCTATATATCAAGGAGGCATGGCTATACATCCAAAACTTTGACACTGAAACATAAAATCAAAAAGCCTTGCTATTTTTCAAGGATTTTGTCCTGAATTTTTCCTGGTCAGAAGACAAAAGGGCTCTTGATGCAATCAGAATATTCGGAAATTCAGGAATAAAATCCTCAAAAAAAGCAAGGCTTTTTAATTTTAATGTTAACAATGCTATTTAAGCGGAACTTCAAACTTCTTCGATTAAAACCATACTATACTGATTTTCAAACTGACTTAAATGGTATTTAAGCAGTGAGATAACAAAATAAAAAAGATATTATGTTAACAAAATAGTGAATCAAGCATGTTTGCGACTAATGCTGACTAACATACAGCTCCCGCCATTGATATCCGGACAAAAACGATTTTTCAGAGAAATCGTCATATTATTGAAATGTAGAGTAAGTTAGCTGATCTATGTCAATCCTGTATGCGTATTATTGATTGTTCTATGGTTTGTTCATTCTTATGGTATAATTTAGCTACTGCTTTTCTTTTACTTTGATTAATGAGTTAATGCCCGATCTTCAATACTGCCCAAGAAAACACTACTTCTGGTAATACAAAATCTTTTACAGTACACATCATGAGGCAAAAAACGAAAATAGGACATGGGAAATCGTTATCAATGATCATTCTAGTACTTTGTGCGGAAACCTTTGTTTCTTTCAACATTTCTGACACGTCTCGGGACACTCAGAGCCAACGCTTGGCAGCGGGAGGGGGTAATGCATCTGTACCAAGCACTGACGATGGCTGCTATCAGTTCCTGGCGGTTTGTTGGAGCTTTCTTCTGAATATCGGTCCCGATATCTGCCCACAAATTCTCAGTGGGGTTGATATCGGGGCTCTGACCAGGCCAGTCTCTGATGTGAGGGATATCATGCTCGTCAAGATATCGCAGTATGCTCTTTGCTCTATGACAAGGTGCGTTGTCGTCTTGAAACACTGCTTGGGTGTTGGGATACAGTTCATCCATTGTCATGCGAAGCTCTCGCTCAAGAAACTGTTTATTACACTGTTTGATTCACCTTCTCACCTCTCTCGAAAATCCGGAAGCGTCCGACACCATTATAAGAAAACGCGCCCCTTATCATGACAATCGGAGGGTGTTTGATTGTTGGAAGAATGCACTCATGAGAGTATCGCTCACCCTGGCGTCTCAAAACCTTGATGCTACCGCGATTTCTGTAGATGTCGAACGTGCTTTCATCGGTAAAATCACTCTTTTCCAATAATCTTCATCCTTAGAGAGATACTTCTTGGCGAAAAGAACACGTCGTCGTCGTTGATAGGCATTAACAAATGCCTTTTGAGCTGGGCGTCTAGCCTTCAGTCCGGCTTGATTAAGGCGACGTTGAATGGTACTTATGCTGACATTCACCACAACATCACCGAGCATTCTGCGAATAGCAGCAGCGCTTGAAAACCTGTGCTTCATGCACTCACGAAGAATGAGACGATCAGTGGTTGAAGAAGTCTTTTTCGTGGCACCATTCCGCTTCTTTGGAGAACCGTAAACCTTAGGATTTCGTTGCCATCTCTTCTTGAGGTCACCAACCGTTGACTTGGCGATACCTGTTTTTGGTGGGCAACAGCTCTGACGGTATATCCTTCATTCAATAAAGAAACGGCAGTTGCTCGCTTGCGAGGCGACAGCTCTTTACCTCTCTTCGGCATTTTAATAATGGAGAAGTCACTATCAAGACAAGAGAGATTTGCTTTGAAACAAGGACACTACGGCTCTCGTCTACTGTGCACTATGAATGTCTATTGTATGATTCAGCACGCTGTGTGCTGATTGGTCGTAGCGAGCCAATACTAAGCATCTTCCGATCAGCGTGTACCGTTATATTGCTGCAGTGAATTTCGGGATGACAAAAAGCGTGTATCATCATTTTAGCAAGCAATAACTAATATACCTTAATTGTAGCACATATCGGTTTTTGGTGAGATATCTATGCCAATGTAGGCATTATGCGTTTACCACATCACTAACAAGTGTTTATTACACATTAATGCAAATAATGTCTTCTAAAGTGATCAAATTATTCGTATACAGCTATATTTCAAACAAAAGGTAGAAAATGCCGAAATTTTAGTTTTGTCCGGATATCAATGACGGGAGCTGTATATAAGACACAGAGATAGATTATATGTGTATCAGCTCCCTATAGGTGCAATAATTGCACGCGAGAAAATCATTTTCGAATGCTGTGAATCTCTTTAAAACTATAAGATTGTCATGATTTACTCAGATTTTAAAGAAAAATCAGTCTTTTGTGCATGAGATTTTGTCGATAAAGTTGATATGTTTGAAAATAGCAATTTAAGGAAAAGTTCCAAAAATTTCTGTGTAGAACCAAATAAAGTCACAGTTTCGACATGCAGACGCTTGTGTTTCTTAAGTAGCTGCAATTTAGCTAAATTTATGCGATAAGTTGTTCATATATTTTGAATACTCCGAAGAATTTTCAATAATAAATTTCCTTTGTTCTCATGTACGGCAAAGCTATGTACGGCTAAAACTGATAATCGACATCACTATTTTCAGAGCCCTTACATAAGATATCGTTCCAGCAGATGGTCTCATTCTCTTAACCACAATGAAAGAATAAAAATGACAAATATCATACTATTGATGCTACCAAATGTCTTCTCGGTAACAATCGAAAATCAAACTCTTCAATTCCTCTAATTTGCTATCTAGAAGATGACATCATTATGTCAGAAAGAGCATCATTACTTCCTTTTCGCAATTTGCACATATGATGAATTTCTGTGTTGTTTGCCTAACTAAGTTTATCCATTAACATTCGTTAATTTAATTAATTATTAATTATTAATAATTATATTAATAATTATTGATAATTATTAATGATTAATATATCATTAATTATTAATTATTTATTTATTATAATATATATTTTAATTTACAAATTAATTATTAATTATTAATAATATGTTAATTATTAATATTAATAAATATTAACAATTAATTATTAATTTAATTAACTTTTGTTAACATTTTCAATTTCTTTTTCGCTATTTGTAATAATACACACGTACTTTCAAAGAACTTTGTACTAGAAAATATCGTAAATGACTGACTTTTAACTTCCGGGAGGAATCGGCTACCGGCCTCATTCGATCTGAGAGTTGCGTGTATGCTCTGCTCTATTCCAACCGCTACAACTCTACTATAACACTGCTCGTAGGTTAGTGACTAGCGCAACCAAAAGTTAAACAATGTGGCAGGCACGTCAAATGCACTTTAAGTTGCGTTTCTACTGTGTTCAAATAAATACTTTCTGACAACCAATGGTATCAAATAAAACATGCATGATGAAAGACATGACCCATCAGTACCACGGTGAATCAAGCAAATACTTTTACCTCAGTTTTAAAGATATTCTGTCGCAATTATAGGAAAATTATGTTTGTTAGGCTCCATCTACAAAAAGAATTACATTATCGTAATCTAAGCATTTCTATCACCAGGTGTTACTTCACATTTACTTCTGGCGCAAAATTATTTTGAAATACAATGATTCGTTAAAATCTAATCTTAAGGTGCGTTCACAGATGAAACCTGATAGCTGACAGTGGAGCGATTGGTCAATCGAAGGCTGAATCAAAGTTTTTATTGTCGACTTCAAATGTCAATCAGGTATAACTGGCACAGATGACAGGTGTGACCAACCCTGAGGGTAACACGGAGTCACTTTCGATATCAAAAGCAACACACGAAACTTCGCCGACAAGATTGAACTCGAGTAGACAAGGCAGCCCCTGAACCACCGCCGGAGTCCATCAAGTCACCAGGGTAACACAATCTGCTCCTAGCCCGCTACTGAAATTGGACGGAGTTGCTATTCATTTGTAGTTGAAAATAGCGCATCTGGCCTTGAGAGTTTACATAGAGGACGACTCAACTAAAGCTAAGCTCCCTCTAACTCTACTACATCTCCTGTGCGTCCATAAGTGGCAATCTGTACATTGGGTAGAATTTGAGCCGACAAATTTCAGACAAGTAGCCTACTGCAAGGAAACTTAAGCCAATAATAGTGTGACCAAGTTCTGAGAGCAGCTAAATTTGAAGCTCTCACCAGTTTTGAGGACACTTCTACTTGCTACGGTCAATTTTAGGAGTGGTTCGTGAGACTGAGGGGCAGTATTTGTCTTATCCATCAACTCTCAAATGTGACCTGGTTTCAATCAGCTATCAGGGGCGATCGCATAGAAACAGTGTTAGAGAGTGAGTTGCTAGTGACAAGGTAATTTCAATGGGTGAATACTACTGTTTGAGAGATTTGCTAGCCTAACATTGTTTCTGTGTGGTCGCCCCAGGATGAACGGAGGTCAGCTATCAGCTATTAGTTTTCATGTGTGAACGCACTTTTAAATTTGCATTTAAAGCGGGCGATATGCTCGTAAAGAAGTCTCGAACTTTATCATTGCATATAATTTCTTTGCTAGATTCGGTAAATTTCTCTCTGATGGCATAGTAGATTTCTAAACTGATGGCTTATATATCGTGCCACCTGATTGGATGAAAATTTGTGCACGTAATAACTTACATTATTTAGTTGTCAAGTAAACCACATATTCGCACTTTTGTCAATATTATTTGCGGTTTTCTTTACTAATGTGCTGCAATAGTGTTCACATGACCAAACATAAATGTGTTGTGAGCACACCCTATGTATCAAAGAGGATTAATATCCCACAAGGAGCTAAATGAGAATTCAGTGTAATAATCTGCAATAAAAAATCAATGATCTGAAGTTCTTACTTTCGTTCATTCCTTCGACACTGAAACTGCCAACTTTTTGTTTCAAGTGACTTTCTTTTGCCTCTGCTCTTCGCCTAGCTTCCGCCTTCATTTCTTCTGCAGCTTTTTGCATGATAAGTTGCTGAAAGGAAACGATTAATTGAAATTCGAAAAATATGAAAAAGTGTTTCTTTTGCATGCTGATGTGAACTAGCGTATCCTCTCCTTGACATATTCTATGAGATCCCTGCATAGATGATACACGAGCAGTTTGTTGTAAGACTATCCTATTGATTACATATTACTTATTACAAATGCCATCAATTTTAGTATCAAATTCGTTTTAGAGAAATCAACAGACAGTCCTATTCCTCTCCTTGAAGCTGTTGAAACTACTTTTTGTCTTGACTCTAAGAACAACACAAGGTACCAACAAAAATTGTTTTGCTAACCAACACACATTAGAAGGTATTAACATTTCGACATCGATATTTTTGAAAAATGAATATCCAACTCATGTTGTATGAAAAGATTTGAAACAATCATCTACAACCACCGCAAGAATGGTTGTTATTTTCAGTTATTCCAGAGAAATTTTACTCTGCAAATGGATTAATGCAAGTTTATAATTTTTACATGTTTTGCTACTACTGCAGAAAGGAAGGTGCCTGAAAAATACTTCATTCACACTATGAAGAAATCAGATATAAATGAATATCTCAGTATAATAATATCTTGATTTTCTGATTTTATAAGTTGTAAATAAGCACGTGTAGACCGCTATATCCCTTTGTTGCCCCTGTCCCATCAAAGCGATATTCAGAAATTTGGGTACATTTAAATTACATTATAATTGCATTTAAACATAATGATTACGGTATTCATATCACGTGAAATTTGAAGACTTGTCATTGACGGCCGCCGAGATATGAAAGAGTGGTCATTTAGATAGTTGACCAGCCGGTTCGGGAAATCCATGCTTAATAAGTAGTAAGTAAAAGTCCATAATAAACACAGCGCGCTCCGAAATGGGGTGGGTCCAATACAAACACAGCGCGCCCTGAAATGGGGTGGGTCCAATACAAACACAGCGCGCCTCGAAATGGCTAGCTCCCATACAAACACAGCGCGCCTGGCCGGCCGCCCAGGTTGGAGTGAGAGGTTGTCTTGGCTGACCGTCCAGGTTGACGTGGCCGACCGTCCAGGTTGACGTGGCCGACAGTCCAGGCTGACTTGGCTGACCGACTAGGCTGACTTGGCCGACCGACCAGGTTGACGTGGCCGACCGTCCAGGTGGACGTGGCCGACCGTCCAGGCTGACGTGGCTGACCGACTAGGCTGACTTGGCCGACCGACCAGGTTGACGTGGCCGACCGTCCAGGTGGACTTGGGCGACCGCCAGGTTTTGACTTGGTGCTGTGTGAACATGAATTTTGGGGTGAAAATGGGATGTTTCGAGTGGAAGCAGTGCTCGGAGGACTTTGCAAATGTGATTTTTAGACTCAGCGTCAAATTCTGCATCTGTGGTGTGATTTCCAGCTCAATCGACGAGAAAAAATTTTCAACATTTTTCGGAAAAACGACAGAGTTAACGACAAATGTGGGTTGGTTTTGGGCTGTAGCGCCAAAACGAAGCATCGGATGGGAAAACGGAGGCCAGATTCGGATTCAGCGTGAAATTCTGCATCTGTATGGTGAATTTCAAAGCAATCGGAGAGAAAAAATTTTCGCTGACGCCCCCCCCCCCCGGCACCAAACTTCCAACTTTGCTTCTAGTGGATGGATTTTGTCGTGCAATAGCTCGTTTGAAAGCTAAGAGTGAGACAAATTCACTGAAAGAAACGGCTTGTTCATATCTGTCTTCGTTTAGATGTGAGACGCCATTTAAGATTTTGGGAGATTGTCGAAAAACGACAGTTAGAATTTTGGACGTTTTGGGTTGTAGCGCCAAAACGAAGCATCGGATGGGAAAACGAATTTCAGATTTGGAATTAGCGTCAAATTCTCTATCAACATGGTGAGTTTCAAGTCAATCGGCGAGAAAAAATTTTTCTTCACAAAATTTTTTCGAAAAAACGACAGAGTTAGAATTTTGGACGTTTTGGGCTGTAGCGCCAAAACGAAGCATCGGAGAGCAAAACGGATTTCAGATTTGGAATCAGCGTGAAATTGTACATCTCTGGTGTGATTTCCAGCTCAATCGGCGAGAAAAATTTTTTCATCATTTTTCCGAAAAACGAGTTAGAATTTTTGCGATGGCTGCGGGCTGTAGAGCCAAAACGAAGCATCGGATGGGAAAATGGAGGGCAGATTCGGATTCGGCATCAAATTCTACATGGAAATGGTGAATTTCCAGCTCCATCGGAGCACTAGAACCGGAGATAGACGGATTTAAAGATTTGGATGATGGGTATTACGTCATCAGCTGATCGCCACACACTATATAAGCGGGAACCGACAGAGACTTTTCATTTAGAGGATAGCGATTGTCAAAGGTAGGTCGTCTCTCTGAGCTCCGATGATAGCTTCGGACATTCCAAATTCCGGGTTTCTGTAAGAAACCGACTTAGAAAATTTCATTGCTGAATTCAGCTAAGGCTTAGAGGTTCGTCAGGAGATGGCCTTCGTCTCCAGGCCATAAAAGACTCCAAAACTTTAAAGGCTTGTAACTTTGCTTCTACAAGTCCGTTTGACTTGATTCAAAAAAAAGGTTCGCTTGCTATTGACCTACCCTAAGTGATAGACTACTTATAAAATTTCATAAGTAGTGCTAAAAAGTTAAAAAATTTAAATTCACTAGTTTTGGAGGTTTTCTGGGGTTTTCGACCCTGCTGAAGTCAATGAAAGCATTTTTAATGATGTCTGAGCCAGCCTTCTCATGGTATAAGCGGCTTTTCACTGAAAGCGAGCAAGACACGGAGAGTTTTGCTGTAATATTCCACTGACAGGGTGTTCCTTCGGGACGGCGGACGATGCCGTAGTGATAAGTGTGGCAAGGGAGTGTGTCATATTTTAGACCGAAACCGCTGGGGCAACTCATGTCTCATGTTGGGCATTTCACACAGTTCTCAACGTAGCACTTTGAACGCCAATCGGTTGAGTCTTAGCTATCTTGTCATGGGTGGCCTCTAAACATCTCCATTGCAAAACGCTGGTGAATCAAGCTCTCTACGGCTTGCTATCAAGCTGCTCAAAGTCTGTCAACCTCTTACGAACTCTACAGGTTTTCATGTCTGGCGATCAAGTCATGGACGGTGCAAGTCACGGAGATTTTCGGTGTGATACTTCCTGTGAGTGGGCGTTCTTTCGAGACAGCGGTGAAGTCCGTAGCGATGAGTACTGCACGGGACGTGGGCAATGGTAATCCTTGTGAAACCTCTCTGCGTCATGTTTGCAAGTGATTGCCTCTGTCTCAACGTTGTACTCTGACCGCCAGGGCGACATTTAGCCAGCTGTCGAAGGTTACTTCATAACCTCTCCATTGCACTAATAGTGTGAAGCTCGGTATGAGTGAGGGATAAAATCCTCCATCACCTTAGGCGGCTTGATATCAGGCTACAGCATGAGCGATGCGGAGATCTTTGATAGTGTACTTTCTGTTGGTGGGTTTGCACAGCGAGCGCTGCCGCAGATGGAAGGAGGGGTGTGTCATAGTTAAGACCGAAACCACTTAGCCGGTGTTGGACAACTTTCCCAACGTCATCTTTTCTCGCTTGGTCATGAGTGCTTTAGATGTCTGCAGCAGGTTTTTCAAAATTTCCACTCATCGTTTGATGATTTACAAAGTAGGGCACATGTCAAGTAAAGTTCTCATAATGATGTCTTAATCAATTCCTCCTTACTGCATGCTTATCGTTTCTACACTCCGACTCTAACCTTTTAGAGCATACACATGTAGCACATACTATCCGTATCGAGAAAGTCTCATGAGTTCTTCTAAGAACCACTACCTCTTCGTGTCACCTGTGTATATTCCAAGTCGAAAGTTGAGAAACACAGAGGGCATTGACGAAGAAATGATGAATGGAATGATATGGGATTTGGACATTCACACGCCAAACGTATACAGCAAACACACTTCTCTCTTCTTTAGTGAGCAAGCTCTGAACACATAAGATACCGCAGTAAAATCATCAACGAATAAATCATATCGCAATAGGAATGTACATTGACAGATTCAAATAGATGCTCATACGTTCATAAAAGAGAGTTTGTAACATCAGCATTAATTGGAAGTGCGTGGGCGCACTGGAAACTCTTGCTCGTCTTGTGATTGGACGAGAGGTCTCATCCATTCACCGCTTAGGAAAATCTTATAAAAGGTAGTGCACCAGCTCTGCTCTTCACATTTATTTTTCACAAGGTGAGTGTTGGTGAGCTCCTGCCATCAGGTTGTTTTGACTTGCTATCAAGTTGAATAGTCTCTTGCTATCAAGAGATTCACTTCTGCTCATAAAGCATATCATCGCTGTAATACCTCCTTCGCTCGAGCGTTCCTTCGGGACGGTGGGTACTGCCGTAGAGGGATTGCGTTGCACGGGTTGTTCGTCGTTTGTTAGACCGAAACCTCTGAGCTGTTGCTCATGTTGGGCGTTCGACTTCATACTCAACGTGACGCTTTCTCTCGCCAGGTCAGAGTACTTCAGCCACTCGACAAAGGTTAGTCTTTATGATATGGAGTAGATTGAAATGTAATTCATTAGATGTCAGTTCGATGATTGTTGCCATGATAAACGTTGATGAGACAGATGAAACACTTATGAAGTACGTACATATTTAGATGAAGTATGTGAATTTTATTTTCTGTTGTTTCTCGAACAACGTATTCGTATGAAGGACTAAAACTCTAACGTTGAGCATCTCGTCGGTATGCAACGCAAAATATATTGAACTTATAAAAATGAAACACCCCGTTTCTCATGCGAGTAAGGTGTAGTAGGAATTATGCATGTTGGACTTAACGCGATTGATCTGATGAGTCATTCCAGTCTGACTAAGCAAATTATTTGAGCTTTGTTTGAACTTGAAAGTGCGTGGGCGCACTGGAAACTCTTGCTCGTCTTGTGATTAGACGAGAGGTCTCATCCATTCACCGCTTAGGAAAATCTTATAAAAGGTAGTGCACCAGCTCTGCTCTTCACATTTATCTTTCACAAGGTGAGTGTTGGTGAGCTCCTGCCATCAGGTTGTTTTGACTTGCTATCAAGTTGAATAGTCTCTTGCTATCAAGAGATTCACTTCTGCTCATAAGGCATATCATCGCTGTAATACTTCCTTTGCTCGAGCGTTCCTTCGGGACGGTGGGTACTGCCGTAGAGGGATTGCGTTGCACGGGTTGTTCGTCGTTTGTTAG
Organism: Prostheceraeus crozeri; assembly: GCA_907163375.1. Lineage (NCBI taxonomy): Eukaryota > Metazoa > Platyhelminthes > Polycladida > Euryleptidae > Prostheceraeus > Prostheceraeus crozeri. The sequence continues at coordinate 12,921 of CAJQUW010015809.1, read as the reverse complement.
ACCGAAACCTCTGAGCTGTCGCTCATGTTGGGCGTTCGACTTCATACTCAACGTGACACTTTCTCTCGCCAGGTCAGAGTACTTTAGCCATTCGACAAGAGTTAGTCTTTATGGTATGGAGCATTTCGAAGTGTTGATTGACTCATGTTCATTGAATGACTATTCACATGATCATTATAGGTAAAATGAAATAAATCTTACGTGTCCTTTTTCAGTGAATTTGCCTTCGACGTCGAATCTAACTGCTTTAATCTTCGATATGGATACGAGTATCACGAGAAAAATTGAATCTTATCGCGTCTCTGCCAAGATGGAGGAAACTCTCATTGAGCAATGTAAGCTTTTGTGTGATGGGGCAAGGATGTAGGTTGTGCTAATAAAACTCTTGAACTAACATCATTCGGTTAGCATTTGTGTTGAGCATAGGAATTAATTTTCATAAACCTTTGAATAACATCAAGAATGTGAGAATCATATCCTTAATAATTTTCAACGAAAGACCCATAACGGCTTTTTACTCCGCGATTTTCAAAATCGAAGCTCATTTTCTAAAATTTATAATGCACTCTAATATCTCCCTTCGAGAAATCTCTCACCAATATCTCCCTCCCTTTTTCAGTACAGCAGCGCATCATGAACATAGAACCTATTCCTGAAGGGGCACTTGGTCGAGCCTATGAACGACTGGGAATATGTAAGTATCTTAATGAATGAATGCTGTCATGTGTTCTGAACCATCATGGTTGATAGCATGCATTCTATCATTCATCAATCTCATCTCTTTTCCACTCTGCAGTTTTGGCAAGGCAGGAGAAGTGGGAGGAAGTCGCGAGGCGGAAATATGATGATGATTTTCCGACCCTACCCTCTCGTCCATCTACCTCAGCTCCACCATCTGAGCACCCATCCACCTCTGGCATGGTCATCGCCCAACCTCCACCACCACCCATACCAGCTCCTCGTCGCCACATCCCTCCAACATCCAAGCCGCGGACTATTCCACCCTCGGCTCGCATCCCCTTCTACCTCCTCTTGAACCATCGGTGATGGCGGAAGTAAATTCTCTTGATGGTAAGTTACAGTGATGGTAAAGGGGGACAAGGACTTAAACAAAACTCACGCCACACTTGGAATTGAATAGTCATGTTACTGATCGCTTTCCTTTCTTTTCTCAACAGATCTCGCAACGGTATTTCTGGGCGACGACGTTCCTAACCGCCCCGCGAACTCTCACATGCCACCACCGGCTACAGCAGGCGACTTCCCTCCCATCTCCAACAAGTCGGTAGAAATGGAGATCGAGGTGTGTGACCACACCATTAAAATGGTAGGTTGAAGATTTCCTCACTCATCTCCCTCAAACGTTTGGCTAATAGCATCTTCCTCAATTTCAGGCATCGACGTCATCACCAAAGACCTCCTTTCTCAAGGAAAGTTTAGAGCTGTTGAGTGAAGGTAGGTTGTAACAAAACACTAAGACTTTAATAGAGATGATAGAATGATTTCTCTTTTAGGTGATGCTAGTTCCAGCTCAACACTATCGCGGGAAGGCAACGAGCGGGAATGTGCTGACTGTGAGCACATCTTCACGAGGAAACGCGATCTGCCCCGACACATCAGACAACGTGTGTGTCAACCCAAGTCGCCATCAATCTCCCGAGGTGAGGATGACTCTATTGAACACGTCTCCTTTACTTGCGACTTTTGCATTCAATCATTTGAAACACGATTTGAATTATCTTCACACAGACTTCACCACACACATACAGATGAAAGTTACAGTAACAGCATCTCCTCTATACGTCTCACTGAAATATCAATGAACAATTTAGTGAGGGACTACAATATGGAATCCTCAGAAACCATTGCTGACTTTGAAGAGTGGTTTCATCAAAATTCATCCTTAACAGATGCGCTCTTTAGAAATTTAGACAACTTTAGAATAAAAGCGCTCATCTACCTAAAAATAAAATATGTAAAAATTGATCATCATACTGGTCAAATAGTAGAGCGGTTGGAGTTTCACATACCCTCCTCTCCTGCTACAGAAGTAATCGATGAAGATTCTTGGTTAAATTTTCATATCCAAGGACTAAAACTAAATATAGTTAAATTCAACGAACGCGATAGTGGCCTCATTTTTGATGGTATAGAATCTGCCAAGTTTAAAATCACTTTGCTAGAAAGTTATAGTGGGCGAGGCTCCTTCAATCTTCCAAAAATTTTAAAAGACAAAAAAGCAGTCATTTCTGTAGATTGCGAATCGCAATGTTTTAAGTATGCAGTGTTATCCATTCTCACTACAATGATGTAAATGATAATCGTTTCCGTAGAAGTAAGTATCAAGAGTGGGAGAATGAATTAAAGTTTGATGACTGCAATAGTGAAGCCATGAAATTGAAAGATATAGAGAAATTTGAGAAATTAAATAAATTAAGATAGTGGTACACGTCTGGGAGAAAGGACTAAAAGGTGTTAGGTATAATAACCGCCAAAGTAGCTATGATCGGGTTGTCAACCTCTTGCTAGTGTATGAGGACAATACTCAACAGTGGCATTACTGTGGCATTCCAAAAATTCATCGCCTTTACAACCATATACAAAAATCGATTAAAGGTGAACATTTCATATCGACCGCTGCACACGACCATTTTGGTCGAAAAATAAATTTCTAAGTCATTATGAATGGTGCAAGCGGAGTAAATTACAAATAGAGCGCATGCCCAAAGACAAAATCTTTTCACATAGAGATAATGGTGACGAATTAAGTCCCCTGCGTGTCATTTACGCAGACATAGAATGCTACATTGATGATATCATCCACAAGCCAGCAGCTATATCCTGCTATGAAGTATGGCATGACCACTTTAGAAATAGGCAAAACAAAATGCATACTTGGCAAGGTGAAGATTGTATTTCAAATTTCTAGAATTTCTCGATAAAGCTGCTAAATTTCAACAATCATATGATTCCCAATTGCAGCGTAAGTCACTACATATGTCAGATGAAGACAAACAGAAATTCGAAAGTTGCATATCCTGTCCTAAATGTCATAAAACGTTTGATGATGATAAAATTAAGAAAGTGCGTGATCATGATCACATCACTGGTAAATTTAGAAACGCACTATGCTCCAAGTGTAACTTTTCGCATAGGTTGAGACGTCGCGTACTACCCGTCATTTTTCATAACTTTAAGGGCTATGACAGTCATATGATAATAAAAGGAGGGTTGAGCCACATGAAATCGTGGCAGTTCAATGTTATAGCACAAACGAGAGAAAAATTCATGGCAATGACAGCAAAAGTACCAGTTGATAAAACTAAAGAAAGTAAGACAGTCTTCTTCGAAATAAAATTTTTAGATTCATTTCAATTCATGTCAGCGTCACTAGCTTCTCTCGTTCAAATCTCAAGTTTCTTCCCCATAGTCAAACTTTGAAGAAACACTATCCAAATTTAACAGATGACATGATCACTCGCAAAGGAGTCTTTCCCTATGCGTATTTTAGCTCAATGTCTAAACTATATGAAACAACCCTTCCTTCCATTGACAATTTCCAAAACGATTTGACGGGTGAAGATTGTCCAGTAGAGGATTATGAACATGCTCAAGAGGCATGGATAAAATTTGATTGTAAAACGTTTGGCGATTATATGATCGCTTACTTAGAATTAGATGTCATTTTGCTGGCTGATGTCTTTCAGGAATTTCGACGAGTGGCATTAGAAGAAGACAAATTAGATCCTGTCCACTTTGTCAGTCTACCAGCCATGTCCTTTAAATCAGCGTTTAAAATGACTGGTGAGACCATTCACCTCTTACAAGACCCCGAGATGTGTAACATATTTGAGCGCGGAATACGCGGTGGTCTCACATTTGTAAATAAGCATCATATAAAATCTGAAACAGTAGGTGATGATCATATCCACCTAAAGTACTATGACCAAAATAATTTATATGGCAGATCACTGTCTAAACTACTACCTCATTCCGAGTTTAGTTGGTTAAATCAAGATGAGGTTGAGTATTACTCCAACCCTTCAAACATACTGAAGATTCCCGATGAAGGTGATTGGGGATATTATTTTGAAGTGGATTTGATTTATCCAAATAGCATTAAAAATAAAACTGCTGATTTCCCACTCGCAACTGAATCTGGTGAAGTGACTGAAGATATGTTTTCACCATTCATGTCACAATTTCATAATAACTTAACAGAGTGTGGACAGCCAAGGTACAAACCATGCCGCAAACTTTTACTCACCCAATATTATAAGAAAAATTATCTCGTACACTTCTGCATACTAAAATTCTATTTAGAAATGGGCATGCTTCTAAAGTCAGTTCACCGCATTATCAAATTTAGACAGAAAGCCTTCCTCAAACCTTACATAGATAGTAACAGTCAAAAACGTGCACTAGCCAAAAATAATTTTGAAAAGGGTTTTTATAAATATAAGAATAACAGTCTTTTCGGAAAGACCATGGAGGATGTTAGAAAACGCATGAACTACAAACTAGTCATTGATGATCAAAAATATCACAAATTGACCTCATCACCTCTTTTCATTGATAGAGACATTATCGATGAGGATCTTGTAGGTGTTAAAATGATTAAATCAGAAGTTGAGTTGTGCAAACCCATCTATATTGTGCAAGCCGTTTTAGATTATTCCAAGCTTGAAATGTATCAACTCTTCTACAAAATATTAAAACCATGCCCTCTCGTAAAAGAGGTTCGCTTGCTGGGTGGTGATACAGATAGTTTCTTTTTAGGAATTACCACTCAAAAAGATTTAAATTTTAATGAAGTAGGTAAGTCATTAGAAAAATATTTCGACACATCTAACTACAATCCCGCTCATCCACTCTTTTCCATACAGAATAAAGCCAAACTTGGTTGTTTTAAGGATGAAACAGCAGGAAAGGAAATAGATGAAATGATTCTCCTCCGTCCTAAAATGTATTCCATGAAATTAAAAGAATGTGCAGATAGTATTAAGCGTGCTAAAGGTATATCAAAATCCATAGTTCACAAAATGAAACATCGGTCCTATAAGAAGGCCTATAAAAATAAAACTATAACGTTTGTCAATATGACAATCTTAAAATCTCAAGTTCATACTGTGAAAACGCACACGTTCAAGAAACGAGCGCTTTCAGCATGGGAGGATAAGAGGTGTTGGATAGGACATAACACATCACTTATACATGGACATCCTGACACAAACATACCTCCACCCAAAAGAATAAAAATCACACTACCACATTCAGGAGACGTGTAAATAGATTCATCCTTAACTCAGTATTTTGATGATGCTTTTTTGTAGATATGCATGGTTGTTTTATGTGTCGCATTAGATCGTATTTCCTTGTAAATAGTTACCTACAGTCCCCTATGTAAAGACTTTTCCACTAAACATTGTCTAAAAACATGTTTTTATGATGTATTTTTATTTCAATAAACATATCACAATGACTTCACTTTGTTTTCCGAAGCACTAAAGTTATGAGGGATTTACTATCTTTCACATGGATGCACTCTTGTAAACCATTTGTAATTTTGATAGCAATAGAGGGTATCATTTGTTTGACGACAGGATGGTAGAAAATAGGTTCAAACAATTTCTGGACTATTCCATATGAAGCGTTTTTGTCATGAATGAAATCGCTTAAAATGTATTCTTTTTTCTCACCAAAAGAAATAGTTGAAATTAGATTACTTTGAATGTAAAGGTGTTGTTCATGTTTATCAAGTGTCATTGGTATTCCTACACCAATCGTGCGTGTAGCAGTAAACACATTTTGCAGCAATGAAAAACCAAAGAGTTTTATCAAATTTTCACTCAATTGACAATGAATGTCATCGCCCAGTTTCAGAAGAGCACTTTGATTTTCAATCAAAAATGAAATGTGATGTATCTTTGCATCATCAAGTAACAGTTCACACAACTCGGTTGTGCTGATTTTTTCTATCGGGTGGGCAACATCGTTGTATCGCCGATTTGCTAAACGACATGTGTAATACAATGACACAAACAGCTCTATTCAGGTTAGGAAGCATGTTGCTTACATCACTGTCATTCTTCTTGTAAAGATAGTCACTAAAAATACCAATGGTAAATTATATTCACAGCTGAATATGTGTGCATGTGAACGTTTTCATATCAGACAAAGCGATAACCCATGTCTAAAAATGGGTCCACCTCATTGTCGTAGATGTCAGACCATTCGATAAGATTCTATTCATCCTTGTTGACAGCCTGATCTTTTCCCCATTCAGTGCGTTGCGTTCCTTTATCAGTCAAAGTGATGACGCATACCGTTTTCACCTTAACTCATTCATATGATGAGTCGTCAGTGAATGAAGGAAAAACTCAACGTTCAACATGCCTCCATTAGCTGTACATCAAACAGATAACGCATTAAGAATTTAACAATCCGTGATACTTTATTGAAATCACATAAGCCTGTTATGATACAATGCCCGTTATGAAAGGTGGTAATATGTACAGGGTACCACTCGAATGAGAGCAGCAGGAAAGGGTTCAGTTTCATAAATTATATAATGGCTGCTGTTTTTAATATTTGCTAGAACCACTATAGTCTTCAATTGAATAGATACTACTAAATTCTTCAATATTAACACACCAACACTAAGAGGATGAAGACCTTCTTTTCAGCAAACGAAATATGTTAATCACTTACAATTTTAATTATTTTACAAATATCTATACCTTTATTTCTAGCATACAAAAGCTAAAACTTTATTTCTAACATATACACTATTAAAACTTTATTTTTAACTTGAAAACTGTTAAAAACTTTATTTTGTAACATGGAAACTGATGAAACTTTATTTCTAGCATACAAACAGCTAAAATTTCATTTCTAACATACAAACTGTTAAAACTTTATTTCCAAGATATAAACTGATATAACTATATTTCAAGCGTATAAACTATTAAAACTTTATTTCCAACGTGTACACTATTAAAACTTTATTATCAACTTGTAAACTGTTGAAACTTTATTTTGACTTGCAAACTATTGAAACTTTATTTTATTTCTAACATGCAAAAAGCTAAAACTTTATTTCTAACGTACACACTATTGTAACTTTATTTTTAACTTGTAAACTTTTTATTTCTAACCTACAAACAGCTAATACTTTATTTCATATGTATACACTATTGAAACTGTATTTTAATTTACAAATAGTGGAACGTTTAGTCCAACTTGCAAGACTAGTAAATCGTACTATCTTATTTTAACAAGCAGCTAAAACTTTATTTCTAACGTACACACTATTGAAACTTTATTTTATTTCTAACGTACAAACAGCTGAAACGTTATTTCTAATGCATACACTATTGGAACTTTTCTTTTAACTTGTAATCTGTTGAAACTTTATTTTGACTTGTAAACTGATGAAACTTTATTTTTAACTGGTAAACTTTTGAAGTTCTATTTTTAACTTGTAATTGTTGAAACTTTATTTTTAATTCACAAATAGGGGAATACTTAGTCTAACTTGCAAACTGGTAAATCTTACGATCTTATTTACAAACAGTTATGCCTTTATTTCTAGCATACAAACTGTTTCCAACATATAAACTGTTATAACTTTATTTCAAGCACATAAACTATTAAAATTTTATTTTCAGCTTGTAAACTGTTCAAACATTATTTTTTTATCTTGCACACTATTTAAACTTTATTTTAAAACTTGTAAACTATTGAAACTTTATTTTTAACTTGCAAACTATTGAAACTTTATTTTATTTCTAACGTGCAAAAAGCTAAAACTTTATTTCTAATGTATACACTATTGTGACTTTATTTTGAACTTGTAAACGGTTGAAACTTTATTTTATTTCTAACGCGCAAACGACTAAAACTTCATTTCTAACGTACACACTGTTGAAACTTTATTTTTAATCTGTAAACTGTTGAAACTATATCTTTCGTTTACAAATAGTAGAACGCTTAGTCTAACTTGCAAACTAGTAAATCCTACAATCTCATTTTACAAACAGATAAAACTTTATTTCTAACGTACACACTGTTGAAACTTTATTTTTAATCTACAAACTGTTGAAACTTTATTCTATCTCTAACACACAAACAGCTTAAACTTTATTTTTAACATACACACTATTGAAACTTTATTTTTTAATCTGTAAACTGTTGAAACTATATCTTTCATTTACAAATAGTAGAACGCTTAGTCTAACTTACAAACTATTAAATCCCGCAATCTTATTTTTACAAACAGATATAACTTTATTTCTAACGTACACACTGCTGAAACTTTATTTTTAACTTGTAAACTCTTGAAACTTTGTTTTTGATATACAAACAGCTAAAACTTTATTTCTAACGTACACACTATTGAAACTTTATTTTTAACTTGTAAACTGGTGAAACTTTATTTTTTATCTTGCAAACAGCTAAAACTTTATTTCTAACGTACACACTATTGAAACTTTATTTTTAACTTGTAAACTGGTGAAACTTTATTTTTTATCTTGTAAACTGTTGAAACTTTATTTTGTTTCTAACATGTAAACAGATAAAACTTTATTTCTGACATATACACTATTGAAACTTTGTTTCTAACTTGTACACTGGTGAAACTTTATTTTTTATCTTGCAAACAGCTAAAACTTTATTTCTAACGTACACACTATTGAAACTTTATTTTTAACTTGTAAACTGGTGAAACTTTATTTTTTATCTTGTAAATTGTTGAAACTTTATTTTGTTTCTAACATACAAACAGATAAAGCTTTATTTCTAACGTACACACTATTGAAACTTTGTTTCTAACTTGTACACTGGTGAAACTTTATTTTTAACTTGTTAACTGATGAAACTTTCTTTTAACATACAAACAGATAAAACAGAGCGATTTTCATAAACATTCTAACTCTGAAAGTAAGTTACAAGACAATCTACACTGTGTAAAACTAGTTGACTACACTATCGCTTACATTTTATGACACTTGTGTTTCGTAAAACTTCAATGATCAAACTTTACTTTTACAAACGTGTGAGGTAAAGCTAGTTGACTACACTGACGCTTACATTTTATGACACTTGTGTTTCATAAAACGTCATGATCAAACTTTTCTAACTATACATCAACCTGTGTAGCAGTAAAACTTTTACAAACCATGATACACTTTCTAACGACACTCACGAATAAACGTCATGATCAAACTTTATTTTCTCAAACATGTGTCACGGTAAAAGATTTGACTAAACTTTGCTTTTGCAAACCATGATACACTTTCTGACTAAACTTGCAAATAAAACTTCGATGATTAAACTTTCTAACTATACATCAACCTGTGTTGCAGTAAAACTTTTGTACGACATGATAAAGTTTCTGACTAGACTTACGAATACAACTTCAATGATCAAACTTTCTAACTATACATCAACCTGTGGTAGAGTAAAACTTTTGTACAACATGATACACTTTCTGACTAGACTTATGAATAAACGTCATGATCAAACTTTCTAACTATACATCAACCTGTGTAGCAGTAAAACTTTTACAAACCATGATACACTTTCTGACGACACTCACGAATAAACGTCATGATGAAACTTTATTTTCTGAAACATGTGTCACGGTAAACGATTTGACTAAACTTTGCTTTTGCAAACCATGATACACTTTCTGACGACACTCACGAATACAACTTCAATGATCAAACTTTCTAACTATACATCAACCTGTGCTGCAGTAAAACTTTTGTACAACATGATACACTTTCTGACTAAACTTGGAAATAAACCTTCGATGATTAAACTTTATTTTCACAAACGTGCGTCGCAGTAAACTATTTGACTAAACTTTGCTTTTGCAAACCATGATACACTTTCTGACGACACTGACAAGAGCTTCTTCACTAGCGAAGAGAGAAGTCTGTGATGTGTTGCGTGTGGCGCATGAATGTCCTCCCGTTTCATCCCTTCATCATTTCGTCTCCGTGATAGAGAAAGTTCTTAAAAGAACTGATGGTTCATTCTCGCATGGTTGGTCAACTGTCGGGAGACAAGTGCAATGGAGATTTTATGAGGTAACCTGTGGCAGATAGCTAAATGTCGCCCTGGCGGTCAGAGTACAACGTTGAGACAGAGGCAATCACTTGCAAACATGACGCAGAGAGGTTTCACAAGGATTACCATTGCCCACGTCCCGTGCAGTACTCATCGCTACGGACTTCACCGCTGTCTCGAAAGAACGCCCACTCACAGGAAGTATCACACCGAAAATCTCCGTGACTTGCACCGTCCATGACTTGATCGCCAGACATGAAAACCTGTAGAGTTCGTAAGAGGTTGACAGACTTTGAGCAGCTTGATAGCAAGCCGTAGAGAGCTTGATTCACCAGCGTTTTGCAATGGAGATGTTTAGAGGCCACCCATGACAAGATAGCTAAGACTCAACCGATTGGCGTTCAAAGTGCTACGTTGAGAACTGTGTGAAATGCCCAACATGAGACATGAGTTGCCCCAGCGGTTTCGGTCTAAAATATGACACACTCCCTTGCCACACTTATCACTACGGCATCGTCCGCCGTCCCGAAGGAACACCCTGTCAGTGGAATATTACAGCAAAACTCTCCGTGTCTTGCTCGCTTTCAGTGAAAAGCCGCTTATACCATGAGAAGACTGGCTCAGACATCATTAAAAATGCTTTCATTGACTTCAGCAGGGTCGAAAACCCCAGAAAACCTCCAAAACTAGTGAATTTAAATTTTTTAACTTTTTAGCACTACTTATGAAATTTTATAAGTAGTCTATCACTTAGGGTAGGTCAATAGCAAGCGAACCTTTTTTTTGAATCAAGTCAAACGGACTTGTAGAAGCAAAGTTACAAGCCTTTAAAGTTTTGGAGTCTTTTATGGCCTGGAGACGAAGGCCATCTCCTGACGAACCTCTAAGCCTTAGCTGAATTCAGCAATGAAATTTTCTAAGTCGGTTTCTTACAGAAACCCGGAATTTGGAATGTCCGAAGCTATCATCGGAGCTCAGAGAGACGACCTACCTTTGACAATCGCTATCCTCTAAATGAAAAGTCTCTGTCGGTTCCCGCTTATATAGTGTGTGGCGATCAGCTGATGACGTAATACCCATCATCCAAATCTTTAAATCCGTCTATCTCCGGTTCTAGTGCTCCGATGGAGCTGGAAATTCACCATTTCCATGTAGAATTTGATGCCGAATCCGAATCTGCCCTCCATTTTCCCATCCGATGCTTCGTTTTGGCTCTACAGCCCGCAGCCATCGCAAAAATTCTAACTCGTTTTTCGGAAAAATGATGAAAAAATTTTTCTCGCCGATTGAGCTGGAAATCACACCAGAGATGTACAATTTCACGCTGATTCCAAATCTGAAATCCGTTTTGCTCTCCGATGCTTCGTTTTGACGCTAGAGCCCAAAACGTCCAAAATTCTAACTCTGTCGTTTTTCGCCAATCTCCCAAAATCTTAAATGGCGTCTCACATCTAAACGAAGACAGATATGAACAAGCCATTTCTTTCAGTGAATTTGTCTCACTCTTAGCTTTCAAACGAGCTATTGCACGACTTTTTACGATCACTATAACCAAAATTGGAAGATCGGTGCCGGGGGGGGGGGGGGGACGTAAGCGAAAATTTTTTCTCTCCGATTGCTTTCAAATTCACCATACAGATGCAGAATTTCACCCTGAATCCGAATCTGGCCTCCGTTTTCCCATCCGATGCTTCGTTTTGGCGCTACAGCCCAAAACGTCCAAAATTCTAACTCTGTCGTTTTTTCGAAAAAATTTTGTGAAGAAAAATTTTTTCTCTCCGATTGACTTGAAACTCACCATGTTGATAGAGAATTTGACGCTGATTCCGAATCTGAAATCCGTTTTCCCATCCGATGCTTCATTTTTGCGCTACAGCCCAAAACGTCCAAAATTCTAACTGTCGTTTTTCGACAATCTCCCAAAATCTTAAATGGCGTCTCACATCTAAACGAAGACAGATATGAACAAGCCGTTTCTTTCAGTGAATTTGTCTCACTCTTAGCTTTCAAACGAGCTATTGCACGACAAAATCCATCCACTAGAAGCAAAGTTGGAAGTTTGGTGCCGGGGGGGGGGGGGGGCGTCAGCGAAAATTTTTTCTCTCCGATGGCGTTCAAATTCACCATACAGATGCAGAATTTCACGCTGAATCCGAATCTGGCCTCCGTTTTCCCATCCGATGCTTCGTTTTGGCACTACAGCCCAAAACCAACCCGCATTTGTCGTTAACTCTGTCGTTTTTCCGAAAAATGTTGAAAATTTTTTCTCGTCGATTGAGCTGGAAATCACACCACAGATGCAGAATTTGACGCTGAGTCTAAAAATCACATTTGCAAAGATCCTCGCAAAGTCCTCCGAGCACTGCATTTTCCCACTCGAAACATCCCATTTTCACCCCAAAATTCATGTTCACACCAAAGCACCAAGTCAAAACCTGGCGGTCGCCCAAGTCCACCTGGACGGTCGGCCACGTCAACCTGGTCGGTCGGCCAAGTCAGAGCCTAGTCGGTCAGCCACGGCAGCCTGGAACGGTCGGCCCACGTCCACCTGGACGGTCGGCCACGTCAACCTGGTCGGTCGGCCAAGTCAGCCTAGTCGGTTCAGCCAAGTCAGCCTGGACTGTCGGCCACGTCAACACCTGGACGGTCGGCCACGCGTCAACCTGGACGGTCGGCCCAAGACAACCTCTCACTCACACCATCCAACCTGGGCTGGGGCCGGCCAGGCGCGCTGTGTTTGTATTGGACCCAACCCAACCCAGTTCAGGGCGCGCTGTGTTTGTATTGGACCCACCACCATTTCGGAGCGCGCTGTGTTTATTATGGCAACCTTTACTTACTACT
>CAJQUW010015807.1:0-40926 GCA_907163375.1 Prostheceraeus crozeri | reverse complement strand
AATGGAAAGTTTTAGGCACCTTCGACAGTTGGCTAAATGTCGCCCTGGCGCGAATGCATACTACGTTGAGACAGAGGCAATCACTTGCAAACATGACGCAGAGAGGTTTAACAAGATTGACCATTGCCGAATGTCCCTTGCGGTATACATAGCTACGGGTTTCTACCGCCGCCCTTTACAGGAACGCCCGTCGAAAGGAAGTATTACACCGAACTTCATTTGCAACGTTCAAGTTGACTGATAGCAGATTCAACTTAATGATAGTATTCGCCAGTCCGAAGACTGCCCAGGGCAAACCGCGTGGAGGTTCTATCATGTCTTTTGCCCCCATGGTGGCCCTTAAGAGAGCCGGTGGTTCGTTTCCGGGGGTCGTCATCTTACCGTCCTACCGATTCTGGCTGTGAGAGAGTCTTTGACTCTCTCCTTGGTAGCAGTGTCGACTTCCACGCTAATTGGTATGTGACTGAAAAGTGGAATGTAGCGCCATTCCGTTGGATTGACAACACTTGCTGTCATCGCATTACCAATCTGAGCAAGATTGTTGTGGACTCTGTCGTTTTTCGCCAATGTCCCAAAATCTTAAATGGCGTCTCACATCTAAACGAAGACAGATATGAACAAGCCGTTTGTTTCACTGAATTTGTCTTACTCTTAGCTTTCAAACGAGCTATTGCACGACTAAATCCGTCCACTGGAAGCCAAAATCGAAGCGAGCTGTCCAGAGGGGGGGACGTCAGCGAAAATTTTTTCTCTCCGATTGACTTGAAACTCACCATACAGATAGAGAATTTCACGCTGATTCCAAATCTGAAATCCGTTTTCCAATCCGATGCTTCGTTTTGAAGCTACAGCCCAAAACGTCCCAAATTCTAACTCTGTCGTTTTTCGCCAATGTCCAAAATCTTAAATGGCGTCTCACATCTAAACGAAGACAGATAGGAACAAGCCGATTCTTTCAGTGAATTTGTCTCACTCTTAGCTTTCAAACGAGCTATGGCACGACAAAATCCGTCCACTGGAACCCAAAATCGCAGCGAGCTGTCCAGAGGGGGGGGACGTCAGCGAAAATTTTTCTCTCCGATTGCGTTCAAATTCACCATACCGATGCAGAATTTCACGCTGAATCCGAATCTGGCCTCCGTTTTCCCATCCGATGCTTCGTTTGGGCGCTACAGACCAAAACTTCCCAAATTCTAACTCTGTCGTTTTTCGAAAAATGTTGAAATTTTTTTCTCGCCGATTGCCTTGAAACTCACCATACAGATAGAGAATTTCACGCTGATTCCAAATCTGAAATCCGTTTTCCCATCCGATGCTTCGTTTTGAAGCTACAGCCCAAAACGTCCCAAATTCTAACTCTGTCGTTTTTCGCCAATGTCCCAAAATCTTAAATGGCGTCTCACATCTAAACGAAGACAGATATGAACAAGCCGTCTGTTTCACTGAATTTGTCTCACTCTTAGCTTTCAAACTAGCTATGGCACGACAAAATCCGTCCACTGAAAGCCAAAATCGAAGCGAGCTGTCCAGAGGGGGGTCGGCTGCGAATATTTTGGCTCGCGGGTGGCGGGGCAAATTCACCTTCCGTTGGCTGAAGTCACGCTGATCAGATGAGGGAAGAGGGGGGGGGGGTGGGGGGGGGGGGCGGTGGTGGGGGGGTGGAGGGGGGGGGGGGGGGGGGTGGGAATGGGGGGGGGGGGGGTGGGGGGGTGGGGGTAGGGGGGGGGGGGGGTTGGTTGGAGGGAGGGGGGGGGAGGGGGGGGGGGTGGAGGGGAGGGGGGGGGGGGTGGGGGGTGGGGGTGGGGGGTGGGGGGGGACGTGGGGGGGGGGGGCGGGGGGGGGGGGGGTGGTGGGGGGGGGGGGTTGTTGAGGGAGTGGGGTGGGGTTGGTGGGGGGGGAGGGGTTGGGGGGTGGGGGGGGGGCGGGGGGGGGCGTGGGGGGGGGGGGGGGGTGTGGGGGGTGGGGTGTGGGGGGGGGGGGGGGGGGGGGGTGGTGAGGGGGGGTGGGGGGAGGGGTGGGGGGGGAGGGGGGGGGGGGGGGGTGGGGGGGGGGGGGGGGGGGGCGGTGGAGGGGGGTGGGGGGGGGAGCGGGGGGGGTTGGGGGGGGGTGGGG
This sequence comes from Prostheceraeus crozeri, assembly GCA_907163375.1. Lineage (NCBI taxonomy): Eukaryota > Metazoa > Platyhelminthes > Polycladida > Euryleptidae > Prostheceraeus > Prostheceraeus crozeri. The sequence continues at coordinate 38,814 of CAJQUW010015807.1, read as the reverse complement.
GGGGGGGGGGGGGGGGGGGGGGGGGGGGGGGGGGGGGGGGGGGGGGGGGGGGGGGGGGGATGGGGGGGGGGGGGGGGGGGGGGGGGGGGGGGGGAGGGGGGGGGGGGGGGGGGTGGGGGGTGGGGGGGGGGCGGGGGGGGGGGGGGGGGGGGGGGGGGGGGGGGGGGGGGGGGGGGGGGGGGGGGGGGGGGGGGGGGAGGGGGGGGGGGGAGGGGGGGGGGGGGGGGGGGTGGGAGGGGGGGGGGGGGGGGGGGGGGGGGGGGGGGGGGGGGGGGGTGGGGGGGGGAGGGGGGCGGGGGTGGGGGGGGGGGCGGGGGGAGGGGGGGGGGGGGGGGGGGGGGGGGGGGGGGGGGGGGGGGGGGGGGGGGGGGGGGGGGCGGGGGGGGGGGGGGGGGGGGGGGGGGGGGGGGGGGGGGGGGGGGGGGGGGGGGGGGGGGGGGGGGGGGGGGGGGCGGGGGGGGGGGGGGAGGGGGGGGGGGGGGGGCGGGGGGGGGGGGGGACGTCAGCGAAAATTTTTTCTCTCCGATGGCGTTCAAATTCACCATACCGATGCAGAATTCCACGCTGAATCCAAATCTGAAATCCGTTTTCCAATCCGATGGTTCGTTTGGGCGCTACACACCAAAACGTCCCAAATTCTAACTCTGTCGTTTTTTCGAAAAATGTTGAAAATTTTTTCTCTCCGATTGACTTGAAACTCACCATACAGATAGAGAATTTCACGCTGATTCCAAATCTGAAATCCGTTTTCCAATCCGATGCTTCGTTTTGAAGCTACAGCCCAAAACGTCCCAAATTCTAACTCTGTCGTTTTTCGCCAATCTCCCAAAATCTTAAATGGCGTCTCACATCTAAACGAAGACAGATATGAACAAGCCGTTTGTTTCACTGAATTTGTCTCACTCTTAGCTTTCAAACGAGCTATTGCACGACAAAATCCGTCCACTGGAAGCCAAAATCGAAGCGAGCTGTCCAGAGGGGGGGGACGTCAGCGAAAATTTTTTCTCTCCGATGGCGTTCAAATTCAACATACCGATGCAGAATTTCACGCTGAATCCGAATCTGGCCTCCGTTTTCTCATCCGATGGTTCGTTTGGGCGCTACACACCAAAACGTCCCAAATTCTAACTCTGTTAAAATTTTGAAGAAAAAATTTTTCTCGCCGATTGAGCTGGAAATCACACCACAGATGCAGAATTTTACGCTGAATCCGAATCTGGCAGCCATTTCACCATCCACGACAACCTAGACGGTCGCCCACGTCAACCTAGACGGTCGCCCACGTCAACCTAGACGGTCGCCCACGTCAACCTAGACGGTCGCCCACGTCAACCTGGACGGTCGCCCACGTCAACCAGGCGGTCGGACCAACTCATCCGAGTCTCACACTCTGTCGTTGCAGAGGGGGGGGAGTCAGCGAACAGTTTGTGAACGTGGACCAACCTGGCCGGCACACCACGACAGACTACAACCTCTGTCGTTCCAGAGGGGGGGGACGTCAGCGATGGCGGCCATCTTGCGCGGTCCAGAAGTGGAGTTTTACTTACTACTAGCAGCAGCTGCTCTAATAGATGTTCCGCCATTCTTGATATCGTTTATAGCAGTCCTTAACGATTCCTCACTGTAGGAATTACACTTGTCACTCTTACGCTTGTAAGTGTACACCATCACCTGGAAACAAAAATGACCTTCTTTTACTTCTCAAATAAGAATGATTTCTAGGCATATTGTCATATTACCATCGATGGTTATTAACCCTTTTGATCCTAAGGCGCAAGGGTTACGTTGACAAAGAGCGCTAAGACGTACGATAACCTTTACGTCCTGTACATAGTTAATTGCACCAAATGAGGGAATTTTGGCGATCAATGTCGCAGATCGGTTTACGAAGTGTTTCAGAGTTTCAATAACTAATCTTGGACTGAATTTTCATGCAGTCAGAGATTGTGGATCAATGATTTGGCGTGGCAATAACAAACTGTGTTTCCGACATCACAAATGCAGCATGCCTGATCATTGTTCCACGTCTTGTGAGCACAATTATATCAAGTAGTATGCTACGAAAGGAAGCATTATTGACTCATAGGATGTGCGACACGATATGTTGATAAAAAATGCGATTTTCCAGGTCATAGACCTACGGCGACCACTTCAAACTCGTTTCAATACCGAAGGGGTAATTAAATGTATATATTCATAAGTATTACGTGCGCGGATTGCTAGATATAAACGAATTATAAGAATAAATTAGTTGCATTCGGCAGCCTAAAGCACATAAGACTGCAATAGGGCAAGACGGGTCACCTCATTGACTTGACCCATTTTGCCCGTCTACTACTGACCCTTTTTGCCCTCGGAAAACGTTGGATATGGACAACTAATTTATTTACACTACATTTCGAATATGGCGTCTACCCTATGTTCATGAGAATCTACACACCAAGCTGCTTTCTTTGGTCATTAGTCTAATATAGTATCTGAGTGTCGCTAACGATAAATTCAAGTTTACTCAAGTAGTAATAAAACGGCGAACACTCGACCGGCGCCCCCCCCCTCTGGAACGGCAGAGTGTCGTGGTCGGCCGCCGTGGTGCTTCGGGTCTGACCCCCCCTCTGGAACGACAGTGTCGTGGTGGACTAGGGCGACCGCCAGGATTTGTCTTGAGACTATAGTGTGTGATGTTTTTCGTGCAATCTGCTGAATGTTGGGTTGTAAAATGGGCTGTTTCGAGTGGAAGGAGTGCTCGGATGTGAAAACGGAGGCCAGATTCGGATTCAGCGTGAAATTCTGCATCGGTATGGTGAATTTGAACGCAATCGGAGAGAAAACATTTCCGCTGACTCCCCCCCCCCCCCTCGGGAGAGCTAGCTTCGATCTTGGCTTCCAGTGGACGGATTTTGTCGTGCCATAGCTCGTTTGAAAGCTAAGAGTAAGACAAATTCACTGAAAGAAACGGCTTGTTCATATCTGTCTTCGTTTAGATGTGAGACGCCATTTAAGATTTTGGGAGATTGACGAAAAACGACAGAGTTAGAATTTTGGACGTTTTGGGCTGTAGCTTCAAAACGAAGCATCGGATGGGAAAACGGATTTCAGATTTGGAATCAGCGTCAAATTCTCTATCAACATGGTAAGTTTCAAGTCAATCGGAGAGAAAAATTTTCAACATTTTTCGAAAAAACGAGTTAGAATTTTTGCGATGGCTGCCTACTGTAGAGCCAAAACGAAGCATCGGATGGGAAAACGGAGGCCAGATTCGGATTCAGCGTCAAATTCTACATGGAAATGGTGTATTTCCAGCTCAATCGGAGCACTAGAACCGGAAATAGACGGGTTTTTAGTGTTTGGATGATGGGTATTACGTCATCAGCTGATCGCCACACACTATATAAGCTGGGAACCGACAGAGACTTGTCATTCAGACAAGAGATTGCCAACGGTAAGTCGTCTCTCTGAGCTCCGATGATAGCTTCGGACATTCCAAATCCCGAGTTTCTGAAAGAAACCGACTTAGAAAATTTCATTGCTGATATCAGCTAAGGCGTCAGACTTAGAGGTTAGCCAGGAGATGGCCTTCGTCTCCAAGCCATAAAAGACTCCAAAACTTTAAAGGCTTGTAACTTTGCTTCTACAAGTCCGTTTGACTTGATTCAAAAAAGGTTCGGTCGCTATTGACCTGCCCTAAGTGATAGACTACTTATAAAATTTCATAAGTACTGCTAAAAAGTTGAAAAATTTAAATTCGCTATTGTTGGCGATTTTCGGGGTTTTCAAACCTTCTGATTTCAATAAAGACCTTTATAAAGTTGTCAGAAGCGAGCTTCGGCTCGAGACTTGCTTCCTGATGTAAATAACTCCACCGGTTTTCATGTCAAAATCGAGGTCTGAATACCAACACAGTGATATGACGCACGCTCTGTCCGCGGGAGGTTGGATTTGAGGGCCGAGGCCTTGGAGTCGGGATAAGATCCCCTCTGAGTAATGCCTGTAACGGATTCATCAGCCTAGCTTGTCTATCCTCAAGTATTGAATGACATATTAGTTGTATTTTTAAAATGATTGTCAATGTTACTTGTCAGTAATTCTATTTTATCTTTCCTTCTACAGAATATGGGAGGCAACTCAAAATTTCTATTTAAAAAGTGCTCTTGTGGTGAAGTGAAGAGAGGTGGTGAGTTTAAACGCCACTTGAATAAGTATAAGAACACGCCTCACATTCATGTTGAGAAAGGTACTGTTTCCGGCTGTGCACATTGCCAAAAGTTTTTAAGAGGCAAGCAGCACGAAAAATTTTATGAGAGGCATCAGAACTGTCCAGTTGTGATGTTCTCAAATTATACAACTTCGGACATAGGCAAAATCATAGCCCCCTATTTTGAATTGGTCGATTTGGATCAAGAACTGCAGAATGCAATTGCAGATATCATAGATCCTCCTGTTCCGACTACAGGAAATGAAGAATTGCAGAATGCAATAATAGACGAGTCCGACTCTGAAGAGGTTGTAGTGCCCGTTAAAGGAATAGCGAAGCCAATCAGCCAATCTTCCCCGAAAAAGTTGAAGGGTTTAAAGCCCAAACTTTAGCCTGGAATAAGGACGATCAGGCTGCCAAAGTTAGCCAGGAGTTTGCGCTCAATAAATTGAAAGATGAGCTGAGTCGCTTTAGAAACGAATGCGAGACTTTGAGAGGTGAAAATTTTAACCTGAAAGCTCAAGTCGAGGAAATCAAGAACCTCAAAACGCAGGTCATAAATTTGGAGGCTTTTCGGGATAGGGCACTGCAAATTGAAAAGCGAGTTGAAGAGCAGGCAGCAAATTTTAAAAATTTAAAATCACAAGAAGGGGTGCATAAGCTCAAGATTGAGCAACTAAAAATGAAAATGGTTGAGAACGAGCAGCACAAGGAGAGAAGAACAACACTCCACCTACCAATTATCAACAGCAGGATTGTTGATGACATTCTGCTGCAAAGTGAGGATGTCGACAGCACGTTCGAATGCTACGAGGGAGCAATGGCGGAGATGCGCTGTCTCCATGTCTCCATCAAGCATGATGGTGACATCAAAGAATTGCGCCACCGGAAGCGAAAACTGCCGGCCAAGTACTTGCCTCAGCCACCACCATCGAAGGGGTCACGAGCCGGCTAAATTTCTCTTATGGTAAGTTAATATCATCTCTATCACTTGAATATAATTTCATCTATTTTCTTTCTATTTTCAGATGCGACGTGAACGAACCAACGGCTCTCTTAAGGGCCACCATGGGGCAAGACATGATAGAACCTCCACGCGGTTTGCCCTGGGCAGTCTTCGGACTGGCGAATACTATCATTAAGTTGAATCTGCTATCAGTCAACTTGAACGTTGCAAATGAAGTTCGGTGTAATACTTCCTTTCGACGGGCGTTCCTGTAAAGGGCGGCGGTGAAACCCGTAGCTATGTATACCGCAAGGGACATTCGGCAATGGTCAATCTTGTTAAACCTCTCTGCGTCATGTTTGCAAGTGATTGCCTCTGTCTCAACGTAGTATGCATTCGCGCCAGGGCGACATTTAGCCAACTGTCGAAGGTTGCCTTATAAACTATCCATTGCATACGTTATGAGAACCATCAGTTCTACCTGTCTCTATCAATGAGACGAATTGATGAATGGAATGAAATGGGAGGACACTCACGCGCCACACGCAGCATAACACACTTCCCTCTTCCGTAGTCTAACAAGCTCTTTACACATGGATCGCAGTCGATTGCTATCCCAGAATCATGTAAGCTATCTTAATTTTATCTAACACTATTTCATCTACCATCATCACCCATATGATGTGTCATAAGATTTACAAGTTAGACTAAGCGTTCTATTATTTGTAAATGAAAGATATAGTTTCACCAGTTTACAAGTTAAAAATAAAGTTTCAATAGTGTCTACGTTAGAAATAAAGTTTTAGCTGTTTGTATATCAAAAACAAAGTTTCAAGAGTTTACAAGTTAAAAAATAAAGTTTCAATGGTGTATACGTTAGAAATAAAGTTTTAGCTGTTTGTATATCAAAATAAAGTTTCAAGAGTTTACAAGTTAAAAAATAAAGTTTCAATGGTGTATGCGTTAGAAATAAAGTTTTAGCTGTTTGTATATCAAAATAAAGTTTCAAGAGTTTACAAGTTAGAAATAAAGTTTCAATAGTGTGTATGTTAGAAATAAAGGTATAACTGTTTGTAAAAATAAGATCGCAAGATTTACTAGTTTACAAGTTAGACTAAGTGTAAATTAAAATAAAATTATAACTGTTCACGAGTTAAAGCGTTGATGCAACGATGAACAATTAATAAGCTGAAAAGTTTTAGATTCACTTTAACATTACCATATGTTTACAGATAGAAATGTATCACAGCAAAGCTACTTCATGAGTTAGTTTGCCAGGAGTGTATCATCTCAAACTTTTACTCCATCGTTGAAATTTCATGACGACTTTTTGCTAAACGAAAGTTAACACCAGAGGAGCGTAGGGGTGGGTGGTATAAAATACGCCTACAGCACTGAGAGAGTTGGAGTGCATGAGCTATGTACATTCTTTTGACGACGAGAGGAGCGATTCAGCCGATGGCGCAGGTAGTTTCCCAGAGTATGGAGGACATTGTTTAGGTGACTCTAAGGACGTATGTCGAGCTGCCTTCAGTGATGGGCTTCCAACTCATGATGAATGATGATATGCTTACGACCTACATTCAACCATTGGTGTATGCCCACACCCTCCCCCACAACGAGCTTGTCTGCCACATTGTATTCATGAGTGTGGCTCAAAGTAGGAAATTGATTGATGAGACTTTGCTGAAATATCCAAGGCGCGTATTCAAGCATGGTCGCCTACTGTTGGAGTATTATTATCAATGGCGCGACGACACACATTTGCCCACCCGCGTTTTACCACACCTATCAACGGAAGAATACAATAGAGCTTTAGTCGAGACGGTGAAAGGAGACGATGAGCGCTAGCGGGCGAATGAAGCATCGGTGAGAGTGGGAATCAACTTGATGCTATTCTCCAATGAGGATTGTTGTCTAATCAGAATCAAGCATTCCTTTATAAATAGAGAGCCTTCCACAGTGAGAATCATTCCATCGTTGAATCGTGCAAGTGACGGACGCACATTCTCTCTCTCTACATCCCTGTTATATTATCCAACTAAAATGGTAAGTCGCTACTTTCCTCCCTCTCCTCCCTTGAACGTAAACTTGATAGAATCTTTTTTATTTTCAGGCATCTTCTACATCTACTACACTGACAGGACAAAATGGTGGCCAGACGTTACAAGGTTCGCTACAATCAGATCATCTACAGCTGAGACCAGTGGAAGAAACAACAAAGGTACATAATCCTACACCGCTACAGCGTAAATTTAAACAAGTCTTGCGTCATGAGGATCACAGCGTAGTACTGCGAACGGGAATGCTCCCTTCCACTGATGTGAAGATATTGAGCAATCAGTATGGGGATTACATACTCATCCCCGTGAGTCCGTACATTCTCCACCAACTTGACATTATTGAAGAGTACGTGACATTAAATATGGACATTCCTACTCCTCTTGCTCAAGAGTGGAAGGCGAGAGATGAAAAGGATACTCCCTATAGAAAGATTTGGGATGGCAATCAAATTTGCCTACCATTATCACATTGGTGTAGTTATTATAAAAAGGATGGAGATCAATCAATACCCATCAGATGTGATGAGCTCGGAGAAGGTACTTGGGATATCATTTTCAAAGTGAATGGACTATATTATGGTCAGCACAAGGATAACAAAATAGTCTCTCTCTCTCTCTCGATATACACTGAATCCATCCTATATATTCCAAAGCCACCCAGCGTAGATGACATTATTGACGAAATCCTTAACGGGGGTGGTACGAAGCGCAAGTCGGGCAAGAATGCTACTTCCAAACGCAAGTCAAGGAAAGAGAATTGCTAATCCTTTCCTAACTCTACCCTATGACAATTCGCTTATGTGCTTTGAGTGTCGTGGACGTGGTCTTATTAGATACATTTTACTTCTTCGTTGCCATCATATCATTTGTGTATTTTGTCGTGAAAAGCATCGATGTAATTCTTCATTTTGTGATATGTTATAGAACGTTTCCTTAGATGTGTAATTTCCGTTTTAGGCTTCTATCATCATTTTTATGGATTGTGAGGGTGAACCTGTGCAGGAGCTCAGTGCTATTGCTATGAACAATTGGGCATATCAGATTGTTAGTGTCTATCATCAACATGCCAACTGTGATCCCAATGTTGGTCAATGGGCGAGAAAACACATTCATGGACTTAATCTGAAATATTTGCAAGATTATGGCTTTTCTTGTGAGACTGCTCTTCTTATTGACTTTAAACGATGGTTAGCTGCTTTCAATGTTATACGCATTTTTTTTGTAATAATCCTGGTAAGGAGAGGAAAGTATTTCCCAATCTAGTCATTAATGATATTTTGCTCCCACCTTGGGATAGTAGAGTGAATCAACACTATCATGAAGTCACGAAACGTTTTAAGGATTTGTGTGTTCCTATTTTGTCTGTTCGTTGTAGTAGCTACGTTCATAACCAATGCTTCTTTCCTCCTTACCTCAACACTGCCAAAGTCCTATATGGTTATCATTGCTCGCTATATGACAGTTACCAGCTGTATCTATTTTATCTGTTTCAAACCATTGATTTTTAATGCATGCTTGTTACAGTTATTCAATAAATGTTATTATGCGAAGAGTTGTTGTTATCATGCAACGGATGGGTTAGATGAAGGGTGATCATATCTTTTTCAAATGACTGTGGAACATTGATTTCCATGATGAAGATTTAAACAGTTAGATTTGATGACGAATAAGATTTACTAGTTTGCAAGTTAGACTAAGCGTTCTATTATTTGTAAATGAAAGATATAGTTTCAACAGTTTACAGATTAAAAATAAAGTTTCAATAGTGTATGTGTTAGAAATAAAGTTTAAGCTGTTTCTATGTTAGAAATAAAATAAAGTTTCAAGAGTTTACAAGTTAAAAATAAAGTTTCAACAGTGTGTACGTTAGAAATAAAGTTACATCTGTTTGTAAAAATAAGATTGCGGGATTTGATAGTTTGTAAGTTAGACTAAGCGTTCCACTATTTGTAAATGAAAGATATAGTTTCAACAGTTTACAGATTACAAAATAAAGTTTCAATAGTGTGTATGTTAAAAATAAAGTTTAAGCTTTTTGTGTGTTAGAAATAGAATAAAGTTTCAACAGTTTGTAGATTAAAAATAAAGTTTCAACAGTGTGCACGTTAGAAATAAAGTTTCAATAGTGTGTATGTTAAGAATAAAGTTCTATCTGTTTAGATGTTAGAAATAAAACTGAAGGTTCACCAGTTTACAAGTTAAGAATAAAGTTTTATCTGCTTGTATGTTAGAAATGAAATGAAGTTTCACCAGTTAAAAAGTTAAAAATAAAGTTTCAATAGTGTGTATGTTAGAAACAAAGTTTCAACCGCTTACAAGTTAAAATTAAAGTTTCAATAGTTTACAAGTTAAGAATGAAGTTTCAATAGTGTGTATGTTAAGAATAAAGTTCTATCTGTTTATATGTTAGAAATAGAATGAAGTTTCACCAGTTTACAAGTTAAGAATAAAGTTCTATCTGTTTGTATGTTAGAAATAAAACAAAGTTTCAACCGTTTACAAGTTAAAAATAAAGTTTCAATAGTTAACCAGTTAAGAATAAAGTTTCAATAGTGTGTATGTTAAGAATAAAGTTCTATCTGTTTATATGTTAGAAATAGAATGAAGTTTCACCAGTTTACCAGTTAAGAATAAAGTTCTATCTGTTTGTATGTTAGAAATAAAACAAAGTTTCAACCGTTTACAAGTTAAAAATAAAGTTTCAATAGTTTACAAGTTAAGAATAAAGTTTCAATAGTGTGTATGTTAAGAATAAAGTTCTATCTGTTTATATGTTAGAAAAAGAATGAAGTTTCATCAGCTTACAAGTTAAGAATAAAGTTTTATCTGTTTGTATGTTAGAATAAAACAAAGTTTCAACCGCTAACAAGTTAAAAATAAAGTTTCAATAGTTTACAAGTTAAAACTAATGTTTCAATAGTGTGTATGTTAAGAATAAAGTTTTACCTGTTTGTATGTTAGAAATGTAATGAAGCTTCACCAGTTTACAAGTTAAGAATAAAGTTTTATCAGCTTGTATGTTAGAAATAAAATGAAGTTTCAACCGTTTACAAATTAAAAATAAAGTTTCAATAGTGTGTACTTTAGAAATAAAGTTTCAACCGTTTACAAGTTAAAAATAAAGTTTCAACAGTGCCTACGTTAGGAATAAAGTTTTATCTGTTTGTAAAGTACGATCGTAGGATTTACTAGTTTGCAAGTTAGACTCAGCGTTCTACTAGTTGTAAATGAAAAATATCGTTTCAACAGTTTACAGATTAAAATAAAGTTTCAATAGTGTGTACGTTAGAAGTAAAGTTATGACTGTTTGTGTGTGTGTGTTAGAAATAAGATAAAGTTTCAACCGTTAACAAGTTAAAAATAAAGTTTCAACAGTGTCTACTTTAGAAATAAAGTTTTATCTGTTTATATGTTGGAAACAAAACAAAGTTTCAACAGTTTACAAGCTGAAAAATAAAGTTTCAACAGTGTTTACGTTAGGAATAAAGTTTCATCTGTTTGTAAGTTAGAAATAAAGTTTTAACTGCTTGTATGTTAGAAATAGAGGTATAACAGTCTATATGCTAAAAAGAAAGCTATAACTGTTTGTAAGACAAGATCGTAGGATTTACTAGTTTGCAAGTTAGACTCAGCGTTCTACTAGTTGTAAATGAAAAAATATCGTTTCAGCAGTTTACAGATTAAAATAAAGTTTCAATAGTGTGTATGATGGAAATAAAGTTTAAGCGCTTTGTGCGTTAGAAATAAAGTTTCAGCCGTTTACAAGTTAAAAATAAAGTTTCAACAGTGTGTACGTTAGAAATAAAGTTTTAGCTGTTTATATGTTAGAAACAAAATAAAGTTTCAACAGTTTACAAGTTAAAAATAAAGTTTCAACAGTGTGTACGTTAGAAATAAATGAAAGTAAGAACTTCATCGTATAAGTATTCAAAGCATGTTTTTTAAATCAAATGTGTGTAGTCCTGACATGATAGAATCAAGCTTAACAAACGCGGAACTTGACAAACGCGTATGTTAAGCTTGATTCTATCATGTCAGTGCTACACACATTTGATTTACAAAACATGCTTTGAATACTCATTCGATGAAGTTCTTACTTTCATTTATTTCTAACGCACACACTGTTGAAACTTTATTTTTCAACCTGTACACTGTTGAAACTTTATTTTTTTTCTAACATATAAACAGCTAAAACTTTATTTCTAATGTACACACTGTTGAAACTCTATTTTTAACTTGTAAACGGCTGAAACTTTATTTCTAACGCGATTCTATCATGTCAGTGCTACACACATTTGATTTACAAAACATGTTTTGAATACTCATACGATGAAGTTCTTACTTTCATTTATTTCTAACGTACACACTGTTGAAACTTTATTTTTCAGCTTGTAAACTGTTGAAACTTTGTTTTGTTTCTAACATATAAACAGATAAAACTTTATTTCTAACGTAGACACTGTTGAAACTTTATTTTTAACTTGTAAACGGTTGAAACTTTATTTTATTTCTAACACACACGCACACACACACAAACAGTCATAACTTTATTTCTAACGTACACACTATTGAAACTTTATTTTAATCTGTAAACTGTTGAAACGATATTTTTCATTTACAACTAGTAGAATGCTACGTCTAACTTGCAAACTAGTAAATCCTACGATCGTACTTTACAAACAGATAAAACTTTATTTCTAACGTAGACACTGTTGAAACTTTATTTTTAATTTGCAAACTGTTAAAACTTCATTTTATTTCTAACATACAAACAGATAAAACTTTATTCTTAACCTGTAAACTGGTGAAGCTTCATTACATTTCTAACATACAAACAGATAAAACTTTATTCTTAACATACGCACTATTGAAACATTAGTTTTAACTTGCAAACTATTGAAACTGTATTTTTAACTTGTTAACGGTTGAAACTTTGTTTTATTCTAACATACAAACAGATAAAACTTTATTCTGAACTTGTAAACTGATGAAACTTTGTTTTATTTCTAACATACAAACAGATAGAACTTTATTCTTAACTTGTAAACTGGTGAAACTTCATTCTATTTCTAACATATAAACAGATAGAACTTTATTCTTAACTTGTAAACTATTGAAACTTTAATTTTAACTTGTAAACGGTTGAAACTTTGTTTTATTTCTAACATACAAACAGATAGAACTTTATTCTTAACTTGTAAACTGGTGAACCTTCAGTTTTATTTCTAACATATAAACAGATAGAACTTTATTCTTAACATACACACTATTGAAACTTTATTCTTAACTTGTAAACTATTGAAACTTTAATTTTAACTTGTAAGCGGTTGAAACTTTGTTTCTAACATACACACTATTGAAACTTTATTTTTAACTTTTAAACTGGTGAAACTTTATTTCATTTCTAACATACAAGCAGATAAAACTTTATTCTTAACTTGTAAACTGGTGAACCTTCATTTTTATTTCTAACATCTAAACAGATAGAACTTTATTCTTAACATACACACTATTGAAACTTTATTTTTAATCTACAAACTGTTGAAACTTTATTCTATTTCTAACACACAAAAAGCTTAAACTTTATTTTTAACATACACACTATTGAAACTTTATTTTTAATCTGTAAACTGTTGAAACTATATCTTTCATTTACAAATAATAGAACGCTTAGTCTAACTTGCAAACTAGTAAATCTTATTCGTCATCAAATCTAACTGTTTAAATCTTCATCATGGAAATCAATGTTCCACAGTCATTTGAAAAAGATATGATCACCCTTCATCTAACCCATCCGTTGTATGATAACAACAACTCTTCGCATAATAACATTTATTGAATAACTGTAACAAGCATGCATTACAAATCAATGGTTTGAAACAGATAAAATAGATACAGCTGGTAACTGTCATATAGCGAGCAATGATAACCATATAGGACTTTGGCAGTGTTGAGGTAAGGAGGAAAGAAGCATTGGTTATGAACGTAGCTACTACAACGAACACACAAAATAGGAACACACAAATCCTTAAAACGTTTCGTGACTTCATGATAGTGTTGATTCACTCTACTATCCCAAAGTGGGAGCAAAATATCATTAATGACTAGATTGGGAAATACTTTCCTCTCCTTACCAGGATTATTACAAAAAAAATGCGTATAACATTGAAAGCAGCTAACCATCGTTTAAAGTCAATAAGAAGAGCAGTCTCACAAGAAAAGCCATAGTCTTGCAAATATTTCAGATTAAGTCCATGAATGTGTTTTCTCGCCCATTGACCAACATTGGGATCACAGTTGGCATGTTGATGATAGACACTAACAATCTGATATGCCCAATTGTTCATAGCAATAGCACTGAGCTCCTGCACAGGTTCACCCTCACAATCCATAAAAATGATGATAGAAGCCTAAAACGGAAATTACACATCTAAGGAAACGTTCTATAACATATCACAAAATGAAGAATTACATCGATGCTTTTCACGACAAAATACACAAATGATATGATGGCAACGAAGAAGTAAAATGTATCTAATAAGACCACGTCCACGACACTCAAAGCACATAAGCGAATTGTCATAGGGTAGAGTTAGGAAAGGATTAGCAATTCTCTTTCCTTGACTTGCGTTTGGAAGTAGCATTCTTGCCCGACTTGCGCTTCGTACCACCCCCGTTAAGGATTTCGTCAATAATGTCATCTACGCTGGGTGGCTTTGGAATATATAGGATGGATTCAGTGTATATCGAGAGAGAGAGACTATTTTGTTATCCTTGTGCTGACCATAATATAGTCCATTCACTTTGAACATGATATCCCAAGTACCTTCTCCGAGCTCATCACATCTGATGGGTATTGATTGATCTCCATCCTTTTTATAATAACTACACCAATGTGATAATGGTAGGCAAATTTGATTGCCATCCCAAATCTTTCTATAGGGAGTATCCTTTTCATCTCTCGCCTTCCACTCTTGAGCAAGAGGAGTAGGAATGTCCATATTTAATGTCACGTACTCTTCAATAATGTCAAGTTGGTGGAGAATGTACGGACTCACGGGGATGAGTATGTAATCCCCATACTGATTGCTCAATATCTTCACATCAGTGGAAGGGAGCATTCCCGTTCGCAGTACTACGCTGTGATCCTCATGACGCAAGACTTGTTTAAATTTACGCTGTAGCGGTGTAGGATTATGTACCTTTGTTGTTTCTTCCACTGGTCTCAGCTGTAGATGATCTGATTGTAGCGAACCTTGTAACGTCTGGCCACCATTTTGTCCTGTCAGTGTAGTAGATGTAGAAGATGCCTGAAAATAAAAAAGATTCTATCAAGTTTACGTTCAAGGGAGGAGAGGGAGGAAAGTAGCGACTTACCATTTTAGTTGGATAATATAACAGGGATGTAGAGAGAGAGAATGTGCGTCCGTCACTTGCACGATTCAACGATGGAATGATTCTCACTGTGGAAGGCTCTCTATTTATAAAGGAATGCTTGATTCTCATTAGACAACAATCCTCATTGGAGAATAGCATCAAGTTGATTCCCACTCTCACCGATGCTTCATTCGCCCGCTAGCGCTCATCGTCTCCTTTCACCGTCTCGACTAAAGCTCTATTGTATTCTTCCGTTGATAGGTGTGGTAAAACGCGGGTGGGCAAATGTGTGTCGTCGCGCCATTGATAATAATACTCCAACAGTAGGCGACCATGCTTGAATACGCGCCTTGGATATTTCAGCAAAGTCTCATCAATCAATTTCCTACTTTGAGCCACACTCATGAATACAATGTGGCAGACAAGCTCGTTGTGGGGGAGGGTGTGGGCATACACCAATGGTTGAACGTAGGTCGTAAGCATATCATCATTCATCATGAGTTGGAAGCCTATCACTGAAGGCAGCTCGACATACGTCCTTAGAGTCACCTAAACAATGTCCTCCATACTCTGGGAAACTACCTGCGCCATCGGCTGAATCGCTCCTCTCGTCGTCAAAAGAATGTACATAGCTCATGCACTCCAACTCTCTCAGTGCTGTAGGCGTATTTTATACCACCCACCCCTACGCTCCTCTGGTGTTAACTTTCGTTTAGCAAAAAGTCGTCATGAAATTTCAACGATGGAGTAAAAGTTTGAGATGATACACTCCTGGCAAACTAACTCATGAAGTAGCTTTGCTGTGATACATTTCTATCTGTAAACATATGGTAATGTTAAAGTGAATCTAAAACTTTTCAGCTTATTAATTGTTCATCGTTGCATCAACGCTTTAACTCGTGAACAGTTATAATTTTATTTTAATTTACACTTAGTCTAACTTGTAAACTAGTAAATCTTGCGATCTTATTTTTACAAACAGTTATACCTTTATTTCTAACATACACACTATTGAAACTTTATTTCTAACTTGTAAACTCTTGAAACTTTATTTTGATATACAAACAGCTAAAACTTTATTTCTAACGCATACACCATTGAAACTTTATTTTTTAACTTGTAAACTCTTGAAACTTTATTTTGATATACAAACAGCTAAAACTTTATTTCTAACGTATACACCATTGAAACTTTATTTTTTAACTTGTAAACTCTTGAAACTTTGTTTTTGATATACAAACAGCTAAAACTTTATTTCTAACGTAGACACTATTGAAACTTTATTTTTAACTTGTAAACTGGTGAAACTATATCTTTCATTTACAAATAATAGAACGCTTAGTCTAACTTGCAAACTAGTAAATCTTATTCGTCATCAAATCTAACTGTTTAAATCTTCATCATGGAAATCAATGTTCCACAGTCATTTGAAAAAGATATGATCACCCTTCATCTAACCCATCCGTTGTATGATAACAACAACTCTTCGCATAATAACATTTATTGAATAACTGTAACAAGCATGCATTACAAATCAATGGTTTGAAACAGATAAAATAGATACAGCTGGTAACTGTCATATAGCGAGCAATGATAACCATATAGGACTTTGGCAGTGTTGAGGTAAGGAGGAAAGAAGCATTGGTTATGAACGTAGCTACTACAACGAACAGACAAAATAGGAACACACAAATCCTTAAAACGTTTCGTGACTTCATGATAGTGTTGATTCACTCTACTATCCCAAAGTGGGAGCAAAATATCATTAATGACTAGATTGGGAAATACTTTCCTCTCCTTACCAGGATTATTACAAAAAAAATGCGTATAACATTGAAAGCAGCTAACCATCGTTTAAAGTCAATAAGAAGAGCAGTCTCACAAGAAAAGCCATAGTCTTGCAAATATTTCAGATTAAGTCCATGAATGTGTTTTCTCGCCCATTGACCAACATTGGGATCACAGTTGGCATGTTGATGATAGACACTAACAATCTGATATGCCCAATTGTTCATAGCAATAGCACTGAGCTCCTGCACAGGTTCACCCTCACAATCCATAAAAATGATGATAGAAGCCTAAAACGGAAATTACACATCTAAGGAAACGTTCTATAACATATCACAAAATGAAGAATTACATCGATGCTTTTCACGACAAAATACACAAATGATATGATGGCAACGAAGAAGTAAAATGTATCTAATAAGACCACGTCCACGACACTCAAAGCACATAAGCGAATTGTCATAGGGTAGAGTTAGGAAAGGATTAGCAATTCTCTTTCCTTGACTTGCGTTTGGAAGTAGCATTCTTGCCCGACTTGCGCTTCGTACCACCCCCGTTAAGGATTTCGTCAATAATGTCATCTACGCTGGGTGGCTTTGGAATATATAGGATGGATTCAGTGTATATCGAGAGAGAGAGACTATTTTGTTATCCTTGTGCTGACCATAATATAGTCCATTCACTTTGAACATGATATCCCAAGTACCTTCTCCGAGCTCATCACATCTGATGGGTATTGATTGATCTCCATCCTTTTTATAATAACTACACCAATGTGATAATGGTAGGCAAATTTGATTGCCATTCCAAATCTTTCTATAGGGAGTATCCTTTTCATCTCTCGCCTTCCACTCTTGAGCAAGAGGAGTAGGAATGTCCATATTTAATGTCACGTACTCTTCAATAATGTCAAGTTGGTGGAGAATGTACGGACTCACGGGGATGAGTATGTAATCCCCATACTGATTGCTCAATATCTTCACATCAGTGGAAGGGAGCATTCCCGTTCGCAGTACTACGCTGTGATCCTCATGACGCAAGACTTGTTTAAATTTACGCTGTAGCGGTGTAGGATTATGTACCTTTGTTGTTTCTTCCACTGGTCTCAGCTGTAGATGATCTGATTGTAGCGAACCTTGTAACGTCTGGCCACCATTTTGTC
The DNA here is from genome assembly GCA_907163375.1 of Prostheceraeus crozeri. Lineage (NCBI taxonomy): Eukaryota > Metazoa > Platyhelminthes > Polycladida > Euryleptidae > Prostheceraeus > Prostheceraeus crozeri. Next base: position 21,286 of record CAJQUW010015807.1, on the reverse strand, counting down.
CTGTCAGTGTAGTAGATGTAGAAGATGCCTGAAAATAAAAAAGATTCTATCAAGTTTACGTTCAAGGGAGGAGAGGGAGGAAAGTAGCGACTTACCATTTTAGTTGGATAATATAACAGGGATGTAGAGAGAGAGAATGTGCGTCCGTCACTTGCACGATTCAACGATGGAATGATTCTCACTGTGGAAGGCTCTCTATTTATAAAGGAATGCTTGATTCTCATTAGACAACAATCCTCATTGGAGAATAGCATCAAGTTGATTCCCACTCTCACCGATGCTTCATTCGCCCGCTAGCGCTCATCGTCTCCTTTCACCGTCTCGACTAAAGCTCTATTGTATTCTTCCGTTGATAGGTGTGGTAAAACGCGGGTGGGCAAATGTGTGTCGTCGCGCCATTGATAATAATACTCCAACAGTAGGCGACCATGCTTGAATACGCGCCTTGGATATTTCAGCAAAGTCTCATCAATCAATTTCCTACTTTGAGCCACACTCATGAATACAATGTGGCAGACAAGCTCGTTGTGGGGGAGGGTGTGGGCATACACCAATGGTTGAACGTAGGTCGTAAGCATATCATCATTCATCATGAGTTGGAAGCCTATCACTGAAGGCAGCTCGACATACGTCCTTAGAGTCACCTAAACAATGTCCTCCATACTCTGGGAAACTACCTGCGCCATCGGCTGAATCGCTCCTCTCGTCGTCAAAAGAATGTACATAGCTCATGCACTCCAACTCTCTCAGTGCTGTAGGCGTATTTTATACCACCCACCCCTACGCTCCTCTGGTGTTAACTTTCGTTTAGCAAAAAGTCGTCATGAAATTTCAACGATGGAGTAAAAGTTTGAGATGATACACTCCTGGCAAACTAACTCATGAAGTAGCTTTGCTGTGATACATTTCTATCTGTAAACATATGGTAATGTTAAAGTGAATCTAAAACTTTTCAGCTTATTAATTGTTCATCGTTGCATCAACGCTTTAACTCGTGAACAGTTATAATTTTATTTTAATTTACACTTAGTCTAACTTGTAAACTAGTAAATCTTGCGATCTTATTTTTACAAACAGTTATACCTTTATTTCTAACATACACACTATTGAAACTTTATTTCTAACTTGTAAACTCTTGAAACTTTATTTTGATATACAAACAGCTAAAACTTTATTTCTAACGCATACACCATTGAAACTTTATTTTTTAACTTGTAAACTCTTGAAACTTTATTTTGATATACAAACAGCTAAAACTTTATTTCTAACGTATACACCATTGAAACATTATTTTTTAACTTGTAAACTCTTGAAACTTTGTTTTTGATATACAAACAGCTAAAACTTTATTTCTAACGTAGACACTATTGAAACTTTATTTTTAACTTGTAAACTGGTGAAACTATATCTTTCATTTACAAATAATAGAACGCTTAATCTAACTTGCAAACTAGTAAATCTTATTCGTCATCAAATCTAACTGTTTAAATCTTCATCATGGAAATCAATGTTCCACAGTCATTTGAAAAAGATATGATCACCCTTCATCTAACCCATCCGTTGTATGATAACAACAACTCTTCGCATAATAACATTTATTGAATAACTGTAACAAGCATGCATTACAAATCAATGGTTTGAAACAGATAAAATAGATACAGCTGGTAACTGTCATATAGCGAGCAATGATAACCATATAGGACTTTGGCAGTGTTGAGGTAAGGAGGAAAGAAGCATTGGTTATGAACGTAGCTACTACAACGAACAGACAAAATAGGAACACACAAATCCTTAAAACGTTTCGTGACTTCATGATAGTGTTGATTCACTCTACTATCCCAAAGTGGGAGCAAAATATCATTAATGACTAGATTGGGAAATACTTTCCTCTCCTTACCAGGATTATTACAAAAAAAATGCGTATAACATTGAAAGCAGCTAACCATCGTTTAAAGTCAATAAGAAGAGCAGTCTCACAAGAAAAGCCATAGTCTTGCAAATATTTCAGATTAAGTCCATGAATGTGTTTTCTCGCCCATTGACCAACATTGGGATCACAGTTGGCATGTTGATGATAGACACTAACAATCTGATATGCCCAATTGTTCATAGCAATAGCACACATAATTGTAGAAACAGGAAGTCGACAACCCACCGGAAATCTACAACCACAAAAAATTCTCTAAAAATATTAATACGGACGTTCATAACGTTGACAATAATTGTTTGATTAATGTCAGCAACCATGAGCTCAGTCGCAACTGTAGAATTCAAAAGAGAGCTATTTGAAATTCCTATCATGATCGGATGAAAAACAGGAAATCGACATCAATAATAATTGAATCGACTCTCATATCAGATCATAGAGTAAGGTGTGGATTTCCTGGACGTACACCTTGATTTCAACTACTATGGAGCATTTCAGCATAAAATCAAATTCAAATGGAAACAAGGTCAATCCAGGAGAAAAACAGGCAGTCGACTCAGCTCCGATCAACGAATCAGAGACATTGAGGCAAATAGACACAAGCATGTACCTGAAATGATTTCATCGAGCTGCAGACAACTTCAACAAAAAACAAAAACGCAAAAACGGGAAAAAAGCATCAGCAAAAAGAGAAGAAGACTGGTATATACTCATTATGCTACATCAACATAATATTCAGCCCAGGGATATTCTCGACATCATTTGACATTACCTGAGACAGCCAAAGTCTATTTCGAATGAGATTTCATCGAGTTATGTACAACTTCAACATCTGAAACGTGTGAGAGTCGGAAATCAACACACTCAAGACGACAGATAGCTGCATTTTTTCAAAGCACTCAACCCCAGCAAAGCATTCAGCTCAGAGATTATCTAGACATCATTTGAAATTAATTGAGACACACATCAGACAGTCAAAGTCTATTTCGAATGGGATTTCATCGAGTTATGTACAACTTCAACATCTGAAACGTGTGAGAGTCGGAAATCAACACACTCAAGATGACAGATAGCCGCATTTTTTCAAAGCACTCAACCCCAGCAAAGCATTCAGCTCAGAGATTATCTAGACATCATTTGAAATTACTTGAGACACACATCAGAAAGTCAAACTCTATTTCGAATGGGATTTCATCGAGTTATGTACAACTTCAACATCTGAAACGTGTGAGAGTCGGAAATCAACACACTCAAGACGACAGATAGCTGCATTTTTCAAAGCACTCTATCCCAGCAAAGCATTCAGCTCAGAGATTATCTAGACATCATTTGAAATTACTTGAGACACACATCAGACAGTCAAAGTCTATTTCGAATGGGATTTCATCGAGTTATGTACAACTTCAACATCTGAAACGTGTGAGAGTCGGAAATCAACACACTCAAGACGACAGATAGCTGCATTTTTTCAAAGCACTCTACCCCAGCAAAGCATTCAGCTCAGAGATTATCTAAACATCATTTGAAATTACTTGAGACACACATCAGACAGTCAAAGTCTATTTCGAATGAGATTTCATCGAGTTATGTACAACTTCAACATCTGAAACGTGTGAGAATCGGAAATCAACACACTCAAGACGACAGATAGCTGCATTTTTCAAAGCACTCTACCCCAGCAAAGCATTCAGCTCAGAGATTATCTAGACATCATTTGAAAATACTTGAGACACACATCAGAAAGTCAAAGTCTATTTCGAATGGGATTTCATCGAGTTATGTACAACTTCAATATCTGAAACGTGTGAGAGTCGGAAATCAACACACTCGAGACGACAGATAGCTGCATTTTTCAAAGCACTCTATCCCAGCAAAGCATTCAGCTCAGAGATTATCTAGACATCATTTGAAATTACTTGAGACACACATCAGACAGTCAAAGTCTATTTCGAATGGGATTTCATCGAGTTATGTACAACTTCAACATCTGAAACGTGTAAGAGTCGGAAATCAACACACTCAAGACGACAGATAGCTGCATTTTTCAAAGCACTCTACCCCAGCAAAGCATTCAGCTCAGAGATCTTCTAGACATCATTTGAAATTACTTGAGACACACATCAGACAGTCAAAGTCTATTTCGAATGGGATTTCATCGAGTTATGTACAACTTCAACATCTGAAACGTGTGAGAGTCGGAAATCAACACACTCAAGACGACAGATAGCTGCATTTTTCAAAGCACTCTATCCCAGCAAAGCATTCAGCTCAGAGATTATCTAAACATCATTTGAAATTACTTGAGACACACATCAGACAGTCAAAGTCTATTTCGAATGAGATTTCATCGAGTTATGTACAACTTCAACATCTGAAACGTGTGAGAGTCGGAAATCAACACACTCAAGACGACAGATAGCTGCATTTTTCAAAGCACTCTATCCCAGCAAAGCATTCAGCTCAGAGATTATCTAGACATCATTTGAAAATACTTGAGACACACATCAGACAGTCAAAGTCTATTTCGAATGGGATTTCATCGAGTTATGTACAACTTCAACATCTGAAACGTGTAAGAGTCGGAAATCAACACACTCAAGACGACAGATAGCTGCATTTTTCAAAGCACTCTACCCCAGCAAAGCATTCAGCTCAGAGATCTTATAGACATCATTTGAAATTACTTGAGACACACATCAGACAGTCAAAGTCTATTTCGAATGGGATTTCATCGAGTTATGTACAACTTCAACATCTGAAACGTGTGAGAGTCGGAAATCAACACACTCAAGACGACAGATAGCTGCATTTTTCAAAGCACTCTATCCCAGCAAAGCATTCAGCTCAGAGATTATCTAAACATCATTTGAAATTACTTGAGACACACATCAGACAGTCAAAGTCTATTTCGAATGAGATTTCATCGAGTTATGTACAACTTCAACATCTGAAACGTGTGAGAGTCGGAAATCAACACACTCGAGACGACAGATAGCTGCATTTTTCAAAGCACTCTATCCCAGCAAAGCATTCAGCTCAGAGATTATCTAGACATCATTTGAAATTACTTGAGACACACATCAGACAGTCAAAGTCTATTTCGAATGGGATTTCATCGAGTTATGTACAACTTCAACATCTGAAACGTGTAAGAGTCGGAAATCAACACACTCAAGACGACAGATAGCTGCATTTTTCAAAGCACTCTACCCCAGCAAAGCATTCAGCTCAGAGATCTTCTAGACATCATTTGAAATTACTTGAGACACACATCAGACAGTCAAAGTCTATTTCGAATGGGATTTCATCGAGTTATGTACAACTTCAACATCTGAAACGTGTGAGAGTCGGAAATCAACACACTCAAGACGACAGATAGCTGCATTTTTCAAAGCACTCTATCCCAGCAAAGCATTCAGCTCAGAGATTATCTAAACATCATTTGAAAATACTTGAGACACACATCAGACAGTCAAAGTCTATTTCGAATGAGATTTCATCGAGTTATGTACAACTTCAACATCTGAAACGTGTGAGAATCGGAAATCAACACACTCAAGACGACAGATAGCTGCATTTTTTCAAAGCACTCTATCCCAGCAAAGCATTCAGCTCAGAGATTATCTAGACATCATTTGAAATTACTTGAGACACACATCAGACAGTCAAAGTCTATTTCGAATGGGATTTCATCGAGTTATGTACAACTTCAACATCTGAAACGTGTAAGAGTCGGAAATCAACACACTCAAGACGACAGATAGCTGCATTTTTCAAAGCACTCTACCCCAGCAAAGCATTCAGCTCAGAGATCTTCTAGACATCATTTGAAATTACTTGAGACACACATCAGACAGTCAAAGTCTATTTCGAATGGGATTTCATCGAGTTATGTACAACTTCAACATCTGAAACGTGTGAGAGTCGGAAATCAACACACTCAAGACGACAGATAGCTGCATTTTTCAAAGCACTCTATCCCAGCAAAGCATTCAGCTCAGAGATTATCTAAACATCACTTGAAATTACTTGAGACACACATCAGACAGTCAAAGTCTATTTCGAATGAGATTTCATCGAGTTATGTACAACTTCAACATCTGAAACGTGTGAGAGTCGGAAATCAACACACTCGAGACGACAGATAGCTGCATTTTTCAAAGCACTCTATCCCAGCAAAGCATTCAGCTCAGAGATTATCTAGACATCATTTGAAATTACTTGAGACACACATCAGACAGTCAAAGTCTATTTCGAATGGGATTTCATCGAGTTATGTACAACTTCAACATCTGAAACGTGTAAGAGTCGGAAATCAACACACTCAAGACGACAGATAGCTGCATTTTTCAAAGCACTCTACCCCAGCAAAGCATTCAGCTCAGAGATCTTCTAGACATTATTTGAAATTACTTGAGACACACATCAGACAGTCAAAGTCTATTTCGAATGGGATTTCATCGAGTTATGTACAACTTCAACATCTGAAACGTGTGAGAGTCGGAAATCAACACACTCAAGACGACAGATAGCTGCATTTTTCAAAGCACTCTACCCCAGCAAAGCATTCAGCTCAGAGATCTTATAGACATCATTTGAAATTACTTGAGACACACATCAGACAGTCAAAGTCTATTTCGAATGGGATTTCATCGAGTTATGTACAACTTCAACATCTGAAACGTGTGAGAGTCGGAAATCAACACACTCAAGACGACAGATAGCTGCATTTTTCAAAGCACTCTATCCCAGCAAAGCATTCAGCTCAGAGATTATCTAAACATCATTTGAAATTACTTGAGACACACATCAGACAGTCAAAGTCTATTTCGAATGAGATTTCATCGAGTTATGTACAACTTCAACATCTGAAACGTGTGAGAGTCGGAAATCAACACACTCGAGACGACAGATAGCTGCATTTTTCAAAGCACTCTATCCCAGCAAAGCATTCAGCTCAGAGATTATCTAGACATCATTTGAAATTACTTGAGACACACATCAGACAGTCAAAGTCTATTTCGAATGGGATTTCATCGAGTTATGTACAACTTCAACATCTGAAACGTGTAAGAGTCGGAAATCAACACACTCAAGACGACAGATACAAAGCACTCTACCCCAGCAAAGCATTCAGCTCAGAGATCTTCTAGACATCATTTGAAATTACTTGAGACACACATCAGACAGTCAAAGTCTATTTCGAATGGGATTTCATCGAGTTATGTACAACTTCAACATCTGAAACGTGTGAGAGTCGGAAATCAACACACTCAAGACGACAGATAGCTGCATTTTTCAAAGCACTCTATCCCAGCAAAGCATTCAGCTCAGAGATTATCTAAACATCATTTGAAAATTACTTGAGACACACATCAGACAGTCAAAGTCTATTTCGAATGAGATTTCATCGAGTTATGTACAACTTCAACATCTGAAACGTGTGAGAGTCGGAAATCAACACACTCGAGACGACAGATAGCTGCATTTTTCAAAGCACTCTATCCCAGCAAAGCATTCAGCTCAGAGATTATCTAGACATCATTTGAAATTACTTGAGACACACATCAGACAGTCAAAGTCTATTTCGAATGGGATTTCATCGAGTTATGTACAACTTCAACATCTGAAACGTGTAAGAGTCGGAAATCAACACACTCAAGACGACAGATAGCTGCATTTTTCAAAGCACTCTACCCCAGCAAAGCATTCAGCTCAGAGATCTTCTAGACATCATTTGAAATTACTTGAGACACACATCAGACAGTCAAAGTCTATTTCGAATGGGATTTCATCGAGTTATGTACAACTTCAACATCTGAAACGTGTGAGAGTCGGAAATCAACACACTCAAGACGACAGATAGCTGCATTTTTCAAAGCACTCTATCCCAGCAAAGCATTCAGCTCAGAGATTATCTAAACATCATTTGAAAATACTTGAGACGCACATCAGACAGTCAAAGTCTATTTCGAATGAGATTTCATCGAGTTATGTACAACTTCAACATCTGAAACGTGTGAGAATCGGAAATCAACACACTCAAGACGACAGATAGCTGCATTTTTTCAAAGCACTCTATCCCAGCAAAGCATTCAGCTCAGAGATTATCTAGACATCATTTGAAATTACTTGAGACACACATCAGACAGTCAAAGTCTATTTCGAATGGGATTTCATCGAGTTATGTACAACTTCAACATCTGAAACGTGTAAGAGTCGGAAATCAACACACTCAAGACGACAGATAGCTGCATTTTTCAAAGCACTCTACCCCAGCAAACCATTCAGCTCAGAGACCTTCTAGACATCATTTGAAAATACTTGAGACACACATCAGACAGTCAAAGTCTATTTCGAATGGGATTTCATCGAGTTATGTACAACTTCAACATCTGAAACGTGTGAGAGTCGGAAATCAACACACTCAAGACGACAGATAGCTGCATTTTTCAAAGCACTCTATCCCAGCAAAGCATTCAGCTCAGAGATTATCTAAACATCATTTGAAATTACTTGAGACACACATCAGACAGTCAAAGTCTATTTCGAATGAGATTTCATCGAGTTATGTACAACTTCAACATCTGAAACGTGTGAGAGTCGGAAATCAACACACTCGAGACGACAGATAGCTGCATTTTTCAAAGCACTCTATCCCAGCAAAGCATTCAGCTCAGAGATTATCTAGACATCATTTGAAATTACTTGAGACACACATCAGACAGTCAAAGTCTATTTCGAATGGGATTTCATCGAGTTATGTACAACTTCAACATCTGAAACGTGTAAGAGTCGGAAATCAACACACTCAAGACGACAGATAGCTGCATTTTTCAAAGCACTCTACCCCAGCAAAGCATTCAGCTCAGAGATCTTCTAGACATTATTTGAAAATACTTGAGACACACATCAGACAGTCAAAGTCTATTTCGAATGGGATTTCATCGAGTTATGTACAACTTCAACATCTGAAACGTGTGAGAGTCGGAAATCAACACACTCAAGACGACAGATAGCTGCATTTTTCAAAGCACTCTATCCCAGCAAAGCATTCAGCTCAGAGATTATCTAAACATCATTTGAAAATACTTGAGACACACATCAGACAGTCAAAGTCTATTTCGAATGAGATTTCATCGAGTTATGTACAACTTCAACATCTGAAACGTGTGAGAATCGGAAATCAACACACTCAAGACGACAGATAGCTGCATTTTTTCAAAGCACTCTATCCCAGCAAAGCATTCAGCTCAGAGATTATCTAGACATCATTTGAAATTACTTGAGACACAGATCAGACAGTCAAAGTCTATTTCGAATGGGATTTCATCGAGTTATGTACAACTTCAACATCTGAAACGTGTAAGAGTCGGAAATCAACACACTCAAGACGACAGATAGCTGCATTTTTCAAATCACTCTACCCCAGCAAAGCATTCAGCTCAGAGAGTATCTAAACATCATTTGAAAATACTTGAGATACACATCAGACAGTCAAAGTCTATTTCGAATGGGATTTCATCGAGTTATGTACAATTTCAACATCTGAAACGTGTGAGAATCGGAAATCAACACACTCGAGACGACAGATAGCTGAATTTATGGAAGCACTCTACCCCAGCAAAGCATTCAGCTCAGAGATCTTCTAGACATCATTTAAAAATACTTGAGACACACATCAGACAGTCAAAGTCTATTTCGAATGGGATTTCATCGAGTTATGTACAACTTCAACATCTGAAACGTGTGAGAGTCGGAAATCAACACACTCAAGACGACAGATAGCTGCATTTTTCAAAGCACTCTACCCCAGCAAAGCATTCAGCTCAGAGATCTTCTAGACATTATTTAAAAATACTTGAGACACACATCAGACAGTCAAAGTCTATTTCGAATGGGATTTCATCGAGTTATGTACAACTTCAACATCTGAAACGTGTGAGAGTCGGAAATCAACACACTCGAGACGACAGATAGCTGAATTTATGAAAGCACTCTATCCCAGCAAAGCATCTGAAACGTGTGAGAGTCGGAAATCAACACACCCAAGACGACAGATAGCTGCATTTTTCAAAGCACTCTACCCCAGCAAAGCATTCAGCTCAGAGATTATCTAAACATCATTTGAAAATACTTGAGACACACATCAGACAGTCAAAGTCTATTTCGAATGGGATTTCATCGAGGTATGTACAACTTCAACATCTGAAACGTGTGAGAGTCGGAAATCAACACACTCAAGACGACAGATAGCTGCATTTTTTCAAAGCAGTCTACCCAAGCAAAGCATTCAGCTCAGAGATTATCTAAACATCATTTGAAAATACTTGAGACACACATCAGACAGTCAAAGTCTATTTCGAATGGGATTTCATCGAGTTATGTACAACTTCAACATCTGAAACGTGTGAGAGTCGGAAATCAACACACTCAAGACGACAGATAGCTGAATTTATGAAAGCACTCTATCCCAGCAAAGCATCTGAAACGTGTGAGAGTCGGAAATCAACACACCCAAGACGACAGATAGCTGCATTTTTCAAAGCACTCTACCCCAGCAAAGCATTCAGCTCAGAGATTATCTAAACATCATTTGAAAATACTTGAGACACACATCAGACAGTCAAAGTCTATTTCGAATGGGATTTCATCGAGGTATGTACAACTTCAACATCTGAAACGTGTGAGAGTCGGAAATCAACACACTCAAGACGACAGATAGCTGCATTTTTTCAAAGCACTCTATCCCAGCAAAGCATTCAGCTCAGAGATTATCTAAACATCATTTGAAAATACTTGAGACACACATCATACAGTCAAAGTCTATTTCGAATGGGATTTCATCGAGGTATGTACAACTTCAACATCTGAAACGTGTGAGAGTCGGAAATCAACACACTCAAGACGACAGATAGCTGAATTTATGAAAGCACTCTACCCCAGCAAAGCATTCAGCTCAGAGATCTTCTAGACATCATTTGAAAATACTTGAGACACACATCAGACAGTCAAAGTCTATTTCGAATGAGATTTCATCGAGTTATGTACAACTTCAACATCTGAAACGTGTAAGAGTCGGAAATCAACACACTCGAGACGACAGATAGCTGCATTTTTCAAAGCACTCTATCCCAGCAAAGCATTCAGCTCAGAGATTATCTAGACATCATTTGAAATTACTTGAGACACACATCAGACAGTTAAAGTCTATTTCGAATGGGATTTCATCGAGGTATGTACAACTTCAACATCTGAAACGTGTGAGAGTCGGAAATCAACACACCCAAGACGACAGATAGCTGCATTTTTCAAAGCACTCTACCCCAGCAAAGCATTCAGCTCAGAGATTATCTAAACATCATTTGAAAATACTTGAGATACACATCAGACAGTCAAAGTCTATTTCGAATGGGATTTCATCGAGGTATGTACAACTTCAACATCTGAAACGTGTGAGAGTCGGAAATCAACACACTCAAGACGACAGATAGCTGCATTTTTCAAAGCACTCTATCCCAGCAAAGCATTCAGCTCAGAGATTATCTAAACATCATTTGAAATTACTTGAGACACACATCAGACAGTCAAAGTCTATTTCGAATGGGATTTCATCGAGTTATGTACAACTTCAACATCTGAAACGTGTGAGAGTCGGAAATCAACACACTCAAGACGACAGATAGCTGCATTTTTCAAAGCACTCTATCCCAGCAAACCATTCAGCTCAGAGATTATCTAGACATCATTTGAAATTACTTGAGACACACATCAGAAAGTCAAAGTCTATTTCGAATGGGATTTCATCGAGTTATGTACAACTTCAACATCTGAAACGTGTGAGAGTCGGAAATCAACACACTCAAGACGACAGATAGCTGCATTTTTTCAAAGCACTCTACCCCAGCAAAGCATTCAGCTCAGAGATTATCTAAACATCATTTGAAAATACTTGAGACACACATCAGACAGTCAAAGTCTATTTCGAATGGGATTTCATCGAGTTATGTACAACTTCAACATCTGAAACGTGTGAGAGTCGGAAATCAACACACTCAAGACGACAGATAGCTGCATTTATGAAAGCACTCTACCCCAGCAAAGCATTCACCTCAGAGATCTTCTAGACATCATTTGAAATTACTTGAGACACACATCAGACAGTCAAAGTCTATTTCGAATGGGATTTCATCGAGTTATGTACAACTTCAACATCTGAAACGTGTGAGAGTCGGAAATCAACACACTCGAGACGACAGATAGCTGAATTTATGAAAGCACTCTATCCCAGCAAAGCATCTGAAACGTGTGAGAGTCGGAAATCAACACACACAAGACGACAGATAGCTGCATTTTTCAAAGCACTCTACCCCAGCAAAGCATTCAGCTCAGAGATTATCTAAACATCATTTGAAAATACTTGAGACACACATCAGACAGTCAAAGTCTATTTCGAATGGGATTTCATCGAGGTATGTACAACTTCAACATCTGAAACGTGTGAGAGTCGGAAATCAACACACCCAAGACGACAGATAGCTGCATTTTTCAAAGCACTCTACCCCAGCAAAGCATTCAGCTCAGAGATTATCTAAACATCATTTGAAAATACTTGAGATACACATCAGACAGTCAAAGTCTATTTCGAATGGGATTTCATCGAGGTATGTACAACTTCAACATCTGAAACGTGTGAGAGTCGGAAATCAACACACTCAAGACGACAGATAGCTGCATTTTTTCAAAGCACTCTATCCCAGCAAAGCATTCAGCTCAGAGATTATCTAAACATCATTCGAAATTACTTGAGACACACATCAGACAGTCAAAGTCTATTTCGAATGAGATTTCATCGAGTTATGTACAACTTCAACATCTGAAACGTGTGAGAGTCGGAAATCAACACACTCAAGACGACAGATAGCTGCATTTTTTCAAAGCACTCTATCCCAGCAAACCATTCAGCTCAGAGATTATCTAGACATCATTTGAAATTACTTGAGACACACATCAGAAAGTCAAAGTCTATTTCGAATGGGATTTCATCGAGTTATGTACAACTTCAACATCTGAAACGTGTGAGAGTCGGAAATCAACACACTCGAGACGACAGATAGCTGCATTTTTCAAAGCACTCTACCCCAGCAAAGCATTCAGCTCAGAGATCTTTTAGACATCATTTGAAAATACTTGAGACACACATCAGACAGTCAAAGTCTATTTCGAATGGGATTTCATCGAGTTATGTACAACTTCAACATCTGAAACGTGTGAGAGTCGGAAATCAACACACTCAAGACGACAGATAGCTGCATTTTTCAAAGCACTCTACCCCAGCAAAGCATTCAGCTCAGAGATTATCTAAACATCATTTGAAATTACTTGAGATACACATCAGACAGTCAAAGTCTATTTCGAATGAGATTTCATCGAGTTATGTACAACTTCAACATCTGAAACGTGTGAGAGTCGGAAATCAACACACCCAAGACGACAGATAGCTGCATTTTTCAAAGCACTCTATCCCAGCAAAGCATTCAGCTCAGAGATTATCTAAACATCATTTGAAATTACTTGAGACACACATCAGACAGTCAAAGTCTATTTCGAATGAGATTTCATCGAGTTATGTACAACTTCAACATCTGAAACGTGTGAGAGTCGGAAATCAACACACTCGAGACGACAGATAGCTGCATTTTTCAAAGCACTCTATCCCAGCAAACCATTCAGCTCAGAGATTATCTAGACATCATTTGAAATTACTTGAGACACACATCAGACAGTCAAAGTCTATTTCGAATGGGATTTCATCGAGTTATGTACAACTTCAACATCTGAAACGTGTGAGAGTCGGAAATCAACACACTCAAGACGACAGATAGCTGCATTTTTCAAAGCACTCTACCCCAGCAAAGCATTCAGCTCAGAGATTATCTAAACATCATTTGAAAATACTTAAGACACACATCAGACAGTCAAAGTCTATTTCGAATGGGATTTCATCGAGTTATGTACAACTTCAACATCTGAAACGTGTGAGAGTCGGAAATCAACACACTCGAGACGACAGATAGCTGAATTTATGAAAGCACTCTACCCCAGCAAACCATTCAGCTCAGAGATCTTTAGACATTATTTGAAATTACTTGAGACACACATCAGACAGTCAAAGTCTATTTCGAATGGGATTTCATCGAGTTATGTACAACTTCAACATCTGAAACGTGTGAGAGTCGGAAATCAACACACTCGAGACGACAGATAGCTGAATTTATGAAAGCACTCTATCCCAGCAAAGCATCTGAAACGTGTGAGAGTCGGAAATCAACACACCCAAGACGACAGATAGCTGCATTTTTCAAAGCACTCTACCCCAGCAAAGCATTCAGCTCAGAGATTATCTAAAATTCATTTGAAAATACTTGAGACACACATCAGACAGTCAAAGTCTATTTCGAATGGGATTTCATCGAGGTATGTACAACTTCAACATCTGAAACGTGTGAGAGTCGGAAATCAACACACCCAAGACGACAGATAGCTGCATTTTTCAAAGCACTCTACCCCAGCAAAGCATTCAGCTCAGAGATTATCTAAACATCATTTGAAAATACTTGAGATACACATCAGACAGTCAAAGTCTATTTCGAATGGGATTTCATCGAGGTATGTACAACTTCAACATCTGAAACGTGTGAGAGTCGGAAATCAACACACTCAAGACGACAGATAGCTGCATTTTTTCAAAGCACTCTATCCCAGCAAAGCATTCAGCTCAGAGATTATCTAAACATCATTTGAAATTACTTGAGACACACATCAGACAGTCAAAGTCTATTTCGAATGAGATTTCATCGAGTTATGTACAACTTCAACATCTGAAACGTGTGAGAGTCGGAAATCAACACACTCAAGACGACAGATAGCTGCATTTTTCAAAGCACTCTATCCCAGCAAACCATTCAGCTCAGAGATTATCTAGACATCATTTGAAATTACTTGAGACACACATCAGAAAGTCAAAGTCTATTTCGAATGGGATTTCATCGAGTTATGTACAACTTCAACATCTGAAACGTGTGAGAGTCGGAAATCAACACACTCAAGACGACAGATAGCTGCATTTTTCAAAGCACTCTACCCCAGCAAAGCATTCGGCTCAGAGATCTTCTAGACATCATTTGAAAATACTTGAGACACACATCAGACAGTCAAAGTCTATTTCGAATGGGATTTCATCGAGTTATGTACAACTTCAACATCTGAAACGTGTGAGAGTCGGAAATCAACACACTCAAGACGACAGATAGCTGCATTTTTCAAAGCACTCTACCCCAGCAAAGCATTCAGCTCAGAGATCTTGTAGACATCATTTGAAAATACTTGAGACACACATCAGACAGTCAAAGTCTATTTCGGATGGGATTTCATCGAGTTATGTACAACTTCAACATCTGAAACGTGTGAGAGTCGGAAATCAACACACTCAAGACGACAGATAGCTGCATTTTTCAAAGCACTCTACCCCAGCAAAGCATTCAGCTCAGAGATTATCTAAACATCATTTGAAAATACTTGAGACACACATCAGACAGTCAAAGTCTATTTCGAATGGGATTTCATCGAGTTATGTACAACTTCAACATCTGAAACGTGTGAGAGTCGGAAATCAACACACTCGAGACGACAGATAGCTGAATTTATGAAAGCACTCTACCCCAGCAAAGCATTCAGCTCAGAGATCTTCTAGACATCATTTGAAAATACTTGAGACACACATCAGACAGTCAAAGTCTATTTCGAATGGGATTTCATCGAGTTATGTACAACTTCAACATCTGAAACGTGTAAGAGTCGGAAATCAACACACTCAAGACGACAGATAGCTGCATTTTTCAAAGCACTCTACCCCAGCAAAGCATTCAGCTCAGAGATCTTCTAGACATCATTTGAAATTACTTGAGACACACATCAGACAGTCAAAGTCTATTTCGAATGGGATTTCATCGAGTTATGTACAACTTCAACATCTGAAACGTGTGAGAGTCGGAAATCAACACACTCGAGACGACAGATAGCTGAATTTATGAAAGCACTCTATCCCAGCAAAGCATCTGAAACGTGTGAGAGTCGGAAATCAACACACCCAAGACGACAGATAGCTGCATTTTTCAAAGCACTCTACCCCAGCAAAGCATTCAGCTCGGAGATTATCTAAACATCATTTGAAAATACTTGAGAGACACATCAGACAGTCAAAGTCTATTTCGAATGGGATTTCATCGAGGTATGTACAACTTCAACATCTGAAACGTGTGAGAGTCGGAAATCAACACACTCGAGACAACAGATAGCTGAATTTATGAAAGCACTCTATCCCAGCAAAGCATCTGAAACGTGTGAGAGTCGGAAATCAACACACCCAAGACGACAGATAGCTGCATTTTTCAAAGCACTCTACCCCAGCAAAGCATTCAGCTCAGAGATCTTGTAGACATCATTTGAAAATACTTGAGACACACATCAGACAGTCAAAGTCTATTTCGAATGGGATTTCATCGAGTTATGTACAACTTCAACATCTGAAACGTGTGAGAGTCGGAAATCAACACACTCAAGACGACAGATAGCTGCATTTTTTCAAAGCACTCTATCCCAGCAAAGCATTCAGCTCAGAGATTATCTAAACATCATTTGAAATTACTTGAGACACACATCAGACAGTCAAAGTCTATTTCGAATGAGATTTCATCGAGTTATGTACAACTTCAACATCTGAAACGTGTGAGAGTCGGAAATCAACACACTCGAGACGACAGATAGCTGCATTTTTCAAAGCACTCTATCCCAGCAAAGCATTCAGCTCAGAGATTATCTAGACATCATTTGAAATTACTTGAGACACACATCAGACAGTCAAAGTCTATTTCGAACGGGATTTCATCGAGTTATGTACAACTTCAACATCTGAAACGTGTAAGAGTCGGAAATCAACACACTCAAGACGACAGATAGCTGCATTTTTCAAAGCACTCTACCCCAGCAAAGCATTCAGCTCAGAGATCTTCTAGACATCATTTGAAAATACTTGAGACACACATCAGACAGTTAAAGTCTATTTCGAATGGGATTTCATCGAGTTATGTACAACTTCAACATCTGAAACGTGTGAGAGTCGGAAATCAACACACTCGAGACGACAGATAGCTGCATTTTTCAAAGCACTCTATCCCAGCAAAGCATTCAGCTCAGAGATCTTCTAGACATCATTTGAAAATACTTGAGACACACATCAGACAGTCAAAGTCTATTTCGAATGGGATTTCATCGAGTTATGTACAACTTCAACATCTGAAACATGTGAGCATCGGAAATCAACACACTCGAGACGACAGATAGCTGCATTTTTCAAAGCACTCTATCCCAACAAAGCATTCAGCTCAGAGATCTTCTAGACATTATTTGAAAATACTTGAGACACACATCAGACAGTCAAAGTCTATTTCGAATGGGATTTCATCGAGTTATGTACAACTTCAACATCTGAAATGTTTTTCTAAGAATTTGTCTTGCATCATTTTTGGAATATTAAATTCAAT
Source organism: Prostheceraeus crozeri (assembly GCA_907163375.1). NCBI lineage: Eukaryota > Metazoa > Platyhelminthes > Polycladida > Euryleptidae > Prostheceraeus > Prostheceraeus crozeri. The sequence continues at coordinate 3,757 of CAJQUW010015807.1, read as the reverse complement.
TTTTGAAATTCGATTACGCTGCTGAATTCATGATGAGACTTGCGCTTTAAATAAATTGCTGTCTTCTGATGACAGCATGTGTTATTAATGAAATGTTTAGGGACATTTAATCGGTGAGTGTGCGAGCCTTTTGTTTACATTTTCATGGAGGACCTAGAGGAATATTGACGTTGTGTATTCGTTTATTTAAATGTCACTAACAAACAGTTGGATATTGAATTGACACTAATCACCCGAGTTTCGAATATACTTTCGTGCGATCCTCGCATAGAACGGAGATTTCCTATGTCGACTGCATGCACTAAATGGCACCGCCGAGCAGTCAGCCATTCACGAATTCTTGGAAATCATGAGCACACGCGCGCGTGAACTCGGTCTGTGATTGGACGAGGAAAGTAATCATTTCTGTAAAGGTTGAATCAAGTCAATGTTTGCGATTGTAAGTGCCATCCATGGGCCAACAATTGAAAAATGATTGAAATATGGCGATAATTTTTGAAGGAAGTGTTGCTGCCCAGAAATTTAGGGGAATTTAGCGAATTTTTCGAAAAATGTCCTTCAGACATGGTCAAATGTCACACAGCGTTAATTAAAATACAATATTTTTCTTAAAATATCCGCACGTATGTATTCCTTCTGTTACTGTGAGTTTCTCCAAGCATTTTTCTCTGAAGTGGTCTCTACAACAAAAATGACAGTATTTTTACCTACCAGAAGACGCGTGAATTCATGAAATGCTGAGACTCAAAATGTCGAATAAAAGTAAATTTTGATGTGATACGGGGATGATATCTGCAGAAAGCTCAATCCCTCTCAGATCGATGACAAGTAGTTATATCCATAGGATGTGACCTTGTCGGATATTGACAACTTATTGAACAAGTGCTGTCTCTTGTATAACAGTCTCCTACTAGTCTTTATCATCTCAATTGCAATTCCCAACCTATCAGATGCTTAAATACCTAATTTACTTTATCACAAGCATCCCAGGAAACTAGTCGTCACACAATGTTCAAGAATGTTCCAGTTTTTAACTAGGAATATACGTTGGTCCAAACGTGCCGATTGGGTGACCTTTTATTGTTGCGCTGATGGGTGGAGAACTCAGCTCATACAATAAAATCAAACTCGGCGGATAAGAACAAACCAGTATTGTCAGAGCTAGCATACTATCTCCCTAAAACACAGGGAGAGGAGTAATGATCTCCAGATGCAGTACACCGACGAAATACGCTTAACCCTTTCGCATCAGTTGACACGGATGCTAATGGATAGCAGATCAATGTGATCGCGCTCCCTAACATTCGACAGACAATATGATTGGCGGTGCCCGTCATGTTGATAATGTTATGCAATTTATGTAACGAAATTGTGTCTCTCAATGCGAAGATTCAGGTTTATATAGTTGATTAAAGTTCACTGAGTTGATGAAACTAACAATCTTGTTGCATTTTACTAAATCACTCACTATTTTGATTGAAATGACTTCGCAAAGACCACGCAGAAATGTATTCATGGCTGCGATTCGAAACTTAGGTTTTCATGATGCGGCTGTCGGTACTGATGATGGTGAAAGCGGTAGTGATGAAATATCGACGTCTGACAGTGAAGATGAGAAAATAACATCATATCTAACTCCCTGACACGGCTGGCATTTTGCGACTTGGTGAAAACGATCACAGACCGGAACCTTTGCCTGAGTTTACAGGATTGACCGGCTTGAATCCGTCGATACAATGTGCAGAAAACGCAGACGACAATCCTTTTTTATCAATCTCTTTTTAACAGATGAAATATTTTCTACTTTGAAACTGTGGTCGAATAATATCGTCAAATTAGCAAGGGCTAACCTTAGGGCGAAACACAGTTAATAATGAATTAAATCACAAATCAAACTATTCAGTAAGTAAAAAAACCCCCCCCCAATGTGAAAAATAAAAAATAAAACACAAATGTAAATGTTGAAAATATTCAAATGGTAGGTAATGAAAAAAAAAGTACTGTGTAAATATAAGTGAGAAAAAAAATTGATGACTTACTCGAGAACTCCTGCCTGTCTGCCACACTGTGTGTTGGGCAGTGTAGCAATTGCGGAAACAGCTTATATCTATTGACAAAACTTAATCTGCAGGTCTGGTCGCCCAGCTGCTTGCACATGTCAATTGCGTCAGAATGAAATTAAATGCTTTGATAGAGGAGAAGATGAAGTAGAAGATAACGATAAGTGTAAAGAATTTGATCCCTCAAAAGGACCCATGTGGCGTTCCCTACAGGTTAAAGGAAATAACAACTACAACAGATTACCTAATTGAAAAAAAAATGTGCAATTGAGGTCATCAGCAGGAACTTAGGTAAGGATTCGCGTTTCGGCCCCTACTCCTGAACGCTCAAACTCACCCAAGCGGGGCCCTGCCATATGAAAGCAGCCTCGAAAATCAAAGTAAATCAATGAAAAGCACGCACAATTATTTAAGAAGCTGCTTAGCAGAAAAATATCCGTATTTCAATAAAGTTTCACTATGCTTATGAAGCTGCTTCTCAGCACTTTGCTTGAGATCTACGCTGTTATATCCTCTCTTAATGAGGTGTAGTAGCTGGTACGATTGACTTTTTGGATGAAATCTTTTTCCAATGTACAGATGCGGACCATATCTTAAAAACTTGTCCAGCAAACACTCTAGCTCCTGTCCTGTAGGGCATACAGTTTTGCGGAAAGGTTAAAAGGGTGACAGGGAATTTAAAATGGTCGACTTTATGAAAAACAGATGTAAAAAAAAAAATTGTGCCGCAGTCAGTGGATATTTATGTTAATATCAAGATATTCTACTTGTTTGTTATTTACTTCCCACTTCTGCTGGCTTCTAGACTAGGTGGGTAAATCTGTGGTATCAAGGAATCAAACTTTTTATAATTAATAATGCATAAATCGACGATGTATCTAGAAGTATTAGATAATAATCTAGCTAGACCGTACTTCTGATTCTTCATTAAATTAGTCATAAAAATAAAATTCACAATGTAAAAGAAACAAATCCGCAAGAAGAGGACTGCAATTAACCGACCATAGGAATGCCGTCTTACTTGTTGTGAAAGACTAAACCTCCGAAAGTAACAAAAACTTCGCTTATAATGAACTTAATGGCTTCTTTAAATTATCCTTAGTGAATACGGAGCGCGGCTATAACGCATTGATACCTGACACTGGATATAAATAAAAAAACTTTTTTCAATCTCCAACCTACACACAAATATTTCCTATTAGAATCGATGAAAATTAAGTCGAGGCTTTACGAGGCTCTACATCGGATTAAATGTTGAGCGATGAACATCTCTTATTGATCCAGATTGGTTGTACAAAGTGATGAAAAGGCGATCGAATCGACCTGCGTTGCGTCTGATATGAATTTGTACGTACATATGCTGTTAATGTTTTGAATTTTATTGAGGAATTCAGCGGACGATACTATGCTCCAATAACAGTTAATACCACTATTACTATGAATTGCGTTGCAATACTTCCTAAAATGGTCCTCTGATAACAGACAAACTTTAGTTTAATCTTAATGGAAAAGTTGCTTAGTAGTACAGTGCCTAGCACCAGCTATATAAAGCGAAATTTGAAGGATTATTTTTATGTTAATTTTGGTATCCAATATAAATTTTTGGGTAGTTTTTCATCACATCGCTTTTCTACAAAAAGGAGCTGTAATAATTTACTCATAGAATCCTTATGCCTCTTAACTATAATCACTAGGAG
>CAJQUW010015806.1:0-426569 GCA_907163375.1 Prostheceraeus crozeri | reverse complement strand
TTGGCGTTCAAAGTGCTACGTTGAGAACTGTGTCAAATGCCCAACATGAGACATGAATTGCCCTAGCAGTCTCGGTCTAAAATGTGATACACTCCCTTGCCACACTTATCACTACGGTATCATCCGCCGTCCCGAAGGAACACCCTGTCAGTGGAATATTACAACAAAACTCTCCGTATCTTGCCCGCTTTCAGTGAAAAGCTGCTTGTAACATGAGAAGACTGGCTCAGACATCGTGACAAATCCTTTCGTTGACTTCAGCAGGGTCGAAAACCCCAGAAAACCTCCAAAACTAGTGAATTTAAATTTTTCAACTTTCTAGCACTACTAATGAAATTTTATAAGTAGTCTATCACTTAGGGCAGGTCAATAGCGACCGAACTTTTTTGAATCAAGTCAAACGGACTTGTAGAAGCAAAGTTACAAGCCTTTGCCAATTTTTGGAGTCTTTTACGGCCTGGAGACGAAGGCCATCTCCTGGCGAACCTCTAAGTCTGACGTCTTAGCTGAGTTCAGCAATGAAATATTCTAAGTCGGTTTCTTACAGAAACCCGGAATTTGGAATGTCCGAAGCTATCATCGGAGCTCAGAGAGACGACCTACCTTTGACAATCGCTCTCCTCTAAATGAAAAGTCTGTCGGTTCCCCGCTTATATAGTTTATGGCGATCAGCTGATGACGTAATACCCATCATCCAAAAGCTTTAAACCCGTCTATCTCCGGTTCTAGTGCTCCGAAATGAGCTGGAAATTCAGCCATTGCAAAGTAGAATTTGACGCTGAATCGAATCTGCCCTCCATTTTCCCATCCGATGCTTCGTTTTTGGCTCTACAGCCCACAGCCATCGCAAAAATTCTAACTCATGTTTTTCGGAAAAATGATGAAAAATCTTTTCTCTCCGATGGCTTTCAAATTTACCATGCCGATACAGAATTTGACGCTGATTCCAAATCTGGTCTCTGTTTTCCCGTCCGAGGCTTGCTTCACCCGCTAGAGCGATTTTCGCAAAAATTCTAACTCTGTCGTTTTTCGCCAATGTCCCAAATTTTCAATAACGTCTCACATCTAAACGAAGGCAGATAGGAACAAGCCATGTTTTCCACTGAATTTTTCTCATTCTCAGCTTTCAAACGAGCTATTGCACGACTTTCTACCGTCTCTGGAACCAAAGTTGGAAGATCGCTGCCGAGAGGGGGTCAGAACTTTTTCTCTCGGATTGAGTTGGGAAGAAGTTCCTAGACCCAACATTGGCCAAAACGTCCGAATTTGCACTCCAGTTTCCCATCCAAGGCCTCCTTCATGTCGAAAAACGACTTTTCTCACCCCAAAACATCCAAAACCCGACTTTTCCGACTCTGACGTTTTCCTGCAATTTTCCTCCCTAAACCCAAGAAAATTAGACCAAATTGAGCTTTCCACTGCATTTTTCTTATTCTTAGCTTTCAAACGAGCTATCACACGACTTTGCACGATCTCTCACACCAAAGTTGGAAGTTTGGCAGGAGGGGGGGGGGACGTCCTCAAAACTTTTTCTCTCCGATTTCGCTGGAAACATCCTTCCTAACCCAAAGTTTCACGTAGAGTCCGTATCTGGCCTCCGTTTTTACATCCGAGGCCTCCTTCATGCCGAATTCCGACTTTTCTCATCCCAAGACCACCAACACCTGACTTTTCCAACTCTGCCGCTCCACCCTTTGCCTCTCTGGAAAACTCCTCCCGCCTTCCATCCCCACCCAAAATTTCACGCAGATTCCAAATCTGGATTCCAATTTCCCATCCAAACCCTCCTTCATGACGTTTTCCAACTTTTCTTATCCCAAACACCACCAACATCCACCCTTTCCTCACTCTATCCCTTACACATTCCACCCCTTCTCCCTTCCGAGATTCCTTCCCTTACCGGAAAACTCGTGCCTTCCTTCCAGAGGGGGGGGGGTAGGGAACTGTTTTCTCCTCTCGGACCCATTCCTTCCAGCACATCCTTGGCCAACTCCCTTCCTTCCAGAGGGGGATGAGTCAGCATTTCACATTTTGTCCTTGCGCCTGCCGTGGGGTTACTACTGGCAGAGGTACAACGTCTGCAATTTTTCAACGGAAAAGGGGAAATCTGCAGCTTCAAGACACTTGAAAATTTTGTACAGTGGATCTTACAGCAATGAGCAGAGGATCTGACGTCATCTTGACCCAAAGAATGAACGGGTGTCCAGCGGGCTACTTGGTGGATTCAACCCATGTCGATTCTCATCCAGAGTGGCTCGCGAACTTCATTTGAATCGGTAATGTGAAAATTGTCCACTCCGACTTTGACCTTTAAAATGTAGGTTCTTCTAAGCTTGAGGCTAAGCTTCTTTAGAATTTGCAAAAGTATTAACTAATGACTTAATGAGCAATATGACAGCACAAACATATTCATTCGAATGCTCAAACCATGCTCCGTTCGCCATGAATATCCTCTCAGTATGAAGGTAAGTGACATAGCCAATAACTGCGTAAGTGCTAAGTCACATGGTGTTCGATGCCTCGTTGAGCATGTTTTACCACGCAATAAACAACGATGCAATTAGCCTATAAATACATGAAGTAGATGAAGGAATTCAACCGCATGAAGATATGTTATTTTTATAAGCCGACATTTTTGAAGCATTCTTTCTGGATTTTATTTGTATACTGCACCAATTTTGTACTACAGTAAAGTATTGCATTATCGCACGAGTATCCACTAGTCACCATGTCTTGCGAAAATGCCAAAAAATCTTGCACTGGCATCTCACACATCTGCTGAAAGATCTTGTAAGAAATCATAAGTTCTTACAGTGCAAGATTTCCTTACTTTTTGCAAGTTAAGTAGGATTAAGGGGAAGATCTACGAGATCTATCGCAAGATTTACGATCGTTTTCGTAAGACTGACCACAAAATCTTAGACCCTTCTCCGTCTTAGCTACACCCTCATGCTTTGTCTTCCATTTACTAAATATGAATTTATTTAATTAGTATATGGATATTGGCTAGCATTCCCTGTCTCCAAACCAATTCCTGTCAGTTGCTCTGTATCTCCTATGCTAATTTATGATTCCGGTACTAACTTTTATGTTTGATAACCAGAGAAGAGATTCGATTTATATACTGTATAGGTTTTAGAAAAAAACTTCTTGCATACCATGATTATCAGGGGATATAAGTATTTGAATAAGCTTATGTATATTTTAGGGTCAAATGTTTGTAAAACAAAAATCCTTAAACATTTTAACAGATTAGATTGAGTGCGGATGGTATTAACAAATGCAGTGAATGTGCTTACCTTACTACTCGTACTTATAGAATGAAATACAAGTATTCCCTCATTGCAATTATCCTTGTAGAGTGGTATAATCCTTCCAGCCGCACATCTTTGGCATGGCAATTTGATCTATCGTTTATTTCATTTCATTCTAATTTTTAATTTTTATGAAGATTCAATATGTCAAATTGCAAACATTGACTTTGATTTTCATTGTCTTAGCAGAAGATGCGACTAAATCCAATCTGTTTTCGCAGTATGCATTTATTTGAAATTATTTGAAGGATCATAATCTAAGTGCTTATCAGAAATTCATTTGATCTGACCAGTTTAAAGTGCACATTTTGCATGGCACGTAATTTGAGTTTTTGAATTAGTGGAATTAATTTGAGTAAATTAATTTTGAATTGCCTCTAGCTTCCACCGGCAAAGAATCGTCAGCCGGACCGGCACCATCCATGCATTAGGGAAACATGTCAAAATTGTCTAGAAAAATGTAAATGCCTGAGTATATGCTCTCAGGGGCCCTTTATATGATAATATCCAATATATTTAATAATACTTAATGAACAAATACAACGGTAAAGAAAATCAGTAGATGTCTTAAGACTCAATAAACAAGGCAAATAGAAATTGCAACCGCCAGACTAAAGAAAATGAGAAGAATGAATAAAATTGCAATGTGAATTTCAATGTGATTTGTGTGATGCAAATTATATAGGTCACACAGTCGAAACGGTTGAGGAGCATACAGTCATCGTCATCTAATGGGAAGCATCCACAAGAACATCATAGGGCGGGATAATAACATCAATCTGTCACATTTTAAGATCTTAAAGCGATGTTTCAGCATATACGATCTCCTGCTGCACGCATATGAAGTGCCCTATATTTCAAGGGAATTATCTTGTGCATAAAACATGTAATGGAATTTCAAATGTGTGCATTTAAACTGTCATCCATTATATCAAGCTATTTGAATTTTAGTACATAAAAACATGTGATATGTGATTTCCATTGCTCACCTTGTGTTGCAAATTGTCGTACGTTTTGGCCGGATTATTGTCACTTACAACTTAGCACAAAGGAGCATGCTTTGATAACTAATCCGCATCATCCAAACAATGATCGGCATCACATATGAGCATTTCTTTTTCACAAGATACCTTCTTTTAAGATATCTTGCTATTCTCCCACAAGAAAACACCTCATTTTCCTCAAAATAAATTATGATGAGCCATCTTGACAAAAAAAAGCACAAGATATTGCGCAAGATGCTTCATTTTTTTACAAGCGGTGTAAGCTATTTCGGCTAGTGGGGAGCCTATGGGTGGTTTTTCGAAAACCGCTTGTGTTTGGGTGACGTAGGCTTATGTGCGCTGAGGTGCGCTGAGGTGCGCGAAGTTTCACCAGTTTTTATCTGTGCGGTATGTAGGTGGATAGTTATAGACCGTAGTTGTAGACCGTCTTTTTTCGATGAAATAAAGTAATATTATCCTATTACCAATAAGATCACATTTTCATTACTCAAAAACATAAAAAAAGCTTGCGAAAATAGTTTGGCCAAAATGCAATTCCTTAAAAGACGACAGCTTAGTTGGATACAATGCTGCTGCATGCATTTTCAAATACAATTATACCATATGCTACCACTATGAATCGTACAACAGTCATTAAAGTTACGCTCAAAAGTAGTCAATAAAGGAATTTTCAAACTGCCTCTAAATCCATTACTTGTGATTACTTTAAATCCATTACCCTCTATCCAGACGTGGTTGCCCACCACTGCGATAAATGGATCGTTTATACATCTATACATCTAACGATATAGTGAGATTCAAAAATGTTTTGCCAGCATTTGGCAAATCGCTGCAAGTGCACAGGAATTTGCTAAATTTGCTGACTTTTGCTATGACCAACTAGGTGTGAATCTTTCACTGCAAAACACCTGCTGCTACACTGTGCAGTCACTTCATACAAGCTTATTCAGTACTCATCAAATCATACAAACTTGAGGTAAGCAAGTGCCGTGAATAGTCATCAATTATTTGAAGCGCCATTTCATAAAGGAGAACATTCATTTTCACTGCTATTAAAAAATCATGTATGGTGTCTTTCTATCAATAAAGTAATGTATCAACGTCCGCATAACAAAAGCAACAAGAAATTATTCAGAGCAACTGTTTCATGAATGGCCAATTTGAAGTCTGGTCCAATTACATGATACGTTGGTAATTGACAATAAATAAATAGTCTGTCGTAAAGGGACGAGAGAGGATTACTTCTTACGATCGTCATCATGACTTTAATTGCAAGTTACCTTGCATATATTCAAAATTATCTCTTGTTGCTGCTACCGGAGATCAAAATTTTGCTGTTCCACGGTATTCCAATTGCGTTCAGCAACTTTCTACAATACATGCTCCTTTCCGAAACCACCATGTTATGCGGTCATACAACCAAATTGGAAATGGACGGAGTTGCACTAGCGAACAGCATGATCAATGCCTTTGGGTTTAGCACAATAATTGGTCTTGCCACTGCGTGTGATACCCTCTTCTCCCAAGGTTTGGGATGTTCAGTTCCTTCCAAAACGGGAATCTTTTTGATAAGAAGTTTGCTTATTTTTAATATTATTGGAATAATCATGACGGCTTGCCACGAAAATTTCGAGCCAATTCTTGTTTACGTTTTGGGTCAGGACAGACCTGTAGCAGCCGTTGCTGGTGCTTTCATGCGTTATTTCAGGCTAGGTATGATATTTTACATCAATTATATTATTCTAGCACGTTACTTACAAGCTCAAGGTAGTTGTGCTGTTCCATTGTTAGCTGCTATATCTGGAAACGCTTTGAACGTAGCCTCACAGATTTTACTTATATACTTGGGTGGACACAACGTGCGCTCTGCAGCCATTTGCATGACCGCTGCCACTGCACTTATGATGGTAATTGAGGTAATATATCTATGTTTTGTTTATGAGGACAATCATGGAACATGGAGAGGTCTCTCAATTGAATCTTTGTATGATTGGGGTCAATTTTGCTGGTTGGCAATTTGCGGCATGTTTCACAATTCGTTGGAAGTATTTTCATGGGAAGTCGGAACAATATTAGCCGGAATTATTGGGGATACAGCCTTAGCAGCACAGACCATTGTCTTTCAGTGCGAAACTTTACTATTCACGACTCAGCTTGGAATCGCAATAGTCGTGAACCATCGCGTTGGACAAGCTCTTGGAGCTGGAAACGAGCATCAAGCAAAACGGACTATAAAAGCAGCATGTTGTGTAACGACTTTCTTCGCAATAATACTGCTAGTCATTATATTGAGTCTCAAAACTGTTCTACCAAACCTCTTCACCGGAGACTCCAAGGTCATAGCTTTATCCAGCCATGTTATACCGATAGTGGCAGCTGTCATTGCAGTCGATGGTTTCGAGGTATTAATGGCAGGTGCGATCCGCGGGCTTGGTAAACAGAACATTGGTGTGATAATCGTTACTATTACATATTATATATTGGGATCACCAGTCGGTGCCGTTTTAGCATTTGTTCAAAGACTTGGTATTGTAGTCTGTGGATTGGAACTTTGATTTCGGTGACTCTAACAACTGCCTTATATGCCTTGCTGCTGTATCGAACCAACTGGAACAAAGAAACTGAGTTAGCCTCCCTACGTGTGGGTCTATCCTCTGACAGCTCATTAGAGTCCTCCCAAAATACCACTGATCAGGAAAATGCGGACAGTGGAAGTGTTAATGAATCCACACCGCTACTTGTGGATTTTAACAATGCCGAATCGTCCAGTGAAGTCCAAGTCACTCAAGAACCCTCACAATCATGTCTGATTTTGAAACGAGTTATTTTTCTGAGTGTAAGTCTTACATTTGCCATCGGTGGTCACTTTCTTAGTTCTTGGACTGTATCAAGAATGCATCAAAGCAACGATTTTATGGAAATCATGTTGAACTCATCGAATTTCATGCATGGGAATTTGTCTTATGTGCACCTGTAAATATGTTTTGAAGAATAAATAACGCAGCAGATCATGTGCCTATTATTATCATTATTAAAGTTCATAGATTCACAGTTCTTCATTAAATATTTTGATGAATAGATAATCAAACTTTCAGATGTGATTTATCTTAAGATAGAATAGTGGAGGAATAAGAATCAATTTCCTTGCCCAACGTTGCAGCGTTTTTATTCATCAATGATTAAACATTTTGCTTATTACAAAGAACACTGAAATATCGACTAGGAAACTAATATAATCATTTTATTATTTCAAGTGAAAAATAAGCTTGCAATTTTTCGTCTAAGCTACAGCCGTTTAATATCAGAAGCAGTGTAAGCTCTACATGCCAAGAATAAGGTGCGGCGACAAACAATGCATAGTCTTAGGTCTATGGAAAACGGCAGCCGGTTATCAACAATGTACAGATTTGACAGTGAATGTTATCACTAGCATCGATGATGTGACAGCAGCAATAAGACATAATTGACAAGAAACCAGATAACGACGAAAGTGACCATGAACATCACTCCACAATATAAACAGAAGAATTCGATCGATTGTATGGAAATAATTACAACACAAGATGTGATCAAATGCCTCAAGTGGCTCCGTTTATTAACTTTTGGTAGTTAGTCAGATCGCAAAGAATTCCGATAAATGGAATCAGTTAAACATCGCCAAACCATTGAATCTCCAATAATATTTACTAAACATTATGAATTATTCACAGCACAATTGATAAGTCATGAAGTGAGACAAGCGATTTAGATCAATAGTCCGGCAGCCAGATCAAGTTTCTGCAAGGAACGAGGCAGAAAATGACACTTTCACAGTATGATGTACACCATATGCCTCCCACGAATCGGCGCCTCTGCCGAGTTCTAGTGAGTTCCTCTTCTTGTCAGACAGGATCAAAGAATAACACATGTAAATCCAATGGGGTGGAGATTTCAGCTTTTTGTTAAAATGAAATTATCTATGTTTTCTCTGATTAAACGAAAAGCAGTAAGTCCAGCATGAACCCCCGTCTATGAAGCTAAACACATTTAGATTTGGCGAACCTCTTAATGTCAGCAAACACAAACATTTTGAGCATCTTTATCCACATTCAACCACATTCTCACATAGATTGCCGATCAGATGCATGCTAATAGCACATGCACATCATAGGAAATGACCTGATGACATTCCATGTGAAAAATTATGACTCTAGACTTGATACTTTCCAGATGATAAGCGAAAACATAGAAAATTTCACTTTAACATAAAAGCTGAAATTTGTGTCCCATTGATTTACATGTGTTTTCCTTTGATCCTGTATGACAAGAAGAGGAACTCACTAGAACTCGGCAGACGCACCGATTCGTAGGAGGCATGGAGTGTAAGTCATTCTGTGAAAGTGTCATTTTCTGCCTCGTTAGTAGTAAGTAAAACTCCACTTCTGGATAGCGCAAGATGGCCGCCGTCGCTGACGTCCCCCCCCCTCTGGAACGGCAGAGTGTCGTGGTCGGCCGCCGTGGTGCTTTGGTTCTGACGTCCCCCCCCTCTGGCCGACCGTCGTATAGAACGCGGTGATGTGGTGTCTAGGTTGGCGTGGTGTGCCGGCCAGGCTGGCGTGGTGTGCCGGCCAGGTTGGGAGGGTGGACTGTCGTAGCTCACCTGAAAAAATCCTAAGTGTCAGAGTGGCTTTGTATGGGTAAAATTTTGAAAATTTTCCAAAGTGTGGCATTTCGACCTGGGACCGTCACCAAAACATTTTTCATCAAATTTCACTGACCCCCCCCCCCGACAGCAATCTTCTAACTTTGGTTCTAGTGAACGGATTTTGTCTTAAGGCTACTCGTTTGAAAGAGGAGAAAAAACTGCTCGACAACATTTTTTGTTGCGAGTCAATCGGACCAGCCGTTCAAAAAGTTAGAGCTGTTACAAGATTTTAGGTCGGAGCTCGCTCACCTGAAAAAATCCTAAGTGTCAGAGTGGCTTTGTATGGGTAAAATTTTGAAAATTTTCCAAAGTGTGGAATTTCGACCTGGGACCGTCACCAAAACATTTTTCATCAAATTTCACTGACCTCCCCCCCTCTGGACAGCTAGCTTCAATCTTGACTTCTAGTGGACGGATTTTGTCGTGCCATAGCTCGTTTGAAAGCTAAGAGTGAGACAAATTCAGTGAAAGAAACGGCTTGTTCATATCTGTCTTCGTTCAAAAGTTAGAGCGGTTACAAGATTTTAGGTCGGAGCTCGCTCACCTGAAAAAATCCTAAGTGTCAGAGTGGCTTTGTATGGGTAAAATTTTGAAAATTTTCCAAAGTGTGGAATTTCGACCTGGGACCGTCACCAAAACATTTTTCATCAAATTCCTCTGAACGAGGGGGGAGGGGGGGTCCGTGAAATTTGGTGAAAAATGTTTTGGTAAAGGTCCCAGGTCGAAATTCGGAAGTTTTAAATTTTTCAAAATTTTCACCACACTGGAGCTCTCACACTTAGGAATTTTTTCACTTGTGGCATGTTACATGGACATGTGCTGACGGACCAACTTCCCGTGGTCATATGAGAATGGTTCAGGTGTCATATGATAGAGAATGATGAGACGAATCGTTTGCAACAAACCGCATGTCGCTACGATGAATACTTTCGGAGATAGAGCCATTTTAAGTTTTCTTCCGAGCATATATAAACCCCCGACAACGTAAGTCTGATCACTTCATCGAAAGACGAGGTAAGCGACGGTCGTCGCTCTGAGCTCCCGATATCGGGTGTTTCAAAGGACTCTATCTTTTGAAGTAGGCAAGCTATCTTCTTACTTCAAAGTTTGTATGATAGAGTTTGATAGTGTCTTTACTACTGATAAAATTTTTTAAAAGTAGTATGAGTAGTAAAATGCGGAATTTTTTAAAAATTCTTAATTTTCAGTTTTTTCAAAGTTTTAACATATAGACTAAGGTTTTCAAGTATCCTGAGTTCAAATCTGCTATCAGATTTGAAATTTGACTAAGTCTAAGGCAGCTTTGAGGGGTTAGATCCCAGCTACTGATCACTACCTTTGACTCGGCGTTCCTGTTACCACTTCGGGGCAGTGACAATGATGTCTTCAGCTGTAAAGAGCGGGTATCGGGGAAGATCTCTCACTTCCCTAGTGATCAGTACAAGGCCTTCGGGCTGTCGACGGGATCGAGTGCCACTCACTACACTCAAATCTATCATTCCTGACTAAGTGTAATACTTTAGGAATATGACTGTACTACATGATTCCAAACTTATACAAATTTCATTATCTTACAGTTAACAATAAATCAGGCATGGCAAACGATAAGAATCGTAAATATCACATCAAAATGTGCTCATGTGGGCGAATTAATCGCAGTGCGGACGCCAAGGCGCATGTGAAGAAGGCGGGCACCGGCCACATGATTATCTTGAATAGGGTTGCGTGTGTGAAGTGTAGAGTGCTGAAGGGTGATGAGGATGAGGCGCGTTTCTACAGAGTGCATGCTGACTGTAGTGGTGGTTTAGTGAGTGATTTGAGATTTACGCAGTTGATTGTGGAAGAGAGGGAGCGAATGTTGGCGATCGAGCGAGAGGGTAAGGTTGAGAATGTTGTTGAGAATGTTGTTGAGAATGATGAGTTGGCGAGAGCGGTTGCGTCGTTGGAGGCTGAGATTGGGCGAAAGAGAGTGCTTGAGAGTGATGATGAGGATGATGTGGATTTAGATAGGGAGCGTGTGAGGAAGCGTGTGAGGAAGTTGAGCTCTTCGTCGTCGGAGGTGTCAAACATTGTCATCACCGACCCCCCGAAGAGCTCATCTTCCCCAAAAGTGAAGAGTGGTGGGATTCGTGTGCAGTCGGCGAGGTGGTTGAAGGATGAAGAGAAGAGGCATGTTTCGCAGCAGATGGCGCATGATTTGTTGGTTAATAAGTATGAGAGTTTGAAGAAAGTGAAGGATGAAGTTGTGAAGGAGTTGGATGAGTTGAAAAAGAAGGAACTGAAGTCGAAGGAGGTAGCGGATGAAAATATTAGAATGAGGCGTAGTGTGACTGATTTGAAGAATAAGACGCGAGAGTTGGAAGAGAAGAATGATGAGTGTGAGAAGAGGGCGAGTGCTGCGGAGAGAAGAATGAGAGATGCAGAAGCGAAGTTTGAGGAGATGATGAAGGAGATGAGTGTGTTGAGAGCGAGGAATGTTGAGTTGGAGAGGACTGTGGCTCGGCGGGGTGATGAGAGGCAGGCGTATGAGAAGTTGGAGCGCATGAGGGATGAGTGGGAACGTGTGAATGAGGATCGTTTGTTTGAGTTTCACATCCCTATTCGGGATAATCATTTGGCCGGCGAAGTACTCGTGAATCAAAATCTGGACGAGTCTATAATTTGTTATAATGGCCATCCAACGAAAAAATGTCTCCATGCCAGCCTGAGAATGCGCGGCCATCTGCACAAATTCTCTATTCGGAAGCGCGCGAGACTGCCAAAGGATGGCTAACTTGGTAAGTGAAAAGTAAATAAGATAGTATATCCTATTCTAATACATATCATTTTCATTGCAGATCTTTGCCCGCCTTCACCACCCCATCACGTCACTCCCGAGAACGAACCATCGGCTCTCTTAAGGGCCACCTAGGGGCAAGACATGATAGAACCTCCACGCGGTTTGCCCTGGGCAGTCTTCGGACTGGCGAATACTATCATTAAGTTGAATCTGCTATCAGTCAACTTGAACGTTGCGTCGCGTTAGAGGGGTATATAAACCACTGCCTCTCATTTCATTTCATTTCAATCATGCAGACGCCGAACAGTCAAGTCAGCTCTCCTCGCGGACCGCAGTTAAGGCCGCGAAATTTATTTGAGGAGTTTGTCAGGCTAGAGGAGCAAGACAGAGTTTTTAATAATCTTGCTCGGATTGGCAATCCGATGACAGCAACTGCTGTCAATCCAACGGAATGGCGCTACATTCCACTTTTTAGTCACGTGCCAATTAGCGTGGAAGTCGACAGTGCTACCAAAGAGAGAGTCAAAGACTCTCTCAGCAGAATTGGTAGGGTGTAAGATGACGTTACCCCGAGAACGAACCATCGGCTCTCTTAAGGGCCACCATGGGGCAAGACATGATAGAACCTCCACGCGGTTTGCCCTGGGCAGTCTTCGGACTGGCGAATACTATCATTAAGTTGAATCTGCTATCAGTCAACTTGAACATTATGCAGTCGATTGCTATCCCTGAAGCATTCTGATTCGCTGTTGAGCAATTCATTGTTGAAAACCCTATATAAGCCAGAAGATTGTAGCGCTTCTCATTCAATTTGAAGTCACGATGGAAGCGACATCTGCCGACAACATTCCCGTCTTCATCGATGAAGACAACGCCATTCCCGAGTTCGTCATCCTCGACGAGTGGGATGAAGAGGATGAGAAGAAGGGGAAGATCAAGAGGATCGTTTGGACGGATGAGGTGTGGACTCCTAAAACCACCCGCATCCGAAAGGTGCCAGATGCACCAGTACGACCTCGGCGGTATAGGGTCTATGACAACCTAACCGTCATACCCATTGACTATTCCAGCCAATAGTCAAATTCACACCCCCGAGAACGAACCATCGGCTCTCTTAAGGGCCACCATGGGGCAAGACATGATAGAACCTCCTCGCGGTTTGCCCTGGGCAGTCTTCGGACTGGCGAATACTATCATTAAGTTGAATCTGCTATCAGTCAACTTGAACGTTGCAAATGAAGTTCGGTGTAATACTTCCTTTCGACGGGCGTTCCTGTAAAGGGCGGCGGTGAAACCCGTAGCTATGTATACCGCAAGGGACATTCGGCAATGGTCAATCTTGTTAAACCTCTCTGCGTCATGTTTGCAAGTGATTGCCTCTGTCTCAACGTAGTATGCATTCGCGCCAGGGCGACATTTAGCCAACTGTCGAAGGTTGCCTAAAACTTTCCATTGCATACGTTATGAGAACCATGAGTTCTACCTGTCTCTATCAATGAGACGAATTGATGAATGGAATGAAATGGGAGGACACTCACGCGCCACACGCAACATAACACACTTCTCTCTTCCGTAGTCTAACAAGCTCTTTACACATGGATCGCAGTCGATTGCTATCCCTGTATCAGAAGTGTAAGCTATCTTAATTTTATTTGACACTATTTCATCTATCATCATCGTCCATATGAAATGTTTTAAGATTTACAAGTTAGACTAAGCGTGCTACTATTTCCAAATGAAAAAGTATACATGGTTAAATCATCCACTTAAGCCCATCCGTAGTCTAACAGGCTCTTTACACATGGATCGCAGTCGATTGCTATCCCTGTATCAGAAGTGTAAGCTATCTTAATTTATTTGACACTATTTCATCTACCATCATCGTCCATATGAAATGTTTTAAGATTTACAAGTTAGACTAAGCGTGCTACTATTTCCAAATGAAAATGTATACATGGTTAAATCATCCACTTAAGCCCATCCGTAGTCTAACAAGCTCTTTACACATGGATCACAGTCGATTGCTATCCCTGTATCAGAAGTGTAAGCTATCTTAATTTTATTTGACACTATTTCATCTATCATCATCGCCCATATGAAATGTTTTAAGATTTACAAGTTAGACTAAGCGTGCTACTATTTCCAAATGAAAATGTATACATGGTTAAATCATCCACTGAAGCCCCGTTCAAGTACGTCAGTATGAAAGCAAAGATAATATGAAATAAAAAATTTATTATGGCATGTATTTCAAAAGGTCTTCATCGTCAATATCGTCCCAGAGTCTGGCTTCACATAGATAACAAAAACAGTTCAGTTGCTTTAATCGTTCTTCCACTGCGAGCCTCACTTTGTCAATATACTCCCACTCCTCCATAGTTCGTGGCTGGGAGTTAGGGGTGTACCACTCCCATAATTGGTGGAGGAACTTGGTGCTGGTGATCTCCATCACATCGTCAGTATCGTACT
Organism: Prostheceraeus crozeri; assembly: GCA_907163375.1. Classification (NCBI taxonomy): domain Eukaryota; kingdom Metazoa; phylum Platyhelminthes; order Polycladida; family Euryleptidae; genus Prostheceraeus; species Prostheceraeus crozeri. Next base: position 412,319 of record CAJQUW010015806.1, on the reverse strand, counting down.
GGAGATACTTCCACCTCACGCCTGTTAAGTCGGGACACTCCTTCTCACATACACTCTCTTCGTTGTCCGCTGGTAATAACACCTTCTCTACCTTCGTTGGAGCGTTTGGTGTTGAGGATGGAGAAGAGAATTTTGTGTTTGGTGTTGTCGGAGGGCTTGTCATGTTGACTGTGAATAATAACTTTGAAATGTTTTCTAATTCTTAAGTATCAACAAGCAACCAATCAGAATGAACAGCCAATGAATGATGAATATGAAAGTATATATGCAAAGTGACATTCGTGTCATTTCACTCTGTCTTTGAGACGCATAAGTGAACTGTTGTCTAGCGAATTCTGTTATTATTTGAGGCGTACAAGTGAATTCCAAATTTGAGACGTATTATTTGAGTGAAGTCTCTATCTTGTTGAAGTATCAAGCTTAAACATAATTTCGTTGAAATGGTAAGTTGAAAATTTCTTCACTCATCTCCCTCAAACGTGTGGCTAATAGCATCTTCCTCAATTTCAGGCATCAACTTCATCACCAACACCCTCCCTTCTCGAGGAAAGTTTAGAGTTGTTGAGTCAAGGTAGGTTGTAACAATACACTGAGACTTGAACAGAGATGAAAGAATGATTTCTCTTTCAGGTGATGTGAGTTCCAGCTCAGGACTCTCGCGACAAGGCAACGAGTGGGAATGTGCCGACTGCGGACATATGTTTACAAGGAAGCACAGTCTCCTTCGACACATCAAACAACGTGTGTGTCAACGCAAAGCGGCGTCAATCTCCGGAGGTGAAGTTGATTCTGACGATGACATCTCCTTTCCTTGCGATTTGTGCCCTCTTTCTTTTGATAGTCACTTTCAGCGATCTTCGCACAGACTTCAACACACGCATGCAAATGATCACTACACCAACGGTACCTCTACCATCTCCCTCATTAATGTTTCACATAATAATTTAGTACGCGACTACTGCATGGAGTCCAATACTCAAATAGTAGATTTTCCTGAGTGGCTCCTTCAAAATTCAAACATTATCGAAGCGCTCTTCAACAATTTAGACAATTTTAGAATGAAGGCGCTCATCTACCTTAAACTAAAATATATTAAGATAGATTTTCAAACGGGTCAAGTGACGGAGAGAATACAGTTTCATGTTCCTTCCTCTTCCGCAACCGAAGTTGTAGACTGCGAGTCTTGGCTAAATTTTCACATTCAATGTTTAAAATCAAATGTAGATAAATTCAATCAACGCGACAGCGCTCTCATTTTTGATGGTGTGGACTCAGCCATATTCAAAATTTCACTATTAGAAAGTCATGCAGCTCGAGGTACATTTAAACTACCAAAAACGTTGTATAATAAGAAAGCTGTCATCAATGTCGATTGTAAATCACAGTGTTTCAAATATGCAGTCCTATCCATCCTTCACTATAATGATATCAACGCGAATCGAAATCATACCTATAGCTATAGACAGTGGGAGGATGAACTAGACTTTGAAGGTTGTGATAGTAACAACATGAAAATCAAAGATGTAGAAACGTTCGAAAAACATAATAAGATTAAAATTGTCGTTCACGTGTGGGAGAAGGGGTTGAAGGGTGCCCGCTATAATTCACGTTCAACTTGTTATGAACGTGTAGTCAACCTCTTATTAGTAAAACAAGATGATAGCGAGGAATGGCACTACTGTGGTATTCCCAAAATCTCTCGCTTGTACACTCACTTGGGGCACTCTAAAAGAGGTGAACATTTTGTATGCGACCGCTGCATCCGCTCCTTTTGGAGTAAAGATAAATTTGAAACTCACTATGAATGGTGCAAGCGAGGTAAATTACAAATGGAACGCATGCCCAAAGATAAAATATTTTCACATAGGGATAATGGTGACGAATTAAGTCCCCTGCGTGTCATTTACGCAGACATAGAATGCTACATTGATGATATCATCCACAAGCCAGCAGCCATATCCTGCTATGAAGTATGGCATGACCACTTTAGGAATAGACAAAACAAAATGCATACTTGGCAAGGTGAAGATTGCATTTCAAAATTTCTAGAATTTCTCGATAAAGCTGCTAAATTTCAACAATCATATGATTCCCAATTGCAGCGTAAGTCACTACATATGTCAGATGAAGACAAACAAAAATTTGAAAGTTGCACATCCTGTCCTAAATGTCATAAAACGTTTGATGACGATAAAATTAAGAAAGTGCGTGATCATGATCACATCACTGGTAAATTTAGAAACGCACTCTGCTCCAAATGTAACTTTTCACTTAGGTTGAGACGTCGTGCACTACCCGTCAATTTTCATAACTTTAAGGGCTATGACAGTCATATGCTCATAAAAGGAGGGTTGAGCCAGATGAAATCGTGGCAGTTTAATGTAATAGCACAAACGAGAGAAAAATTCATGGCAATGACAGCAAAAGTACCAGTAGATAAAACTAAAGAAAATAAGACAGTCTTCTTCGAAATAAAATTTTTAGATTCATTCCAATTCATGTCAGCGTCACTAGCTTCTCTCGTTCGTAATCTCAAGTTTCTTCCCCATAGTCAAACTTTGAAGAAACACTATCCAAACTTAACGGATGAAATAATCACTCGCAAAGGAGTCTTTCCTTATGCGTATTTTAGCTCAATGTCTAAACTAAATGAAACAACCCTTCCTTCCATTGACAAATTCCAAAACGATTTGACGGGTGAAGATTGTCCAGTAGAAGATTATGAACATGCTCAAGAGGCATGGTTAAAATTTGAATGTAAAACGTTTGGCGATTATATGATCGCTTACTTAGAATTAGATGTCATTTTGCTGGCTGATGTCTTTCAGGAATTTCGACGAGTGGCATTAGAAGAAGACAAATTAGATCCTGTCCACTTTGTCAGTCTACCAGCCATGTCCTTTAAATCAGCCTTTAAAATGACTGGTGAGACCATTCATCTCTTACAAGACCCGGAGATGTATAATATATTTGAGCGCGGAATACGCGGTGGTCTCACATTTGTAAATAAACATCATATAAAATCTGAAACAGTAGGTGATGATCATATCCACCTAAAGTACTATGACCAAAATAATTTATATGGCAGTTCACTGTCTAAACCACTACCTCATTCCGAGTTTAGTTGGTTAAATCAAGATGAGCTTGAGTATTACTCCAACCCTTCAAACATACTGAAGATTCCAGATGAAGGTGATTGGGGATATTATTTTGAAGTGGATTTGATTTATCCAAATAGCATTCAAAATAAAACTGCTGATTTCCCACTCGCACCTGAATCTGGTGAAGTGACTGAAGATATGTTTTCACCATTCATGTCACAATTTCATAATAACTTAACAGAGTGTGGACAGCCAAGGTACAAACCATGCCGCAAACTTTTACTCACCCAATATGATAAGAAAAATTATCTCGTACACTTCTGCATACTAAAATTCTATTTAGAAATGGGCATGCTTCTAAAGTCAGTTCACCGCATTATCAAATTTAGACAGAAAGCCTTCCTCAAACCCTACATAGATAGTAACAGTCAAAAACGTGCACTCGCCCAAAATAATTTTGAAAAGGATTTTTATAAATATAAGAATAACAGTCTTTTCGGAAAGACCATGGAGGATGTTAGAAAACGTATGAACTACAAACTAGTCGTTGATGAACAAAAATATCACAAATTGACCTCATCACCTCTTTTCATTGATAGAGACATCATCGATGAGGATCTTGTAGGTGTTAAAATGATAAAATCAGAAGTTGAGTTGTGCAAACCCATCTATATTGGGCAAGCCGTTTTAGATTATTCCAAGCTTGAAATGTATCAACTCTTCTACAAAATATTAAAACCATGCCCTCTCGTAAAAGAGGTTCGCTTGCTGGGTGGTGATACAGATAGTTTCTTTTTAGGAATTACCACTCAAAAAGATTTAAATTTTAATGAAGTAGGCAAGTCATTAGAAAAATATTTCGACACATCTAACTACAATCCGACTCATCCACTCTATTCCATACAGAATAAAGCCAAACTTGGTTGTTTTAAGGATGAAACAGCAGGAAAGGAAATAGATGAAATGATTCTCCTCCGTCCTAAAATGTATTCCATGAAATTAAAAGAATGTGCAGATAGTATTAAGCGTGCTAAAGGTATATCAAAATCCATTGTTCATAAAATGAAACATCGCTCCTATAAGAAGGCCTATAAAAATAAAAATATAACGTTTGTCAATATGACAATCTTAAAATCTCAAGTTCATACTGTGAAAACGTACACGTTCAAGAAACGAGCACTTTCAGCATGGGAGGATAAGAGGTGTTGGATAGGACATAACACATCTCTTCCACATGGACATCCTGACACAAACATACCACCACCCAAAAGAATAAAACTCACGCTACCACATTCAGGAGATGTATTGACATAATCAACTTTAACTCAGTATTTTGATGTTGCTTTTTGTAGATATACATGGTTGTTTTATGTATCGCATGAGATCGTTTCTTCCTTGTGAATATATGCCTACAGTTAGCTCATTCCCCCTATATCTGTGAAAAGACTTTTTCATATACATATTTTTATTTCAATAAACATATCACAATGACTTCACTTTGTTTTCCGAAACACTAAAGTTACGAGGGATTTAGTATCTTTCACATGGATGCACTCTTGTAAACCATTGGTAATTTTGATAGCAATAGAGGGTATAGTTTGTTTGACGACGGGATGATAGAAAATAGATTCAAACATCTTCTCGACTATTCCATATGAAGCGTCTTTATCATGAATGAAATCACGTAAAATGTATTCTTTTTTCTCACCAACAGAAATAGGTAGAATCAAATCACTTTGAATGTAAAGGTGCTGTTCATGTTTATCAAGTGTCATTGGTGTTTCTATACCAATCGTATGCGCAGCAGCAAACACAGTTTGTAGCATTGAAAAACCAAAGAGTTTTTTCAAATTTTTACTCAATTGACATTGAATGTCATCACCCAGTCTCAGAACAACGCGTTGATTTTCAATTGAAAACGAAATGTGGTGTGTCTTTACATCATATTTACTTTTCATCACATGCTTCAACTTCTGTTGTATATAAGGATTTACTACATGAATGAAGCTTTCAACTGTATGATATAGACGCGGCATTATATTGATAGCAACTTTAGATTCTTCATAAGACTGGTAAATTTTCTTGATGCGATCGCCATAGATGTCCACCCACCATTAATCATTAACTGAATCAGCTTTAGTGTGATATTCATGAGAAGCATACACCACACCGCTTCCAATAATAGGTGTATAATGTCTTACAAAATGACGCAAGGTTGGAGAGAAATAAACTGTAAGTTTGTCATTATATTTCTGAATAACCAACTTATTTTTGTTCGCCATAATTTTCTCTCCATACTTCTTACCCACAGTCTCATTCCATCGTTTTACTAACTCAATAAGTGATAAAGGTTGAACACCACGCTTTTTTCAAAATGATGCGTTCTTCGCATTCTACAACATCTTCATCAAATATTTTAAATCTATAATGAAATTTGTTGATTCGATTTGAATAAACTTTTTTAACATTTGCAGTAGCAATTGATGTTAGATGTAGTCCATGACCAAAACCAAGATGTGGATAGAATTCATTATCCAACCTCAGCGTAAGACCTTTAGTAAAAGAATGAAAGCGGAGGAACTGTCTCCCACTCCAATGATAGATAGTAAACTCATAAGCTTTCTGATTTTTATTCTTCATGATGGAAGTATTACCACTGTTGAATGCCTTAATAATTTTCTCATTCCCAAATGGTTCATAAGAATCTGATTTTATCTGAATCCATTCATAGTTCCACTTTCCATCTGATGTTAAATTGTATGGGAACTGGAATGCATTATTCATCGTTATTCCATCATGGGTGCGAGGAGTCAATATCATTTCTTCCAAATCATTCACATTCTGAATATTGCTATCATAGCAAATACTAGAAACGCCAACCTCCCATTCACCTTCTAAATGCAGTGGCCGATTTAATTCTACTCGATAGTCTGATGGTTTATTTTTGGGAAATTTATTCATAGAAGCATTACTGGGCAAGTAGATTAGAAACGAGTCCTTATTTTCACTTTCCATATTATTCACATTGGAAAAATATATTAGCATACGTTTGCATTAACTCTTCATTCGGAAATGGAGTGTGATACTTGTCACAGCATCTTTATGAAAAGGAATCAACGCACCAGCATCGTCATAAATGGCAATATCAATTTGTGGGATGTAGTTTGATTTCAGCTTTGTATAATGCACTTTCTTGAAAGTATGCTCAGATAAAATACTGCAGCTTTTTGGCTGGTATGGTATCATTGCTAGCAATGGAGCTTCAACATCTCCCACACGTACATCTTCACCAATATTGGAATATATCTGAAAATAGTTAATACGACGCGATAGCGACATGTCTGCGCTAGCTTTGGTTACAGTACCACTTTTAAAGATATTTTGATCAAAACCCAAAATGTCCATTAGAGTTTTATCCATAATTAGTTCAATACCTTTTCCACTTATAGTGAGAGACAAAGTACCTTCTTTTTCAGAAAATGAAATATGTTGCTCATTAATCACTTCATTTAAATAATCTACAACCAATTTAACCGAAGTAATAATGCGAGGCATCAACACTCTTGTTTCATGTAAGATACCACCTAAAGGCTCTACACACTTTCTGTATAAAGATACGGTCCATTCTGTATCAAATTGATTTGACCTTTCACATGGTAAATGTTGCATATCAGATTTTCCATGAACAGCTGCAGAACGATGTCGTAAGAACTGATGAAAATCTTTTGAACAAACTAATACTAGATCATCATCATTTAATTTGCTTATTGCAATATGATTAGATGATTTAATATAAGTCAATGTTGCCACTTGTTTGCCATCAACTCGAAGGAGATAATTAAATTTCTTCAATAATGTTTCAGGAGTCATGTTTGTCTTTCTTGGCTTAATCACAATCTTCTTCACCAACGTCTTCTGATTTCTTGGAATAAGATCTACATAATAAGCTTCCTCTCGATATATTAACTGTTTATGACCACTTATGTGGTAATTAACGTTAAATTTATCATAGCTTGTTAAGGCGCTAGCGAGGTAACCTAAATCATTTCTTAAACTTGGACTTAAACCAACAATCCAATCTTTCTCAACTACATGATGTACATAATTATAATCATCATTGTGCGGAGTAAATTGGACAATATGTTTACTCGCTTTATTCAAGAAATCATATATAAACTTTTTACATGATAAGAGATCTTTCTTTGGCCACTGTGGAATGTATACTCGGCAGCCCTTTTCACATTGATAAGCAGCTGTACGCCTCATATTAATAGTCATCACCTCATGATCAAAAGTATAGACACAGTTGCTATAAACAAGTTGAGTGACACCCACTTCCCAATTTCCATTTAGCTGTTGTGCATGATCAATGGGAGTAGAAAAGAGTGCGGCTCGATTACTAGTAAATCTCTTTGTAGCCGCATTGCTAAGCAAAATATGATAAAACGACATTTTTATATTGCTGATCTGCAACTTTGCATAACATCATGAAGACTTGGATTTTGGACTCTCTACAATATATCAGAGTTGATCGTGATGGAAACGTACATTTCAAAAATTCTCATGGTCATACATCAAGAGGAATTACATTAACATGGCGACAATTTGTCAACCTCAATGATATCATGAGGGATTTGGAATATTTTGAAACATTAAGATTCATCTCCTTGGGTGATCAAGTTTGGCTTCAACATTACAGAAATGAAATTCAAATCTACCATTCTCATTCCGCAAACTGTTTCTCATTTCGCAAATACAATTGGGAGAAGTATAGAAGATATATACATCGCTCCATCATGACATTTATTCGTCGTGAGTTCATCGCCCTACTATGCAAATCTTAATCAGACATGACTACCACACATCATGAGTTGGAAATTAGATTCCCTACAACGTATTGAAACGGATCATGATCGAAACGTCTATTTCAAAGATTCAACTGGAAATGTGAGGAGAGAGTTTGCTTTATCTTATCGTCATTTTCAATCTCTACATCATATCATGAAGGATTTGAAAAACTTCTATATGAAAAGACATTCACGTATTGGAAATCGCATCTGGCTGCGCGTCAACAATCGGCGAATTCAACTCTATCATTCCCAACTTCATACTAACTTCACATTTCATCAAGGTAGTTGGGAAAAGTATAAAAGGAAGGTACATCGCCCAATTTACTCATTCTTTCATCATGAAGCGCCATCGCTACACCATCGTCAACATTCTCCGTCGCTTCAGACTCTACACCAAAATCGATCTCACAACATTACACCAACACCTTCCAAACAGCAAGTATTACCCGGGCCGTCCTCAAATGTTAGTGGTGAAGATGAACAATTCACGGAATCTTCAACTCTTCCCAAATGGGACTGTACAGATTCTCGGCGCCCTTTCTCATTCATCGGCGCAGTCAATGCGCTTAGAGCTACAAAGACTACTACGTCGGATATGGAAGAGGGAGAGGTGTGTGATGTCGAATCTGACTGTGGACAATATGGTGATCTCTACTCAATTGAGTGACAGTCTATCATTTTTGAAGATTCGTACCAGCAGTTACAATTTGTGATATGAACCCGAACGTTTTCCTGCAGCTCTCATTAGTTGTTGGTTACCTGTGCATGTGGCAATCTTTCATAATAGTAAAGTGATCATTACTGGACTAAAATCTCATGTACAAGCAAATGTGATCCTAGACTATCTCATTGAGTATGTACGTACCCAGCGGATTGTAAAATAAAAAACAATTTTTCCAACATGATGTTTTTATTTCAAATCATGATAGAACTTACAAATCATTTTTTCATTAGAGGATGGATTACATGAAAAGTTTTGAATAATAGATGCAAATCGAGATACATGTAAACGTTTTAAGATGAAGTACAGTACAAAAGCACCACACGTTGATGAAAGTGGATGTTGTAGTATGCGTTCATTTCGCTGATATTGACGCGTATGTTTTCTCAACCACTGCTGTGTTGGTATATTTGGAGGTTGAGCAAGAGAGTCAAATAGTTCACCACGTCGGTCTTCTCCAATAAAGATCGCTTTCCAATGCTCACCGCCTAAATTCTGCGAATGAGTGTTTAGCACAATAAAGATGGGATAGTGATTTACTGCAGGTGGTAAGGTATCGAGTGAATAGACATTATCGAAAGCTTTCAACGTCGCTTCGTCTGCATTACGCTGCACTTTAGTTTTAATACCGTCAGCAGTCAACCAACTCATTAACGATTATACTGAAGAATCACGTCACGATACTTTGTAATTTCAATGTTTGAATCGAAGACTGCATAAATTAATACATTGATCGTCTCAGGTAGTGTTCTTTTCAACGTCAAATCCAAACGAATATTATGAGGCACGTTCGCTTGACGATAGGGTGCACTAATATCGCTGTCAGCAGTCAAATCAAATGCATAAATAGTATATCCACTCTTAAACTCTTTCATAGTCAGTCCGTTGGTGTCATCCGTATTGTAAAAGCCAAAGACATCCATAAAATCAACATAACTGCGCATAAATTGATCCGAAGCAAAATCTGGTTTGTAGGGTGGACCAGGATGACTCACACCATTTACACGTAAAGCAATTTCACTTAACTGATTGTGTTTAAAATTGAAAGGATTCTTCTTTATATTACCATTAAATGCGTCATTTTCAACCATTGCCACCATGAGGAGCTTCGGTGCTTCCGATGGAAAGAGGCCATCTTTCATGAAACTCTTTTGATCTTTCGGAATTGTAAAGGTGAGAAGCTTTGTATGCTGAACGGGGTAAATGGCATTTTGGCGGTTAAGACCTTCAGCATGTCCTCTAATGACACTTGGATTCGGTACTACTCGACGAATGTAAAGTGCAATATCTTCCACATGAATTCTAAAATTGTCAACTTTAGCAAATGCATTCAGCGCAAATTCAGGCTTATTCAATGTCAGCTTGAGTCGCATGCTGGTATTACAGAGTAAAAACTTTGACTGTCTAAAGAAGTCTAAATTTAGCGGACCATATAGCTGACATACTTTACTATCTTTAATCATAGCAGATCGCTTTACAAAGCCACTGTTTGTTTCAACATCAAATTTTCCTGCTTCATCTCTGTACCATCCCATGGCTTCCATATGACTTTTTTGTGCTGCTGGATGAAACTGTGATACATGATTGAAATATGATTTATAGGGATAATCGCTTTGACCACCTTCCACCTGCTGCTCTCCAATCGTTAGAGAAACATCACGAAGTAATGTAGTCAATGGTAAATTGTTCAGTCCAACTTTATGTGCATCGTCAATATTAATAGTCTGAGAACATGTATTTCCTGGGAGGAGCTGTTTTACGTTTTCCTTTTACTAGTTTTAGTGGTGATGTAGATCTACGTCGAGTTCTTCCTCTTGTTTGCTTAGTGAGTGTGGGAGGGGATGTAGCAGGTGACGTCTTAAACCAATTTGTTGGCATTTTCATCGTCTGAAGCATTGGAGCAGTAGCCACTGTTGAATCAAGTTCTTTCAATGTCTCATTATTCAAAGCAAATTTTGGCACATTATGCTTTTTCAATAGTTTAAGAAAGTATGACCAACCAGGTGGAACATAGCCCTGACGGCGCTTTCTACGTGTCGCATACTGAATCAAGTCTTCATAACGTGAAGCATCAATCACTTTATTTTCATCTGTAATGATTTCTCCTCTATCATTTACATTGAGATGGGGTTCAATACTGTTGAAAAGAGATATGGCATGTGCGCGAGATGCTAAAGGTGTAGCAGTCGATACAGAGTCACGCATCTTATTCTTCAAGTTTTTCAATTGCTCAACAGTTTCCGATTGTAATAATACAGCACGATGTGGATCTTTGATGTGAACATTTTGCTGATAATCTATTTCTTTCCTATACATTTGATTTGCAAGAGGTTGCTTTACTTGCTGCATGGCAGTCAATTGTACATATTCATCCTGAGGAATAACAATCATGCGAGAATAAGAACTCATAGTTTGTAGATAATCATGGGAGTTTTCAAAATATCACTTCGAAATCTAAATTCTTCCGGACACTTGCGTAAAGTCAATGAATAAGTAACCGTATGGTTTTTCAGTAGCTGCTTGAAAAATTTCAATTAAGGCTTTTGATCCTCTGGGTGCAACTTGTCGCGCTAAAATTTCAAATTGACTTTTATCTCGCGGATTCTTGAAAATAGCATAATAGTGTGTATTCAGGTTTCGTGTACGAGCTTCTTTTCCATCAGGAAACAAATTTTGTGTGATATAGATGATAAAGCACCTTTTATGATGTGCTGCACGAGTGAACATATCTGTAACATCTTTTGAATTCTTACTTTCTTTTAATAAATCATCCAATACAACAACATCATTAGACTGAAGTTTATCCACTGGAATAATTCCTTCATGTCGAATAAAGTTGCGACTTTGCAATTCCTGAAATAGCGACGGTTAATAAATACCATAACACCAAATCACTCGATTGATAGGTTCCTTAAACAACTCCCTTCTTTTATCCAATAAATTCAGCGTGAAAACAGTTTTACCTGCATGAGATGGACCTGATACAGTCAGAACTTTATCACATTGAAGTCTGAAATCCATTTTATTACTTTGAGATTCAACATTTGCATAATTAACGTCTAGAGCCAAAGATATTACCCAATAGTTTGCCCACGGCAGGAGCTATCATTGGAAGTATTGCTGAAAGGAAACCGCCCTTTTGTGTTAGAGTTTTCCTCTTTCTTTGAAGGGTGACTTTAGGATTGGAGATGAAACGCAATTTCGTAGCATATCGCTTAAGTAACTTTCGTTGTTTTGGCGCTAATTTCTTCGTCCTCAACTTCCTCACATGAGAAATAATTTCACGGATGAATTTATCATTAGCATGTCGTATAGCATTGTATCGCTGATTTGCTTTCATTCGTCGGAGAGCTTGAATGGCTGAAGAAAACTTTTGACTTTTACGTTTCGCCATTTTACGTTTCGCCATTTTCCGTGTTAGTCTTTGCTAAAACCTATCTTTACCACATTTGCATAGGTGCTAACTATTGCGACATAAGTGACACTCGAAATGAGCAATATCACAGTGGCTACATTTGCAAAGTTGAATGCAATTACGTATGAAACAGCGTTGACAAAAAGCATGCTTACATCTCTTGAAGATGCGCTTTTCATTTCCATCCTTTCGCTTACATACATCACAACACATAGTTTCGCCGTTACTGATGTCTATAGCAAGTCTTTTTGAAGATATGAATTTGCTAGCCTTTTCTAAATAATAGACGCATGTACAGAAGGAATATACTTCGAGAGTGAGCAGACATAGCTCGAAAACCAGTTGTGCTACAATCAAGTACCACTGCATTTTCAATTTTTCTTTATGGAAAGTTGAATGTGAATATCTGAAATCGCTTCAATCACTAGACTGCTACCATGATGGTTGAATGCGTTAAGACGTTCAGCAATTTTTATCATATGTCTTTTAAAAAATTCTTGGGGGTGATCTACCACTTCCATTGAATAAGAAGCAAAATGGAAAGAGCGACTTTCCACCTCTTCCTTTCCAAAATGACTAAACTTAATTTTCGCAACTAATCGCGCCATGACAATGCTATCAGAGAATGTATTCATTAACTCTAGAAATAGAGTGCTAGAATCATCGACCACTGCTTCGATGTCGGTCTCATCTTTATGAAAATTTATCACATAATCTTGAACAGCTCCTTTTAAACTTTGCCTATGAAAATGTAATGTTCCGCAGTCGTTTGAGAAAGACATGATCGCCCTTTATCTAACCCATCCATTGCATGAAAACAACAACTCTTCTCATAGTAACATTTATCGAATAACGGTAACAAGCATGCATTATAAATCAATGGTTTGAAAGAGATAAAATAGATACAGCTGGTAACTATCATACAGCGAGCAATGATAACCATACAGGACTTTGGCAGTGCTGAGGTAAGGAGGAAAGAAGCACTGGTTATGAATGTAGCTACTACAACGAACAGACAAAATAGGAACACACAAATCCTTAAAACGTTTCGTGACTTCATGATAGTGTTGATTCACTCTACTATCCCAAGGTGGGAGCAAAATATCATCAATGATTAAATTAGGAAATACTTTCCTCTCCTTACCAGGATTATTACAAAAGATGCGTATAACATTGAAAGCAGCTAACCATCGTTTAAAGTCAATAAGAAGAGCAGTCTCACAAGAAAAGCCATAGTCTTGCAAATATTTCAGATTAAGTCCATGAATGTGTTTTCTCGCCCATTGATCAACATTGGGATTGCAGTTGGCATGTTGATGATAGACACTGACAATCTGATATGTCCAATTGTTCATAGCAATAGCACTGAGATCCTGTACAGGTTCACCCTCACAATCCATAAAAATGATGATAGAAGCCTAAAACGGAAATTTACACATCTAAGGAAACGTTCTATAACATATTACAAAATGAAGAATTACATCGATGCTTTTCACGACAAAATACACAAATGATATGATGGCAACGAAGAAGTAAAATGTATCTAATAAGACCACGTCTACGACACTCAAAGCACATAAGCGAATTGTCATAGGGTAGAGTTAGGAAAGGACTAGTGATTCTCCTTCTTTGATTTGCGTTTTGATGCAGCATTCTTCTCCGACTTGCGCTTCGTACCACTGCTGTTAAGGATTTGATCAATTATGTCGTCCACGTTGGGTGGTTTTGGAATATATAGGATGGATTCCATATGTATGGAGAGAGAGGCTATTTTATTATCCTTATGCCGACCATAATATAGCCCATTCACTTTGAAAAGGATATCCCAAATACCTTCTCCGAGCTCGTCGCATGTGATGGGTGTTGAATGATCTCCCTCCTTCTTATAGTAAGTGCACCAATGTGATACCGGTAGGCAAATTTGATTACCATCCCAAATCTTTCTATAGGGAGTATCCTTGTCATCTCTCGCCTTCCACTCTTGAGCAAGAGGAGTAGGAATGTCCATATTTAATGTCACGTACTCCTCAATAATATCAAGTTGGTGGCGAATGTACGGACTCACGGGATCAGTATGTAGTCCCCATACTGATTGTGCATTATCTTGACATCCGTGGAAGGGAGCATTCCCGTTTGGAGTACTACGCCATGATCGTCATAACGCAAGACTTGTTTAAATTTACGCTGTAGCGGTGTAGGATTATGTACCTTGGTTGTTTCTTCCACTGGCCTCAGTTGTAGATGATCTGATCGTAGCGAACCTTGTAACGTTTGACCGCCATTTTGTCCTACTAGCGCAGCAGATGGAGTAGATGCCTGAAAATGGAAAAGATTGTATTAAGTTTACGTTCAATGGAGGGAGGAAAGTAGCGACTTACCATTTTAGTTGGATAATAGAACAGGGAACTAGAGAGAGAAAATGTGCGTCCGTCACTCGTGTGATTCAACGATGGAATGATTCTCACTGTGGAAGGCTCGCTATTTATATAGAAATGCTTGATTCTCATTGGATGATGATCCTCATTGGACAATAACATCAAGCTGATTCCAAATCTGGTCTCCGTTTACCAATCCGAGCCTTCATTCGCCCGCTGGAGCTGTTTCTTGGGAAATTCTAACTCTATCGTTTTTCGTCAATCTCCCAAAATCTTAAATGGCGTCTCACATCTAAACGAAGACAGATAGGAACAAGCCGATTCTTTCAGTGAATTTGTCTCACTCTTAGTTTTCAAACGAGCTATTGCACGACTTTCTACGATCTCTAGAACCAAAGTTGGAAGATCGGTGCGGGGGGTCGTCAGCGAAACTTTTTCTCTCCGATTGACTTGAAACTCACCATACCGATGCAGAATTTCACGCTGAATCCGAATCTGGCCTCCGTTTTCCCATCCGATGCCTCGTTTTGACGCTACAGCCCAAAACGTCCAAAATTCTAACTCTGTCGTTTTTCGACAGTCTCCCAAAATCTTAAATGGCGCCTCACATCTAAATGAAGACAGATAGGAACAAGCCGTTTCTTCCACTGAATTTTTCTCACTCTTAGCTTTCAAACGAGCTATGGCACGACAAAATCCGTCCACTAGAAGCCAAGATTGAAGCTAGCTGTCCAGAGGGGGGGGGAGGTCAGTGAAATTTGATGAAAAATGTTTTGGTGACGGTCCCAGGTCGAAATTCCACACTTTGGAAAATTTTCAAAATTTTACCCATACAAAGCCACTCTGACACTTAGGATTTTTTCAGGTGAGCGAGCTCCGACCTAAAATCTTGTAACAGCTCTAACTTTTGAACGACTGGTCCGATTGACTCGCAACAAAAAATGTTGTCGAGCAGTTTTTTCTCCTCTTTCAAACGAGTAGCCTTAAGACAAAATCCGTTCACTAGAACCAAAGTTTGAAGATTGCTGTCAGGGGGGGGTCAGTGAAATTTGATGAAAAATGTTTTGGTGACGGTCCCAGGTCGAAATGCCACACTTTGGAAAATTTTCAAAATTTTACCCATACAAAGCCACTCTGACACTTAGGATTTTTTCAGGTGAGCTACGACAGTCCACCCTCCCAACCTGGCCGGCACACCACGCCAGCCTGGCCGGCACACCACGCCAAACTAGACACCACATCACCGCGTTCTATACGACGGTCGGCCAGAGGGGGGGGGGACGTCAGAACCAAAGCACCACGGCGGCCGACCACGACACTCTGCCGTTCCAGAGGGGGGGGGACGTCAGCGACGGCGGCCATCTTGCGCTATCCAGAAGTGGAGTTTTACTTACTACTCTCGTTCCCTGCAGAAACTTGATCTGGCTGCCGGACTACAGATGACATGCAAAAGATGCGCTACTTGCTCCACTCGAACGAGCCAATGTTATCTGCACCTTCGTGCTTGTTTTGATGGCTTGCAGTCGGTTTTATCTTGTTTTGGTGCTTAAACGCTGGACGCGTGCTACAGCATCCAAGGAAATCTAAATAGAATTATTGGTAGTGCTAAGTATAAATATTAGTATCTATATATCTAAAAAAATATCATTTAGATTTCCTTCCAACATCACATGATAAGCACCATTCGCAAAGAGCATGCCACGCAATTCCAATTGGACAGTACAAATTGCAACAGCTACTTCGTACTCTTTGCCATAGAGATCGAATGGGATGCTTATATTTATTTAACTCAGTGCTCCTTGCTATTTTCGCAGTTTTCAATGAAAAGTGTGAAATTAATCAGATTGACACACCACACACATGTATAGCTAAGATATACTATTGTATGCCATTTACAGCATTAATCTGTAGACTCTGCAGATGGGAATCGATTTTAGTCGGTGATTATGTGGTGTTTATACCTCTTTCCGATATCGGATTTTGCACTTCGCATAACAATCTCTCAGACTTCCAATCTGCAATCTGCATGTGGGAGTCTGAATTGGGTATCTGCTTCCAGTCTCATGAAAACGAAGGTGAACTTTCAGATATCTGTGGTTTAGTGCACCGCTTATTTTACCATTAAGGTTCGTTAATATTTCTGTCTGAATGCGTATTTAGAGCGAAATCCAACGATATCGGTAAACTCTGTGAAATTGGTAGACACATAGACACGTTATTGTATTAAATGATAAAAACAATCCTAAATCAATTTTAAATTGATATGCGAAGTCCGATTTCGGAAAGAAGTATAAACACACCATCACCGATTAAATTCGACGTCGATCTGCAGACTCTACAGGTCAATGCTGCAGATCGTGGCGGGAGCAGTTAATCGATTCCGCACGATTAATCGTGCGACGGAATTAATCGCACGATTCTGAAAAGAACATGAATCATGTGATTTTTTGTAAAGCGACTTCTCAATGTCATTTGCTTGATGAGGTATAAACAATGTTTCTATTCACTCATTCATCGTTTGAGATAATTACAATGCGCGGCTGCTCGTTCATGGGATCATGGATAGATAGACAAAGTTGCCGTGTGAAATCCTAATGAGGCTCCCCACATAGCATTAAACACGTTCGCATAGGCCAGGTAGATCATTTATACGAATCATACATGCTGTCAAGACACAGTCAAGCATAATACTTCCCAATGATATCATAACACGTACTAAAATCATATAAATACATTGATATCAATGCGCATTTATGACTGATTTACATTTAACAGGTACACTATGAACATAACCTCGCAGCAATTACATTTGCATATTTGTTAATTGCAAAAGTGCAAATGAAACAGTAGGCCCACCTCATAGGTGTGAAGTCCTTCATCTAAGCTTAACTAGCTATTGGTTAATCAATACGAACGAAAGCGAACGAAAACTTTACAAATTTTTTGATCGAGTAGCCTTCTTTTTCGTGCTTTTGAAGTAGGCCAATTCATTAGAAATCTAAAGCAAATGCACATAAAAGACTATCAGGATTTACAAGTTTTTGATATTTGTTTGTTGAAAATTCCATGTAATCGTATTCGGAATAATACCTAAATTTCACAGCTGTCTATTTAAATATATTTTTAAAAAAGCCGTTTCATGTTATAATATGAAGCGCCTTCGTTAGGAAAAGTTTTATTCTTCTTTGGCTCTCAAGAACACAAGCCAAATCAATATTTTATTCATTGCATATTGATTCAAAATTAAATTTCATTCGCATCCATAAAAATTAGTACCTATGAATTATGATTCTATTGAAAAATAGTCACAAGAAGTTTGGAAAATGGGAAATGAGCGATAGCAAGTGCACTCAGAAGCAAATCCTGGTTTTCAAATTCTCCTCCTAAGAGAGTCATGGTTCTTCAAGCAAAAATGCATGAAACCTTGGTTTTCTGAAATCCAATAAAATTTGGCTTCTTTAATTTTACAACTCTCTTAATTTCGCGTCTTGGATGCCAAGGAATGTTCAGTTGAATTCTGAATACCACGGCACACCCTTGCTATTGTGACCAGATGCCTGTCACCTCATGGCCTTGATCCGCTCTATCCTCGAGGAGGCCTCATATTAAGCATTTCGATTTGCACACTTTCATTTGCATTCTTTTCATGTGACTCCAGGTAAAGATAGTTGTATTTTTAACTTACAATCTTGGATAATCATGCTTGTCATGCATCACAACATATAAATACTTTTTGCATCATGCGGTTTTTTATCCATGTTTTGCAAACAAACTAACAGCCGCAGTTGCAAGCATGAACGATCGATCTTCTACAAAGTATTACTGCAATCATGTTAAACGTTTTTCTGTACCAGGGGAGTATTTCTGTGCATGGGGTTCGTCTGGGGTATGCTTCTTACACGTCGGGGCCACGTGAAGGTCACGCACTGAAATTCACTCTGATTCAGGTGATTGATACATGTGCAGGTGCAACGTGTAGAACATCTGTTAAATATTGATGAAATACTGGGCGATCAAGGTGCCACCAAATTAACGTAGGGGCAGCATCGCCCACTGTACATCCTGGGAGTGGACTTAACAATCAGGAGTAGGAATCGGTATCTTCTCCAACGATTCTGACTCCGGGCTGAGCATCTTTTGCGAATCCGGCTCCGGATGAGTCATTTTTTACGACTCCGACTCCGCATCCCTATGACTTGGGTGTTGATAGGATATAGCCTTCATGTTTCACCAACAAATGAGTTTCTGTCTTTAAAAGCTCTTCAAACCCTTTGCAGCCGCCATTATGTATTACTTATTGTTTGTCATGCACTAGATGACCGTGGCCAGTCATTAACGAGACTTTTGTAATACATTCGGCTGGCTCCCGTTCGTGTTAGTTGGTGGTCGCGTCGTGTTGCTTCGCGACTTCTTGGTGGTCGCGACTACTTTTGTGAAGATTTGTTTAAAACCCATTCGGAAAACTGATGTGATATTCGTATATTCATATGTTTAACATCTTCATATCTTCTCTCTTGTAGTCTCCCTAAAGGATGATTTAGTAATCACCATATTACATTGCAAACCTCGTATCAAAATTGTAACTGAATATCAGTGAATTATTGAATCTTTCCTCTTCTGATGCTCTGCAATTCAGCTATGAAACTAAAAGTCTCCTCTAAATAGTCGCAATACGGAAAAATGCGACTTATACTAACTGCGACCATCAGTTAACACTGAGCAACCAATTACATGACAAATGTCTCGCAAATAACTAAATACAGTCGCTTGGTTTAGCGACGAGTAAATGCTATTAGCCCTTTTCATGCCATTTTCTTTCTGTCATATTGAAGCTTCGCGAAAAGAAAACTATTTTAATCGGAAAATAATGCATTTAGCAAACTTTATCCAATTAAGGTTAGTCCAATCCATGAAATTTGCGATGAATTTAGAAATATTGTCACTTATATCAACGTGTAACTTATATGTCTTAATTATATGACATAACTTATAACTTATGTCGCTCTCAACGTCTAAAGATAGATGGTGCTTTTGGATCTGTAAATGATACTCACTCAGTCATTCCCCAGGGCTCAGTTCTCGGCCCAGTTTTATTCGCCGTATTTATGGGGTCACTGTGCATCAATTCTAGCTCTACCTCTGTTATTCTATATGCTGACGATATCACGGCCTTGATTGAGCCAATTTTCCAAGATGATGCTGAACCGGATGGTTTGACAGCCGTTCAACAATGAGTCACGTCGAAGAAGATGGTTCTGAACATCAATAAGTCTAAGCAACTTGTTTTTCATAAAGGCAGAAGTGGCAGTTATGCGTATCCCTTCATAGAAGTCTCAAAGGAAATAAGGATTCTTGGCGTTCTTTGGAACGATAGGATGACGTGGGAGACTCATTTCGATGATATCCTCAAGATTTTTTTCGCAACGTCTATACGTTATACGGGTGCTGAAGCCTCTACTATCCTGTGAACATTTAAAAGTGATCTACGAATCTATCATTGTGTCCGTTTTACTCTAAGCGTCCTCCTTGTTTGCCTGGTTGCCAAAAGGATTGGAACATAAATTGGATAAGTTCAATGAGCGAGCGCACAAGATTATTTGTGGGAAGAATTGTAAGTATGGAAAGTTCCCTCCGCTTTCAGCCCTGAGAGTAGGACGCGCTCGAAAGTACTTCACTTCGTGTAAGCGATATACAACCCATCCTCTCCATGCATTCCTGCCCCTTCGCATGCCTAATTCAGGTTTTCTTCGGCTGCCACACATAAAAATATCTCGAAGACTGCATTCCTTTTTCCCTTGGAATTCCTTTCTTCTAAATTCTGATGGCCGTAAAATACATAATGTGATCTCAGTATAGCTAAAGCAGGTGCGAGCATGTTTATGATTTTTTTTTCATCACTGCTCTTAGGCTAGTTGATGTCTGTTACTCACTTGATTATCAGTGCATTTTCATCATCTATTTTTTCACTTTTTGTCTTTTTATGTATCTAGTTATGTTCCATTTGTCTCTATCAATTTTCAATGCAAACAAATATACGCTTACTTACTTACTTACTTATATAGATATATTATTTGGAAAATGTCCTCCCATTGAAAATTTTCTTTGTGAGAACAAAATGTTTCGAGAAGTCGATGGTGTAAGCATGGGCTCGCCCCTCACACCCACTCCAGTAAACTTCTTCCACGGAACCCTAGTTATCCGCACTTCGCTTGATAAGCGCAGCGCAGATAACTAGGGATCCCTACCTCTTCCTTTGAGAGTTGGAGCGGAATTGGTTTAAAGAGAACTGTAGTCCCATCTATTATAATATGCACGTAGATGTGTAGATGACTGTATAGGCCATGTTTTTTTGATGATTTAAGTAAAGTAAATAGGTTTAAATAATTTCTGAACAATGTTCGGAATGAAAAAATTTCCGAATTTGGAATTCACCTCTGAATTTCGAGCCTCAAATATTTCTTTTTTTTAGATGTACACAAAAGTATGTCAAATACAATAGAAACTAGTCTGTTCCGAAAAGACAGGCACACTGAGTTATCATTCAATTTTGGACCCAATTGCCCAAAGCAATGGCATAGTGGCATTAGGCATGATTAATCGTGCATACATAATTTCAGGTAATTTGATAATGTTTGCTGGCGAAATTAAAAACACTACAACTTTTTCATAGCAATTTTTATCTGAATTTTTTCTCAATCTGGTTAAACGGTTCCCTTACCGGTCTTGTTTTGGACTTATCTTGTGGCGGTGTGGGGTGATGCGATTGAGGCTGCCAGTGGCAAGATGAATAAGAGGTTGGTCTTCCACCAATTCTCAGAAAGTGGTAGTGGATAGCATTAGAACCTCATGCAATAAACAATGCTTTTGCGGCTCCTATGTTGTAACCGCTTCTACGTCTGAAACTTTGATTATACTTCTATAATTTGTTCTTTTGCATGGTCATTGTTCTTTTTGACTGCTCAATAAATCATTATTATTATGACTGTAATTGAAATAGGATGAAACCAATAATTTCACGATTTCTAGTTCCAGTACAATAAAATTATGGCAATAGACTAGAATGTGTAAAATTGTTTTCACAGAGCAAGTATGTTAGATAGAGTAGAAACTCAGCAGGGTTTCTAAAAAAATTACAACTGCACAAAATTTAGCAATTCGACTTTCGCTTCCCGCACTTGGGCCGGGATTCTTCAAAGCGTGATTTGCTGATTTTTTACTCATAAACAAACTTGAGATCATCTTTTGTTGTTTTCTTTAAAAAATCATTTGTTGGGCACAACAGAACATTCAAATTTTTAATTAAATGCAGAGCGTCTTTTTGTCACAATTTAATGACAATTTACTGAGTTTCTTATTCGATATTTTCCTTTAGACAGTAGGACATAATGGATCCTTTTTAAAGAGTGTATGTAAACTTAAAACATGCGCAGTTAAACCTTTTAGATAAATCCGCAAATGCGATTTGCATGTAAACACTCGGTACCTGAGTTTGCTCTCGTGACATGCGCAGTATGCGCCATGGGAAGTATCAACGGAACTCAACGAAATCCTCGATAAATATTTGAAGAACCATCCTTATCCTATTCCTTAGCCCACCTGTCGAAGCAGTAATTTCATTACATGGGATAGTCTGTATAAAACATGAAGCATTCGGAGTTAAAAAGAATCATTGGATTTGAATGCAACCACATGTAATACCAGGAGCGCTCACTGCCTGAGCACTTGACAGTGGATAGGTAGAGAAATGTCTGAAGTTGTACGACATTCGATCAATTTTGATTGACGTTGTACGTTGTACGTTGTCAATCCCGGCCGGCCGGTTTTGATTACGCCAGCCGACGGTCCCGGCCGGTTTCAACCCTAAGGAATCGTTCATATTTACGAGATTTTGTCTTGATATAGATTTCGCTATAATCAATTAAAGATTTCCATTTTAAAAGACTGCCTATACTTTTACATTATTTTCCACGATTTAAGCAAGTATTTGAGCTTTCCGAAATCTTGCCCCGGTACAAACTTGTGGGTACAATTTCTGTGCATGGTTGATGTCTTTGGAAACTCTATATTTAGCCCTGTAGTAAAGTTGCGGTAAAGGCCCCAAAGCATGTGTTTCAATGAAAATAGAATATTCAGGTAATCGTAAAGCAAACCACAGATTAAAATTTTGGTTAGGCATCATTTTCGATAACAAATGTGCACATTATGCATTTTCTTTTAATTTTCATACTTTGCTAAAAGTTTGCAGAGATCCATACTTCACAGCATTAAAATTTCAACGATTCTGATTTTTATAGTCCCTACTGCAGAATTAACTGACCACAAGGTTAATCACATAGAGTAGGGTGGTTAATCATATCCATGATGTGGCCCGCTACTAAAACGTTTGTCCACCTTTGAGCTAGAGCATTTGCATGCAACATACAAACTTGCAAGTTGCAAGTCATAGCATACATGTACATTTAAAAAAAGTACTTTTTATGTCCATACTATGTCTTCTACAGAAATGCTTCATGACTGGCTAGCAGTTTCTTTTGCTTGAATTACATGTACTGTACATTCATGTTCTTTGGTAGAACTGCAGGTATACATGTATTAGTTTTGCAATTCCCAATTCATAAAGGCAATGGCAGTATCAAAAAACCACATCACCTTGGCCTCTAGACAAAAATAATGGCGCACTAATGTATAGGGCGAACAAATCTCCCCAAATGTGCACCTATGACTCATATATTTCTAACAATCAATCTTTTTGCAAATTTCAATTTTCAACAAACAGTCCTGTCTTGATATTTGTTTCTTGCAACGCAAGTTATGTAATTGTCATTAATATCCTGATATCCACTCTACTTTCTGCAACGTTTCTAATTAACCTATTTTCCTGAATACAATTTTTCAACTGCACAAATCAAGAAAAGCAACTCGACATTTAAATTTAGAACTGCACAAATTGTGTCCAGTTGCACGTTAAAAAACCCTGCAACTCAGTATTAATTAAATCTCCAATGTGCAAGCAGTTTCGATTTTATTAAGTGAACTAAAGTTGAGGCCAAAGACAATTGATATATACATTATCTTTGGTTGAGGCAGTTTTGAAGAAATTTACTCAGATTTGAGTGATAATGATGCCAATACAGAAGGAATAATAGCATTTCGCAAATCCTCCGCATCATGGTAATCTTGAAGAGGTGCTGTTTGCTTAATTAGCAATCGATGGGTTAATACTATTAGGCCTACTTTAATGCTCGGTAGGCTTTTGAGTATTTTCTTAAGCGTGATCATATCACAAACCATAGTTGTCATTGAATGAGCATTAAAGTAACATAATCAAGGACAATAAGAACATTATAATTAACTTTAAAGTAAGCTTATGCAAATGGGTCCACATTTCAAGAAATAAAACATAAAGTTAGTGAATCATAAAATCATGACGATGAAAAATGAGTTAAAAACTTTTCTGCCAAGAACACAGCAGGATTTCAACGCTTCCATGAAGACTGGCATTATAATGTGGTTCATCAAATTTCCTTGATAATCAGCTTAACTTCCGTTCGATTAAGACACTGCTAGCACATTTCCATTCATTTTAATATCCAAATAAACTCATGCAGGTACTAAATCGCTATAGTACATGAACTTAAGAATAATTTGCAAAAATTTACCTTCCAATAAAAAATTAATCAAACATTATTTTTGGACGACAGGAACACAAACTACGCAGAGAACTGAATTTTTTGACATAAAAAAATGTTCAATATATGCTGAATTAAGATACTGACAAAGATACTTAATTCCTCCATGTTCCCTGGTGATTATTTTTCTTTTTTATAGGTTAATTTTTTTTCCATTTATTAGTATTTAATGTGTTATTCTATTTTTTTAACAGTTTAATTATTTATTCTATCTAAAATCTTTTATATTGTATATTTTTTTCGTCTTTAATTTTGCTAATTTTGTTCCTGGAGTGTGGTTGTGAACAGTATTGTCCTACACTCTGTTTTAGAGTCTTTTTATTTTGCAGTCATTGTCTTTTATGAATAGTTGAATTCTTTGCCATAGTTTTCGTGCCTTCATTATGACTTCATTCATTCCATAGAGCAAGCATGTTGGGTAGATCAGCAACCAGTGGCGTAGCGTGCACCCAGACCAAAGGCCTTCGAGTAGTAAGTAAAACTCCACTTCTGGATAGCGCAAGATGGCCGCCGTCGCTGACGTCCCCCCCCCCTCCTGTCCGTCGAGTCGGGCGTGGTGTGGCGTCGTGTTGCTTCGAGTCTGGCCGTCGTAGCGCGCGGTGATGTGCTGTCCAGGTTGGCGTGGTGTGCCGGCCAGGTTGGGAGGGTGGACTGTCGTAGCTCACCTGACAAAATCCTAAGTGTCTGAGTGACTTTGTATGGACAAAATTTTGAAAATTTCCCAAAGTGTGGCATTTCGACCTGGGACCTTCACCAAAACATTTTTCATCAAATTTCACTGACCCCCCCCGACAGCAATCTTCTAACTTTGGTTCTAGTGGACGGATTTTGTCTTACAGCTACTCGTTTGAAAGAGGAGAAAAAACTGCTCGACGACATTTTTGCCGCGAGTCAAACGGACCAGCCGTTCAAAAGTTAGAGCTGTTACAAGATTTTAGGTCGGAGCTCACCTGAAAAAATCCTAAGTGTCAGAGTGGCTTTGTATGGGTAAAATTTTGAAAATTTTCCAAAGTGTGGCATTTCGACCTGGGACCATCACCAAAACATTTTTCATCAAATTTCACTGACCCCCCCTCGGGAGAGCTAGCTTCGATCTTGGCTTCTAGTGGACGGATTTTGTCGTGCAATAGCTCGTTTGAAAGCTAAGAGTGAGACTAATTCACTGAAAGAATCGGCTTGTTCATATCTGTCTTCGTTTAGATGTGAGACGCCATTTAAGATTTTGGGACATTGGCGAAAAACGACAGAGTTAGAATTTGGTCGTTTTGGGCTGTAGCGCCAAAACGAACCATCGGATGGGAAAACGGACGCCAGATTCGGATTCAGCGTGAAATTCTGCGTCGGTATGGTGAGTTTCAAGTCAATCGGAGAGAAAAAGTTTCGCTGACGACCCCCCGCACCGATCTTCCAACTTTGGTTCTAGAGATCGTAGAAAGTCGTGCAATGGCTCGTTTGAAAACTAAGAGTAAGACAAATTCAGTGAAAGAAACGGCTTGTTCATATCTGTCTTCGTTTAGATGTGAGACGCCATTTAAGATTTTGGGAGATTGACGAAAAACGACAGAGTTAGAATTTCCCAAGAAACAGCTCCAGCGGGCGAATGAAGGCTCGGATTGGTAAACGGAGGCCAGATTTGGAATCAGCTTGATGTTATTGTCCAATGAGGATCATCATCCAATGAGAATCAAGCATTTCTATATAAATAGCGAGCCTTCCACAGTGAGAATCATTCCATCGTTGAATCACACGAGTGACGGACGCACATTTTCTCTCTCTCTAGTTCCCTATTCTATTATCCAACTAAAATGGTAAGTCGCTACTTTCCTCCCTCTCCTCCCTTGAACGTAAACTTAATACAATCTTTTTCATTTTCAGGCATCTACTCCATCTGCTGCACTAGTAGGACAAAATGGCGGTCAAACGTTACAAGGTTCGCTACGATCAGATCATCTACAACTGAGGCCAGTGGAAGAAACAACCAAGATACATAATCCTACACCGCTACAGCGTAAATTTAAACAAGTCTTGCGTTATGACGATCATAGCGTAGTACTCCAAACGGGAATGCTCCCTTCCACGGATGTCAAGATAATGCACAATCAGTATGGGGACTACATACTGATCCCCGTGAGTCCGTACATTCGCCACCAACTTGATATTATTGAGGAGTACGTGACATTAAATATGGACATTCCTACTCCTCTTGCTCAAGAGTGGAAGGCGAGAGATGACAAGGATACTCCCTATAGAAAGATTTGGGATGGTAATCAAATTTGCCTACCGGTATCACATTGGTGCACTTACTATAAGAAGGAGGGAGATCATTCAACACCCATCACATGCGACGAGCTCGGAGAAGGTACTTGGGATATCCTTTTCAAAGTGAATGGGCTATATTATGGTCGGCATAAGGATAATAAAATAGCCTCTCTCTCCATGCATATGGAATCCATCCTATATATTCCAAAACCACCCAACGTGGACGACATAATTGATCAAATCCTTAACAGCAGTGGTACGAAGCGCAAGTCGGAGAAGAATGCTGCATCAAAACGCAAATCAAAGAAGGAGAATTACTAGTCCTTTCCTAACTCTACCCTATGACAATTCGCTTATGTGCTTTGAGTGTCGTAGACGTGGTCTTATTAGATACATTTTACTTCTTCGTTGCCATCATATCATTTGTGTATTTTGTCGTGAAAAGCATCGATGTAATTCTTCATTTTGTAATATGTTATAGAACGTTTCCTTAGATGTGTAAATTTCCGTTTTAGGCTTCTATCATCATTTTTATGGATTGTGAGGGTGAACTTGTACAGGAGCTCAGTGCTATTGCTATGAACAATTGGACATATCAGATTGTCAGTGTCTATCATCAACATGCCAACTGCAATCCCAATGTTGATCAATGGGCGAGAAAACACATTCATGGACTTAATCTGAAATATTTGCAAGACTATGGCTTTTCTTGTGAGACTGCTCTTCTTATTGACTTTAAACGATGGTTAGCTGCTTTCAATGTTATACGCATCTTTTGTAATAATCCTGGTAAGGAGAGGAAAGTATTTCCCAATCTAATCATTGATGATATTTTGCTCCCGCCTTGGGATAGTAGAGTGAATCAACACTACCATGAAGTCACGAAACGTTTTAAGGATTTGTCTGTTCCTATTTTGTCTGTTCGTTGTAGTAGCTACGTTCATAACCAATGCTTCTTTCCTCCTTACCTCAACACTGCCAAAGTCCTGTATGGTCATCATTGCTCGCTGTATGATAGTTACCAGCTGTATCTATTTTATCTCTTTCAAACCATTGATTTATAATGCATGCTTGTTACCGTTATTCAATAAATGTTACTATGAGAAGAGTTGTTGTTTTCATGCAATGGATGGGTTAGATAAAGGGCGATCATGTCTTTCTCAAACGACTGCGGAACATTACATTTTCATAGGCAAAGTTTAAAAGGAGCTGTTCAAGATTATGTGATAAAATTTCATAAAGATGAGACCGACATCGAAGCAGTGGTCGATGATTCTAGCACTCTATTTCTAGAGTTAATGAATACATTCTCTGATAGCATTGTCATGGCGCGATTAGTTGCGAAAATTAAGTTTAGTCATTTTGGAAAGGAAGAGGTGGAAAGTCGCTCTTTCCATTTTGCTTCTTATTCAATGGAAGTGGTAGATCACCCCCAAGAATTTTTTAAAAGACATATGATAAAAATTGCTGACCGTCTTAACGCATTTAACCATCATGATAGCAGTCTACTGATTGAAGCGATTTCAGATATTCACATTCAACTTTCCATAAAGAAAAATTGAAAATGCAGTGGTACTTGATTGTAGCACAACTGGTTTTCGAGCTATGTCTGCTCACTCTCGAAGTATATTCCTTCTGTACATGCGTCTATTATTTAGAAAAGGCTAGCAAATTCATATCTTCAAAAAGACTTGCTATAGACATCAGTAACGGTGAAACTATGTGTTGTGATGTATGTAAGCGAAAGGATGGAAATGAAAAGCGCATCTTCAAGAGATGTAAGCACGCTTTTTGTCAACGCTGTTTCATACGTAATTGCATTCAACTTTGCAAATGTAGCCACTGTGATATTGCTCATTTCGAGTGTCACTTATGTCGCAATAGTTAGTACCTATGCAAATGTGGTAAAGATAGGTTTTAGCAAAGACTAACACGGAAAATGGCGAAACGTAAAAGTCAAAAGTCTTCAAAGTTTTCTTTAGCCATTCAAGCTCTCCGACGAATGAAAGCAAATCAGCGATACAATGCTATACGACATGCTAATGATAAATTCATCCGTGAAATTATTTCTCATGTGAGGAAGTTGAGGACGAAGAAATTAGCGCCAAAACAACGAAAGTTACTTAAGCGATATGCTACGAAATTGCGTTTCATCTCCAATCCAAAAGTCACCCTTCAAAGAAAGAGGAAAACTCTAACACAAAAGGGCGGTTTCCTTTCAGCAATACTTCCAATGTTAGCTCCTGTCGTGGGCAACCTATTGGGTAATATCTTTGGCTCTAAGCGTTAATTATGCAAATGTTGAATCTCAAAGTATTAAAATGGATTTCAGACTTCAATGTGATAAAGTTCTGACTGTATCAGGTCCATCTCATGCAGGTAAAACTGTTTTCACGCTGAATTTATTGGATAAAAGAAGGGAGTTGTTTAAGGAACCTATCAATCGAGTGATTTGGTGTTATGGTATTTATCAACCGTCGCTGTTTCAGGAATTGCAAAGTCGCAACTTTATTCGACATGAAGGAATTATTCCAGTGGATAAACTTCAGTCTAATGATGTTGTTGTATTGGATGATTTATTAAAAGAAAGTAAGAATTCAAAAGATTTTACAGATATGTTCACTCGCGCAGCACATCATAAAAGGTGCTTTATCATCTATATCACACAAAATTTGTTTCCTGATGGAAAAGAAGCTCGTACACGAAACCTGAATACACACTATTATGCTATTTTCAAGAATCCGCAAGATAAAAGTCAATTTGAAATTTTAGCGCGACAAGTTGCACCCAGAGGATCAAAAGCCTTAATTGAAATTTTTCAAGCAGCTACTGAAAAACCATACGGTTACTTATTCATTGACTTTACGCAAGTGTCCGGAAGAATTTAGATTTCGAAGTGATATTTTGAAAACTCCCATGATTATCTACAAACTATGAGTTCTTATTCTCGCATGATTGTTATTCCTCAGGATGAATATGTACAATTGACTGCCATGCAGCAAGTAAAGCAACCTCTTGCAAATCAAATGTATAGGAAAGAAATAGATTATCAGCAAAATGTTCACATCAAAGATCCACATCGTGCTGTATTATTACAATCGGAAACTGTTGAGCAATTGAAAAACTTGAAGAATAAGATGCGTGACTCTGTATCGACTGCTACACCTTTAGCATCTCGCGCACATGCCATATCTCTTTTCAACAGTATTGAACCCCATCTCAATGTAAATGATAGCAGAGAAATCATTACAGATGAAAATAAAGTGATTGATGCTTCACGTTATGAAGACTTGATTCAGTATGCGACACGTAGAAAGCGCCGTCAGGGCTATGTTCCACCTGGTTGGTCATACTTTCTTAAACTATTGAAAAAGCATAATGTGCCAAAATTTGCTTTGAATAATGAGACATTGAAAGAACTTGATTCAACAGTGGCTACTGCTCCAATGCTTCAGGCGATGAAAATGCCAACAAATTGGTTTAAGACGTCACCTGCTACATCCCCTCCCACACTCACTAAGCAAACAAGAGGAAGAACTCGACGTAGATCTACATCGCCACTAAAACTAGTAAAAGGAAAACGTAAAACAGCTCCTCCCAGGAAATACATGTTCTCAGACTATTAATATGAAGCAGATGTGTTGCTTGCCATGTAATGAGCCGCCAGAGGTGAATGTCGTTGTCACTTGCACTTGCTGCGCCAGCTCACACAATGAAACCCCTAAGCAATGTGAACACGATCGCAAAACCGCTAAAGCTAAATGCTGCAGTTGTTGTAAATGTAGAAAGGCAAGAAAACAAAAAGATGAGAAGGAGGAAAAAGAGTCAGTCGTCATCGGCTGAACGTTTGAAGTCAATCTACTATGATGTAAAACATCCGGCAGGATTTGCATCTATCAAGAAATTATCAAAAGCGAGTGGTCTTCCACAATCACAAGTGAAACGATGGTTAAAGGGTCAGGCTACCTATACACACCACAAACAAGCGAAAAAGAAGACAAAAGGAGCAAAAGAAGAGATATTGTTCATGACATCGATGAACAGTGGCAAGCAGATTTGTGTGATGTTGCCTCCATTTCAAAACATAACTCGGGCAATAATTTTATTTTAACCGTCATTGATATTTTCTCGCGTTATGCGTGGGCTCAACCTTTAAAAACTAAAGAAGGGAAAGGAGTAGCAAAAGCATTCCAAACAATTTTTCGAGAAGGTCGCATTCCAAAGAGAATTCAGAGTGATCAAGGAAAAGAGTTTGAAAATCAGCATGTGAGGAGATTATTTGAGAGGCATGACATTGAGTTGTTTAGTGTAAAGAGTGCTTATAAAGCTGCACTCGTTGAACGTTTTAATCGCACATTAAAAAATCGCTTGTGGCGACATTTTACTGCCAACTTGACACAAAATTGGACAAAGGTTCTACAAGATACACTCCATGCCTACAATCACTCTATCCATCGTTCTATTGGACTCAGACCAGTAGATGTAAATGCTGACAATGTAGATAAAGTGCGCGAATCATTCCAACGTAAACGCACTCATGTGAAAAGTGATGTGAAAATTGGTGATAAAGTTCGTATCTCAAAAGTGAAGAGTGTTTTTGCTAAAGGGTACCTTCCGAATTGGACAGAGGAGGTATTTACAGTATCAAGGATTAATAAAAAAGACTCTCCCACCACCTACAAGTTGAAAGATTACGATAATGAAGAAATTGAGGGTAGCTTTTACCGCGATGAGATTGAGGTAGTCACTGAAAGTGAAACATATTTGGTAGAGAAAATCATTCGATGTAAAAAACGGCAAGGTGAAGAATGGTGTCTTGTTCAGTGGACTGGTTATCCTTCAAGCATGAACTCTTGGATGCGTCGTGCCGACATCTTTCATCTAAGTGATCGACAGTGATTCATGCAAAGTTGTAACTAACAATGTTTAGGGTTTGAGCTATGAATCCAACTGCCTCATTTTATTCACGACCCTCCTATGTAAGTGGTGGCGGACAAATTTACATCGGCGCTCGCCGCCAACGTGGAGGTAGCATACTTGGTGCACTGAAATATGTTGTAGCACCTCTCATATCCAATGTCGGTAGATCTTTAAAACGAAATGTTTTAAGTAATGCCGTTGGCTTTGCTGGTGATGTTGCTAGTGATCTTTCCAGAGGTAGAAGTTTTAAGAGCAGTTTGTTGAATCGTGGGAAGGAACGCGGTTTAAAAACATTGAAGCAGACCTTTGCTGGTGTTACTCAAGGAAAGAAATCACCTAAACGAATGAAAAAAGGAAGGAGGAAACATCGCGGAGCTGGTAAGGTGCGATCTTCAGTCAAAAGGCATTCACGCAAACGTCGCAGAGGCTCTAATCATTCATCAGGCGCTAAACGACGACGCTGCCATAACTTCTAATCATGGAGTGTAAAACTTCCGGTTTTTGTTTGTTTGTTTGATCAACAAGCCATACAGACAGATATTCTTAGTTCAAGTATTGTAGATTATCATCCTCGAACAGCTGAGAATGCTGGCCCTATTGAATTTGTTATTCCTGGTGGTAGTGATGACTACATAGATTTGAGTTATACGATGGTTGATTTGAGGTTTAGAATTCAGCAAGCAGATGGAACTGCTATTGACGATACACATAAAGTTGGACTGAACAATTTACCATTGACTACATTACTTCGTGATGTTTCTCTAACGATTGGAGAGCAGCAGGTGGAAGGTGGTCAAAGCGATTATCCCTATAAATCATATTTCAATCATGTATCACAGTTTCATCCAGCAGCACAAAAAAGTCATATGGAAGCCATGGGATGGTACAGAGATGAAGCAGGAAAATTTGATGTTGAAACAAACAGTGGCTTTGTAAAGCGATCTGCTATGATTAAAGATAGTAAAGTATGTCAGCTATATGGTCCGCTGAATTTAGACTTCTTTAGACAGTCAAAGTTTTTACTCTGTAATACCAGCATGCGACTCAAGCTGACATTGAATAAGCCTGAATTTGCGCTGAATGCATTTGCTAAAGTTGACAATTTTCGAATTCATGTGGAAGATATTGCACTTTACATTCGTCGAGTAGTACCGAATCCAAGTGTCATTAGAGGGCATGCTGAAGGTCTTAACCGCCAAAATGCCATTTACCCCATTCAGCATACAAAGCTTCTCACCTTTACAATTCCGAAAGATCAAAAGAGTTTCATGAAAGATGGCCTCTTTCCATCGGAAGCACCGAAGCTCCTCATGGTGGCAATGGTTGAAAATGATGCATTTAATGGTAATATAAAGAAGAATCCTTTCAATTTTAAACACAATCAGTTAAGTGAAATTGCTTTACGTGTAAATGGTGTGAGTCATCCTCGTCCACCCTACAAACCAGATTTTGCTTCGGATCAATTTATGCGCAGTTATGTTGATTTTATGGATGTCTTTGGCTTTTACAATACGGATGACACCAACGGACTGACTATGAAAGAGTTTAAGAGTGGATATACTATTTATGCATTTGATTTGACTGCTGACAGCGATATTAGTGCACCCTATCGTCAAGCGAACGTGCCTCATAATATTCGTTTGGATTTGACGTTCAAAAGAACACTACCTGAGACGATCAATGTATTAATTTATGCAGTCTTCGATTCAAATATTGAAATAACTAAGTATCGTGACGTGATTCTTCAGTATAATCGTTAATGAGTTGGTTGACTGCTGACGATATTAAAACTAAAGTGCAGCGTAATGCAGACGAAGCGACGTTGAAAGCTTTCGATAATGTCTATTCACTCGATACCTTACCACCTGCAGTAAATCACTATCCCATCTTTATTCTGCTAAACACTCATTCGCAGAATTTAGGCGGTGAGCATTGGAAAGCGATCTTTATTGGAGAAGACCGACGTGGTGAACTATTTGACTCTCTTGCTCAACCTCCAAATATACCAACACAGCAGTGGTTGAGAAAACATACGCGTCAATATCAGCGAAATGAACGCATACTACAACATCCACTTTCATCAACGTGTGGTGCTTTTGTACTGTACTTCATCTTAAAACGTTTACATGTATCTCGATTTGTATCTGTTATTCAAAACTTTTCATGTAATCCATCCTCTAATGAGAAAATGATTTGTAAGTTCTATCATGATTTGAAATAAAAACATCATGTTGGAAAAATTGTTTTTATTTTACAATCCGCTGGGTACGTACATACTCGATGAGATAGTCTAGGATCACATTTGCTTGTACGTGAGATTTTAGTCCAGTAATGATCACTTTACTATTATGAAAGATTGCAACATGCACAGGTAACCAACAACTAATGAGAGCGGCAGGAAAAAGTTCGGGTTCATAACACAAATTGTAACTGCTGGTACGAATCTTCAAAAATGATACACTTTCACTCAATTGAGTAGAGATCACCATATTGTCCACAGTCAGATTCGACATCACACACCTCTCCCTCTTCCATATCCGACGTAGTAGTCTCTGTAGCTCTAAGCGCATTGACTGCGCCGATGAATGAGAAAGGGCGCCGAGAATCTGTACAGTCCCATTTGGGAAGAGTTGAAGATTCCGTGAATTGTTCATCTTCACCACTAACATTTGAGGACGGCCCGGGTAATACTTGATGTTTGGAAGGTGTTGGTGTAATGTTGTGAGATCGATTTTGGTGTAGAGTCTGAAGCGACAGAGAATGTTGACGATGGTGTAGCGATGGCGCTTCATGATGAAAAAATGAGTAAATTGAGCGATGTACCTTCCTTTTATACTTTTCCCAACTACCTTGATGAAATGTGAAGTTAGTATGAAGTTGGGAATGATAGAGTTGAATTCGCCGATTGTTGACGCGCAGCCAGATGCGATTTCCAATACGTGAATGTCTTTTCATATAGAAGTATTTCAAATCCTTCATGATATGATGTAGAGATTGAAAATGACGATAAGATAAAGCAAACTCTCTTCTCACATTTCCAGTTGAATCTTTGAAATAGACGTTTCGATCATGATCCGTTTCAATACGTTGTAGGGAATCTAATTTCCAACTCATGGTGCGTGGTAGTCATGTCTGATTAAGATTTGCATAGTAGGGCGATGAACTCACGACGAATAAATGTCATGATGGAGCGATGTATGTATCTTCTATACTTCTCCCAATTGTATTTGCGAAATGAGAAACAGTTTGCGGAATGAGAATGGCAGATTTGAATTTCATTGTTGCGACGTTGAAGCCAAACTTGATCACCCAAGGAGATGAATCTTAATGTTTCAAAATATTCCAAATCCCTCATGATATCATTGAGGTTGACAAATTGTCGCCATGTTAATGTAATACCTCTTGATGTATGACCATGAGAATTTTTGAAATGTACGTTTCCATCACGATCAACTCTGATATATTGTAGACAGTCCAAAATCCAAGTCTTCATGATGTTATGCAAAGTCGCAGATCAGCAATATAAAAATGTCGTTTTATCATATTTTGCTTAGCAATGCGGCCGCAAATAGATTTGCTAGTAATCGAGCCGCACTCTTTTCTACTCCCATTGATCATACACAACAGCTAAATGGAAATTGGGAAGTGGGTGTCACTCAACTTGTTTATAGCAACTGTGTCTATACTTTTGATCATGAGGTGATGACTATTAATATGAGACGCACAGCTGCTTACCAATGTGAAAAGGGGTGCCGAGTATACATTCCACAGTGGCCAAAGAAAGATCTCTTATCATGTAAAAAGTTTATATATGATTTCTTGAATAAAGCGTGTAAACATATTGTCCAATTTACTCCGCACAATGATGATCATAATTATGTACATCATGTAGTTGAGAAAGATTGAATTGTTGGTTTAAGTCCAAGTTTAAGAAATGATTTAGGTTACCTCGCTAGCGCCTTAACAAGCTATGATAATTTTAATGTTAATTACCACATAAAGTGGTCATAAACAGTTAATATATCGAGAGGAAGCTTATTATGTAGATCTTATTCCAAGAAATCAGAAGACGTTGGTGAAGAAGATTGTGATTAAGCCAAGAAAGACAAACATGACTCCTGAAACATTATTGAAGAAATTTAATTATCTCCTTCGAGTTGATGGTAAACAAGTGGCAACATTGACTTATATCAAGTCATCTAATCATATTGCAATAAGTAAATTAAATGATGATGATCTAGTATTAGTTTGTTCAAAAGATTTTCATCAGTTCTTACGACATCATTCTGCAGATGTTCATGGAAAATTTGATATGCAACATTTACCATGTGAAAGGTCAAATCAATTTGATACAGAATGGACCGTATCTTTATACAGAAAGTGTGTAGAGCCTTTAGGTGGTATCTTACATGAAACAAGAGTGTTGATGCCTCGCATTATTACTTCGGTTAAATTGGTTGTAGATTATTTAAATGAAGTGATTAATGACCAACAAATTTCATTTTCTGAAAAAGGTGTTTTGTCTCTCACTATAAGTGGAAAAGGTATTGAACTAATTATGGATAAAACTCTAATGGACATTTTGGGTTTTGATCAAAATATCTTTAAAAGTGGTACTGTAACCAAAGCTAGCGCAGACATGTCGCTATCGCGTCGTATTAACTATTTTCAGATATATTCCAATATTGGTGAAGATGTACGTGTGGGAGATGTTGAAGCTCCATTGCTAGCAATGATACCATACCAGCCAAAAAGCTGCAGTATTTTATCTGAGCATACTTTCAAGAAAGTGCATTATACAAAGCTGAAATCATACTACACCCCACAAATTGATATTGCCATTTATGACGATGCTGGTGCGTTGATTCCTTTTCACAAAGATGCTGTGACAAGTATCACACTCCATTTCCGAATGAAGAGTTAATGCAAAAGTATGCTAATATATTTTTCCAATGTGAATAATATGGAAAGTGAAAATAAGGACTCGTTTCTAATCTACTTGCCCAGTAATGCTTCTATGAATAAATTTCCCAAAAATAAACCATCAGACTATCGAGTAGAATTAAATCGCCCACTACATTTAGAAGGTGAATGGGAGGTTGGCGTTTCTAGTATTTGCTATGATAGCAATATTCAGAATGTGAATGATTTGGAAGAAATGATATTGACTCCTCGCACCCATGATGGAATAACGATGAATAATGCATTCCAGTTCCCATACAATTTAACATCAGATGGAAAGTGGAACTATGAATGGATTCAGATAAAATCAGATTATTATGAACCATTTGGGAATGAGAAAATTATTAAGGCATTCAATAGTGGTAATACTTCCATCATGAAGAATAAAAATCAGAAAGCTTATGAGTTTACTATCTATCATTGGAGTGGGAGACAGTTCCTTCGCTTTCATTCTTTTACTAAAGGTCTTACACTGAGGTTGGATAATGAATTCTATCCACATCTCGGTTTTGGTCATGGACTACATCTAACGTCAATTGCTACTGCAAATGTTAAAAAAGTTTATTCAAATCGAATCAAAAAATTTCATTATAGATTTAAAATATTTGATGAAGATGTTGTAGAATGCGAAGAACGCATCATTTTGAAAAAGCATGGTGTTCAACCTTTATCACTTATTGAGTTAGTAAAACGATGGAATGAGACTGTGGGTAAGAAGTATGGAGAGAAAATTATGGCGGACAAAAATAAGTTGGTTATTCAGAAATATAATGACAAACTTACAGTTTATTTCTCTCCAACCTTGCGCCATTTTGTAAGACATTATACACCTATTATTGGAAGCGGTCTGGTGTATGCTTCTCATGAATATCACACTAAAGCTGATTCAGTTAATGATGAATGGTGGGTGGACATCTATGGTGATCGCATCAAGAAAATTTACCAGTCTTATCAAGAATCTAAAGTTGCTATCAATATGATGCCGCGTCTATATCATACAGTTGAAAGCTTCATTCATGTAGTAAATCCTTATATACAACAGAAGTTGAAGCATGTGATGAAAAGTAAATGTGATGTAAAGACACACCACATTTCGTTTTCAATTGAAAATCAACGCGTTGTTCTGAAACTGGGCGATGACATTCAATGTCAATTGAGTAAAAATTTGGAAAAACTCTTTGGTTTTTCAATGCTACAAACTGTGTTTACTGCTGCGCATACGATTGGTATAGAAACACCAATGACACTTGATAAACATGAACAGCACCTTTACATTCAAAGTGATTTGATTCTTCCTATTTCTGTTGGTGAGAAAAAAGAATACATTTTACGCGATTTCATTCATGATAAAGACGCTTCATATGGAATAGTCGAGAAGATGTTTGAATCTATTTTCTATCATCCCGTCGTCAAACAAACTATACCCTCTATTGCTATCAAAATTACCAATGGTTTACAAGAGTGCATCCATGTGAAAGATACTAAATCCCTCGTAACTTTAGTGTTTCGGAAAACAAAGTGAAGTCATTGTGATATGTTTTTTGAAATAAAAATATGTATATGAAAAAGTCTTTTCACAGATATAGGGGGAATGAGCTGACTGTAGGCATATATTCACAAGGAAGAAACGATCTCATGCGATACATAAAACAACCATGTATATCTACAAAAAGCAACATCAAAATACTGAGTTAAAGTTGATTATGTCAATACATCTCCTGAATGTGGTAGCGTGAGTTTTATTCTTTTGGGTGGAGGTATGTTTGTGTCAGGATGTCCATGTGGAAGAGATGTGTTATGACCTATCCAACACCTCTTATCTTCCCATGCTGAAAGTGCTCGTTTCTTGAACGTGTGCGTTTTCACAGTATGAACTTGAGATTTTAAGATTGTCATATTGACAAACGTTATAGTTTTATTTTTATAGGCCTTCTTATAGGACCGATGTTTCATTTTGTGAACAATGGATTTTGATATACCTTTAGCACGCTTAATACTATCTGCACATTCTTTTAATTTCATGGAATACATTTTAGGACGGAGGAGAATCATTTCATCTATTTCCTTTCCTGCTGTTTCATCCTTAAAACAACCAAGTTTGGCTTTATTCTGTATGGAATAGAGTGGATGAGTGGGATTGTAGTTAGATGTGTCGAAATATTTTTCTAATGACTTACCTACTTCATTAAAATTTAAATATTTTTGAGTGGTAATTCCTAAAAAGAAACTATCTGTATCACCACCCAACAAACGAACCTCTTTTACGAGAGGGCATGGTTTTAATATTTTGTAGAAGAGTTGATACATTTCAAGCTTGGAATAATCTAAAACGGCTTGCCCAATATAGATGGGTTTGCACAACTCAACTTCAGATTTTATCATTTTAACACCTACAAGATCCTCATCGATGATGTCTCTATCAATGAAAAGAGGTGATGAGGTCAATTTGTGATATTTTTGTTCATCAATGACTAGTTTGTAGTTCATACGTTTTCTAACATCCTCCATGGTCTTTCCGAAAAGACTGTTATTCTTATATTTATAAAAATCCTTTTCAAAATTATTTTGGGCGAGTGCACGTTTTTGACTGTTACTATCTATGTAAGGTTTGAGGAAGGCTTTCTGTCTAAATTTGATAATGCGGTGAACTGACTTTAGAAGCATGCCCATTTCTAAATAGAATTTTAGTATGCAGAAGTGCACGAGATAATTTTTCTTATCATATTGGGTGAGCAAAAGTTTGCGGCATGGTTTGTACCTTGGCTGTCCACACTCTGTTAAGTTATTATGAAATTGTGACATGAATGGTGAAAACATATCTTCAGTCACTTCACCATATTCAGGTGCGAGTGGGAAATCAGCAGTTTTATTTTGAATGCTATTGGGATAAATCAAATCCACTTCAAAATAATATCCCCAATCACCTTCACTTGGAATCTTCAGTATGTTTGAAGGGTTGGAGTAATACTCAAGCTCATCTTGATTTAACCAACTAAACTCGGAATGAGGTAGTGGTTTAGACAGTGAACTGCCATATAAATTATTTTGGTCATAGTACTTTCGGTGGATATGATCATCGGCTACTGTTTCAGATTTTATATGATGTTTATTTACAAATGTGAGACAACCGCGTATTCCGCGCTCAAATATATTATACATCTCCGGGTCTTGTAAGAGATGAATGGTCTCACCAGTCATTTTAAAGGCTGATTTAAAGGACATGGCTGGTAGACTGACAAAGTGGACAGGATCTAATTTGTCTTCTTCTAATGCCACTCGTCGAAATTCCTGAAAGACATCAGCCAGCAAAATGACATCTAATTCTAAGTAAGCGATCATATAATCGCCAAACGTTTTACAATCAAATTTTAACCATGCCTCTTGAGCATGTTCATAATCTTCTACTGGACAATCTTGACCCGTCAAATCGTTTTGGAATTTGTTAATGGAAGGAATGGTTGTTTCATTTAGTTTAGACATTGAGCTAAAATACGCATAGGGAAAGACTCCTTTGCGAGTGATTATTTCATCCGTTAAGTTTGGATAGTGTTTCTTCAAAGTTTGACTATAGGGAAGAAACTTGAGATTACGAACGAGAGAAGCTAGTGACGCTGACATGAATTGGAATGAATCTAAAAATTTTATTTCGAAGAAGACCTTCTTATTTTCTTTAGTTTTATCTACTGGTACTTTCGCTGTCATTGCCATGAATTTTTCTCTCGTTTGCGCTATTACATTAAACTGCCACGATTTCATCTGGCTCAACCCTCCTTTTATGAGCATATGACTGTCATAGCCCTTAAAGTTATGAAAAATGACGGGTAGTACACGACGTCTCAACCTAAGTGAAAAGTTACATTTGGAGCAGAGTGCGTTTCTAAATTTACCAGTGATGTGATCATGATCACGCACTTTCTTAATTTTATCGTCATCAAACGTTTTATGACATTTAGGACAGGATTTGCAACTTTCAAATTTTTGTTTGTTTTCATCTGACATATGTAGTGACTTACGCTGCAATTGGGAATCATATGATTGTTGAAATTTAGCAGCTTTATCGAGAAATTCTAGAAATTTTGAAATGCAATCTTCACCTTGCCAAGTATGCATTTTGTTTTGTCTATTCCTAAAGTGGTCATGCCATACTTCATAGCAGGATATGGCTGCTGGCTTGTGGATGATATCATCAATGTAACATTCTATGTCTGCGTAAATGACACGCAGGGGACTTAATTCGTCACCATTATCCCTATGTGAAAATATTTTATCTTTGGGCATGCGTTCCATTTGTAATTTACCTCGCTTGCACCATTCATAGTGAGTTTCAAATTTATCTTTACTCCAAAAGGAGCGGATGCAGCGGTCACATACAAAATGTTCACCTCTTTTAGAGTGCCCCAAGTGAGTGTACAAGCGAGAGATTTTGGGAATACCACAGTAGTGCCATTCCTCGCTATCATCTTGTTTTACTAATAAGAGGTTGACTACACGTTCATAACAAGTTGAACGTGAATTATAGCGGGCACCCTTCAACCCCTTCTCCCACACGTGAACGACAATTTTAATCTTATTATGTTTTTCGAACGTTTCTACATCTTTGATTTTCATGTTGTTACTATCACAACCTTCAAAGTCTAGTTCATCCTCCCACTGTCTATAGCTATAGGTATGATTTCGATTCGCGTTGATATCATTATAGTGAAGGATGGATAGGACTGCATATTTGAAACACTGTGATTTACAATCGACATTGATGACAGCTTTCTTATTATACAACGTTTTTGGTAGTTTAAATGTGCCTCGAGCTGCATGACTTTCTAATAGGGAAATTTTGAATATGGCTGAGTCCACACCATCAAAAATGAGAGCGCTGTCGCGTTGATTGAATTCATCTACATTTGATTTTAAACATTCAATGTGAAAATTTAACCAAGACTCGCAGTCTACAACTTCAGTTGCGGAAGAGGAAGGAACATGAAACTGTATTCTCTCCGTCACTTGACCCGTTTGAAAATCTATCTTAATATATTTTAGTTTAAGGTAGATGAGCGCCTTCATTCTAAGATTGTCTAAATTGTTGAAGAGCGCTTCGATAAT
Source organism: Prostheceraeus crozeri (assembly GCA_907163375.1). Lineage (NCBI taxonomy): Eukaryota > Metazoa > Platyhelminthes > Polycladida > Euryleptidae > Prostheceraeus > Prostheceraeus crozeri. Next base: position 370,930 of record CAJQUW010015806.1, on the reverse strand, counting down.
GTTTGAATTTTGAAGGAGCCACTCAGGAAAATCTACTATTTGAGTATTGGACTCCATGCAGTAGTCGCGTACTAAATTATTATGTGAAACATTAATGAGGGAGATGGTAGAGGTACCGTTGGTATAGTGATCATTTGCATGCGTGTCTTGAAGTCTGTGCGAAGATCGCTGAAAGTGACTATCAAAAGAAAGAGGGCACAAATCGCAAGGAAAGGAGATGTCATCGTCAGAATCAACTTCACCTCCGGAGATTGACGCCGCTTTGCGTTGACACACACGTTGTTTGATGTGTCGAAGGAGACTGTGCTTCCTTGTAAACATATGTCCGCAGTCGGCACATTCCCACTCGTTGCCTTGTCGCGAGAGTCCTGAGCTTGAACTCACATCACCTGAAAGAGAAATCATTCTATCATCTCTGTTCAAGTCTCAGTGTATTGTTACAACCTACTTTGACTCAACAACTCTAAACTTTCCTCGAGAAGGGAGGGCGTTGGTGATGAAGTTGATGCCTGAAATTGAGGAAGATGCTATTAGCCACACGTTTGAGGGAGAAGAGAGAAGAAATTTTCAACTTACCATTTCAACGAAATCGAGTTTAAGGTTGATACTTCAACAAGATAGAGACTTCACGAGAGAGCAGTTCACTTGTACGCCTCAAATATAGAATTCGCCAGAGAACACTTCACTTATATGTCACAAAGACAGAGTGAAATGACACGAATGTCACTTTACATATATACTTTCATATTCATCATTCATTGGCTGTTCATTCTGATTGGTTGCTTGTTGATACTTAAGAATTAGAAAACATTTCAAAGTCATTATTCACAGTCAACATGACAAGCCCTCCGACAAAACCAAAGACAAAATTCTCTTCTCCATGCTCAACACCAAAGGCGCTCGTTGCACCAAACGCTCCAACGAAGGGGAAGGTAGAGAAGGTGTACCGACTGGACAATATCAGAAAGTTGTCATTACCAGCGGACGACGAAGAGAGTGTATGTGAGAAGGAGTGTCCCGACTTAACAGGCGTGAGGTGGAAGTATCTCCAGTACGATACTGACGATGTGATGGAGATCACCAGCACCAAATTCCTCCACCAATTATGGGAGTGGTACACCCCTAACTCCCAGCCACGAACTATGGCGGAGTGGGAGTATATCGACAAAGTGAGGCTCGCAGTGGAAGAACGATTAAAGCAAGTGAACTGTTTTTGTTATCTATGTGAAGCCAGACTCTGGGACGATATTGACGATGAAGACCTTTTGAAATACATGCCATAATAAATTTTTATTTCGTATTATCTTTGCTTTCATACTGACTTACTTGAACGGGGCTTCAGTGGATGATTTAAACATGTATACTTTTTCATTTGGAAATAGTAGCACGCTTAGTCTAACTTGTAAATCTTAAAACATTTCATATGGGCGTTGATGATGATAGATGAAATAGTGTCAAATAAAATTAATATAGCTTACACTTCTGATACAGGGATAGCAATCGACTGCGATCCATGTGTAAAGAGCTTGTTAGACTACGGAAGAGAGAAGTGTGTTATGTTGCGTGTGGCACGTGAGTGTCCTCCCATTTCATTCCATTCATCAATTCGTCTCATTGATAGAGACAGGTAGAACTCATGGTTCTCATAACGTATGCAATGGAAAGTTTTAGGCAACCTTCGACAGTTGGCTAAATGTCGCCCTGACGCGAATGCATACTACGTTGAGACAGAGGCAATCACTTGCAAACATGACGCAGAGAGGTTTAACAAGATTGACCATTGCCGAATGTCCCTTGCGGTATACATAGCTACGGGTTTCACCGCCGCCCTTTACAGGAACGCCCGTCGAAAGGAAGTATTACACCGAACTTCATTTGCAACGTTCAAGTTGATTGATAGCAGATTCAACTTAATGATAGTATTCGCCAGTCCGAAGACTGCCCAGGGCAAACCGCGTGGAGGTTCTATCATGTCTTGCCCCATGGTGGCCCTTAAGAGAGCCGATGGTTCGTTCTCGGTGTGTGAATTAAGTTGACTATTGGCTGGAATAGTCAATGGGCATGACGGTTAGGTTGTCATAGACCCTATACCGCCGAGGTCGTGCTGGTGCATCTGGCACCTTTCGGATGCGAGTGGTATTCGGAGTCCACACCCCATCCGTCCAAACGATCTTCTTGATCTTCCCCTTCTTATCATCCTCTTCATCCCACTCGTCGAGGATGATGAACTCGGGAATGGCGTTGTCTTCATCGATGAAGACGGGAATGGTGCTAGTAGATGTTGCTTCCATCGTGACTTCAAATTGAATGAGAAGCGCTACAATCTTCTGGCTTATATAGGGTTTTCAACAAAAAATTGCTCAACAGCGAATCAGAATGCTTCAGGGATAGCTGATGGGGTGGTGAAGGCGGGCAAAGATCTGCAATGAAAATGATATGTATTAGAATAGGATATACTATCTTATTTACTTTTCACTTACCAAGTTAGCCATCCTTTGGCAGTCTCGCGCGCTTTCTGACAGAGAATTTGTGCAGATGACCGCGCATTCTCAGGCTGGCATGTAGGCATTTTTTCGTTGGATGACAATTATAACAAATTATAGACTCGTCCAGACTTCGGTTGACGAGTACTTCACCGTCCAAATGATTATCCCGAATAGGGATGTGAAATTCAAACAAACGATCCTCATTCACACGTTCCCACTCATCCCTCATGCGCTCCAACTTCTCATACGCCTGCCTCTCATCACCCCGCCGAGCCACAGTCCTCTCCAACTCAACATTCCTCGCTGTCAACACACTCATCTCCTTCATCATCTCCTCAAACTTCGCTTCTGCATCTCTCATTCTTCTCTCCGCAGCACTCGCCCTCTTCTCACAGTCATCATTCTTCTCTTCCAACTCTCGCGTCTTATTCTTCAAATCAGTCACACTACGCCTCATTCGAATATTCTCATCCGCTACCTCCTTCGACTTCAGTTCCTTCTTTTTCAACTCATCCAACTCCTTCAGGACTTCATCCTTCACCTTCTTCAAACTCTCATACTTATTCACCAACAAATCATGCGCCATCTGCTGCGATACATGCCTCTTCTCTTCATCCTTCAACCACCTCGCCGACTGCTTACGTATCCCACCACTCTTCACTTTTGGGGAAGATGAGCTCTGCGGGGGGTCGGTGATGACAATGTTTGACACCTCCGACGACGAAGAGCTCAACTTCCTCACACGCTTCCTCACACGCTCTCTATCTAAATCCACATCATCCTCATCATCACTCTCAAGCACTCTCTTTCGCCCAATCTCAGCCTCCAACGACGCAACTGCTCTCGCCAACTCATCATTCTCAACAACATTCTCAACCTTACCCTCTCGCTCTATCGCCAACATTCGCTCCCTCTCTTCCACAATCAACTGCGTGAATCGCAAGTCATTCACCAAACATCCACTACAGTCAACATGCACTCTGTAAAAACGCGCCTCATCCTCATCACCCTTCAACACTCTAAACTTCACACACGCAACCCTATTCGAGATAATCATGTGGTCGGTGCCCGCCTTCTTGACATGCGCCTTGGCGTCCGCACTGCGATTGATTCGCCCACATGTGCACATCTTGATATGATATTTTCTATTCTTGTCATTTGCCATGCCTGAGATTTCTTGTTAACTGTAAGATAATGAAATTTGTATAAGTTTGGAATCATGTAGTACAGTCATATTCCTAAAGCATTACACTTAGTGAGGAATGATAGATTTGAGTGTAGTGAGTGGCACTCGATCCCGTCGACAGCCCGAAGGCCTTGTACTGATCACTAGGGAAGTGAGAGATCTTCCCCGATACCCGCTATTTACAGCTGAAGACATCCTTGTCACTGCCCCGAAGTGGTAACAGCAACGCCGAGTCAAAGGTAGTGATCAGTAGCTGGGATCTAACCCCTCAAAGCTGCCTTAGACTTAGTTAAATTTCAAATCTGATAGCAGATTTGAACTCAGCATACTTGAAAACCTTAGTCTACATGATAAAACTTTGAAAAAACTGAAAATTAAGAATTTTAAAAAAATTCCGCATTTTACTACTCATACTACTTTTAAAAAATTTTATCAGTGGTAAAGACACTATCAAACTCTATCACACAAACTTTGAAGTAAGAAGATAGCTTGCCTACTTCAAAAGATAGAGTCCTTTGAAACACCCGATATCGGGAGCTCAGAGCGACGACCGTCGCTTACCTCGTCTTTCGATGAAGTGATCAGACTTACGTTGTCGGGGGTTTATATATACTCGGAAGAACACTTAAAATGCCTCTATCTCCGAAAGTATTCATCGTAGCGACATGCGGTTTGTTGCAAACGATTCGTCTCATCATTTTCTATCATATGACACCTGAATCATTCTCATGTGACCACGGGAAGTCGGTGGGTCAGCACATGTCCATGTAACATGCCACAAGTGAAAAAATTCCTAAGTGTGAGAGCTCCAGTGTGGTGAAAATTTTGAAAAATTTAAAACTTCCGAATTTCGACCTGGGACCTTTACCAAAACATTTTTCATCAAATTTCACTGACCCCCCCTCCCCCCCCTCGTTCAGAGAAATTTGATGAAAAATGTTTTGGTGAAGGTCCCAGGTCGAAATGCCACACTTTGGAAAATTTTCAAAATTTTGTCCATACAAAGTCACTCTGACACCTAGGATTTTTTCAGGTGAGCTCCGACCTAAAATCTTGTAACAGCTCTAACTTTTGAACGGCTGGTCCGATTGACTCGCGGCAAAAATGTCGTCGAGCAGTTTTTTCTCCTCTTTCAAACGAGTAGCTGTAAGACAAAATCCGTCCACTAGAACCAAAGTTAGAAGATTGCTGTCGGGGGGGGTCAGTGAAATTTGATGAAAAATGTTTTGGTGAAGGTCCCAGGTCGAAATGCCACACTTTGGAAAATTTTCAAAATTTTGTCCATACAAAGTCACTCTGACACTTAGGATTTTTTCAGGTGAGCTCCGACCTAAAATCTTGTAACAGCTCTAACTTTTGAACGGCTGGTCCGTTTGACTCGCGGCAAAAATGTCGTCGAGCAGTTTTTTCTCCTCTTTCAAACGAGTAGCTGCAAGACAAAATCCGTCCACTAGAACCAAAGTTAGAAGATTGCTGTCGGGGGGGGGTCAGTGAAATTTGATGAAAAATGTTTTGGTGAAGGTCCCAGGTCGAAATGCCACACTTTGGAAAATTTTCAAAATTTTGTCCAAAGTCACTCTGACACTTAGGATTTTTTTCAGGTGAGCTACGACAGTCCACCCTCCCAACCTGGCCGGCACACCACGCCAACCTGGACAGCACATCACCGCGCGCTACGACGGCCGGCCAGAGGGGGGGACGTCAGACTCGAAGCAACACGACGCCACACCACGCCCGACTCGACGGACAGGAGGGGGGGACGTCAGCGACGGCGGCCATCTTGCGCTATCCAGAAGTGGAGTTTTACTTACTACTCCTTCGCTCCGTAATGGATTCCTATTTCTCCAGCAGACAGCATGAACGAACAGTATAGCTTTCAAATAATTAATTTGACGCTATATCTTAATTTCAATGAATTTTCAAGCTCTCTTTTGCAAGTACATGTATGCAGAGAAAAGACATGTTTAAAACACGAAAAAACATCGTTCTTGGAAAATGTTTAAATGAGTTCTTTGTCTCTTCGTCCTCTAAGATTAGAGAATTTCCTTGCAACTATTTTTTTTGTTGTAGTGCGTACTACAAGAATTTTAGATTATAGTTTGAAATGTTATTGAGATTTGCTAGATTTGAAGAGAGGGATTGGTCCTTTTACCTTGAAATCCCATTCGCTGCTTTCGGTGTCATTGTGAATTGAACATCGAGTTTGTTAAGCCGCTTGTGTACTCCTTTTTACGTGTACATGTAATTTATAAAGTGATGCCTCGAAATAGGGATCCCGTTTGGATTTCCTTTTCCAAAGGAGACGAAAAAGGAGTTATTCGTGTTGTATGAAGAGGATGTGAGAAGTCATCGTCGCACAAGCTTCGAGGATTAATCATCATTTAAGTATCTGCACAAATGCCTCAGCTGCTCGAAAAACTACTTCAATAGAAGTCGATGTTGGTAATCAAAGAAATAATTGTCTTTGCTGGTAATGGTGAAAGGGGTAAGGTGATCTCCATATTGACGTTGCCTACATTAATTGATTGATGTGGTGTTGCTTGTGTACAAATTGTACATAGTTACTTACAAGTTGTACATGTAGTCCGGGAGCTAGCGTGAAGTTGTGCAGGGAACGAGGTAGTACATAAAACTTTCACATAGCATAGTGCACCTCTAACCTACTGCAAAACTTCGCGTCTGCCGGATCAGATCATTTGCTTTTCAGAAATAGAAAGGATAACACAATACTATGTACGTGTATTTCCAGTGGTAAAATTGTGACATTTAAGGTGTTGACTCCATTTTTTCGAATTTTTGCTCATAAAAGTTACACAAATTGGTATTTTGTTGAACTGGTTAACATAGAAATCATCTACAGATCATGATCTTTCAAATGAGTTATCATTCAGTGACAGAGGATGAAGTAAAGTGTGCAAACAGACACTTTTCGTTGGTGTAACTGCAAATTTTAACATAGAAATTTCAGGAAAATTGTTGATATACTTTAACGAAAAGTGTCTGTTTGTACACTTTACTTCATCTTCTGTCACAAAATGACAGCTCATTTGAAAGATCATGATCTGTAGATGATTTCTGTAATAACCAGTTCAACAAAATACCAATTTGTGTAACTTTTATGAGCAAAAATTCGAAAAAATGGAGTCAACACCCTAAATGTCACAATTTTACCACTGGAAATACATAGGATTGTGTTATCCTCTCTATTTCTGAAAAGCAAATGATCTGATCCGGCAGACGCGAAGTTTTGCAGTAGGTTAGAGGTGTACTATGCTATGTGAAAGTTTTATGTACTACCTCGTTCCCTGCATAACTTCACGCTAGCTCCCGGACTAATAGGGAAATCCGGCCATGCATGCCTGAATAGCTTGTGACGATATTCATATATACGACTCCTCAAATGTAATGGCTCGCGCATAGAGTATATATAGGTGTAGAGTGTCGACCATAGAGTAGGGATAGGTAGAGTGTCGACTCAGAAAAGTATCAGTATACAGTGAAAATTTTTATATGAAAAGATTCAGTTTTGCGGAGATGATGTTTCTGCTGTTCAAAAAATTATTTGAGCTGTTTTTGAAAAGCTAAAATCTTTCAAACTATTCCTGCATTATATACTACCGAGATGACGTCCTCTTTAAAAGTAGTGTGAAACAAGTTGGATATGAAAAGACTTTGCAAACAAGCATCATATAAAGCGGAAATTATGCTGATAACAAGGAAATTTCATGAGCTGCATTATGATAGAAGTCTTTATGAAAAATTAAAGATCTGATTTTGCTTTCTCGGCTGAAATTTCAACTTTTTAATTCAATTTTCACCGGCATGATTTTTTGATTCACTAAATTCGATGCTTCATTCATGAATCCAGTGATGTGGACCCATTTGCATCTTTCAAAGTTAATTGAAATCATTGTCTTTGATTATGTGATTTTACTCTGCAAGTGGTTTAGGTTGCCTGTGATATGATCACGCTTAAGAAAATAATCTTGAGGTTGAGCATGAAAGTAATAAGAACCCAAAGAGTATCACCAAAGATACTTAATTGTTTAAAATGGCTAGATGAGAAACAGATGAACCCCTTTTAGTACGGTCCTTATCGTGGCAAAAAAAGCATTGTGGCAATGGGGCGAAATTGTTGTTTTGTCGGCTGCACGGTGTGCAATTCGACAAAAAAAATCTTGAAAATGGCACATGATGTAAAGCATAATTCACTGATATTATATGATAAGTTTCAAGAATATTCGTTCAGTAGTTTCTCTGAAAAAATTGTTAAAGATGAATGCGGTAATACAGCAATTTAATGCAGCACTATCAATTTGGAAGTCAAATATTCAGATGAAGACTGAAGGGGTATTGATGAACATTCAACTCCCTCTGTAGAATTCATGACTATTAACAAATTCAGTGAGAATCCGAATATTACACCGAGGAATTGGCTACTAACAAGGCTCACCCATGTCAACAACGCTCTTCGAGTTATTCACCAGGCTAAAACTACAATATGGATCTATGTATTGCAAATAATAAACAGAGGGCATTTTAGGGCCAACTGGAATCGATCATCGCATGTCTGTAAATGTCAAAGATGTTGTCAATGTGTATTGCATAACACGCAGTTGTTTGTTTATTTACTTAAGCCAATTTTATATCAAATTTTATGATAATTCATATTTATTTTTTCTGTTGTATCATGTAATTTCTTACCGCAAAATTACACATAAACGTTAGATTATTGCCAAGCTTAGCAACCGCGTTTGGCGTGGCGGGCAACGGTTGGCACATCAACGATATACATGTACAACCACAAAGTAGGGATATACATAGGTAGAGTGTCGACTCAAAAAGTATCTGTATACAGTGAAAATTTTTATATGAAAAGATTCAGTTTTTTGAGGAGATTACGTTCCCGTGGTCAAGAAAATATTTGAGCACTTTTGAAAAAAGTCAAACTTTTGCCAATTTTTATACTACCGAGATGACTCTCCTAAACAAATCGCATGAAACAAGTAGGATATCAAAAGGAATGAATACTTGTTAAATAGGATCCCAATTAAGCAGAAATCAAGCTGATTATCAAATGAATTTCAGGAATTGTACTATAATGGAAGTCCATGAAAAAGTCGCGATATTATTCGTGCTTTCTTGGCTGAAATGTCAAGTTTTTAACTCAATTTTCACGGCTTGATTTTATGATTCACTAAATTCATGTTTCATTTCTTGAATCTGAATAGTGATGTGGACCCATTAGGGGCCTATACATCTTTCAAAGTTTAATGAAATCATTGTCTTTGATTATTTCATTTTTCTCTACCAGTTGCAGGTTGCCTGTGATATGATCACGCTTAAGAAAATACTTCTGAGTTTGAGCATGAAAGTAATAGGAACCCATAGAATTTCTCATTCAACAAACTTTAAATCTCCAAGGCTCTCATGAGAATCTGTGAAATACCATCATTCCTTCTGCATTACAATCATGATCAGTCAATTCCGTTGTAATTTCTGAAAAACTGCTAAAATTTGAATATCTCATTTTTGGTGACAATACCACCTGTATCTCCTTTGAGTTCATTTAATAAAATCGAAAGTGTATACACATTGGGGATTTAATAAATGCGGAGTTACCACTCTACCTAATAGATCTACTCTGTGTTTAATACCATTGAGTAAGTATGTTCAATACTTCTTTTAAATGCTAATATATTTAATACTTGTTGCCATAAAGTAGGTATATTAGGTAGAGTGGTAACTCCGCATTTATTAAATCCCCAATGTGTATACACATCCGAGTTTATTAAATGAACTCAAGGGAGATACATGTGGTCTGCATGTGGTGTTGTCACCAAATGTGAGATATGCGCATTTATGCAGTTTTGAAGAAATTACAACGGAATTGACTGATCATGATAGCATAAAGCAGGAGGAAATGATATTATTTTACAGATAGTCCGTGTCTGACACCCTTGGTGAGGAAATGTTTGTTAAATTGGCAACTCGATGACCTGCGCTACTGCTTTCCTGCTGAACCTCAAGAGAATCCTCTTAAGCGTGATCAGGCAACAGTTGCCACTAGCATGGCAAAATCTAGATTCAAACACAATTATTTCAATCAACTTTGAAAGATATAAATGGATCCACACCACTATTCAGATTCAAGAAATAAAACATGAATTTAGTGAATCATAAAATCAAGCCGGTGAAAATTGAATTAAAAACTTGACATTTCAGCCAAGAAAGCACGAATAATATCGCGACTTTTTCATGGACTTCCATTATAGTACAATTCCTGAAATTCATTTGATAATCAGCTTGATTTCTGCTTAATTGGGATCCTATTTAACAAGTATTCATTCCTTTTGATATCCTACTTGTTTCATGCGATTTGTTTAGAAGAGTCATCTCGGTAGTATAAAAATTGGCAAAATTTTGACTTTTTTCAAAAGTGCTCAAATATTTTCTTGACCACGGGAACGTAATCTCCTCAAAAAACTGAATCTTTTCATATAAAAATTTTCACTGTATACAGATACTTTTTGAGTCGACACTCTACCTATGTATTTACTCTATACATGTTGCCCTTATATATATTAAACATCTTTGGATTCACTCTATTGTACATTTCTAAAAGAGTTGAAAAATATATCGGTGGAAAACAATTGGTTTTGATAATTGTTTTGATGTTCCTCCACAAAAGTAAAGCTGAAGGTCTTTGTAATTCTACATCAAATTCTTTGGCATTGTTAGAATTTTCCTGGTGCTGTGAAATGTTTTGTGAAATTTTTCGTTGAATTCTAGAACATATATGAACGGCTTCGATCATACAGTAAATATATTAGGTAGAGTGGCAACTCCACATTTATTAAATCCCCAATGTGTATACAACATAGACATCGGATAACATTATCCGATGTCTATGATATATCCCTACTCTATGGTTTCGGTAAAAGATAGAGATTCCAACCATAATTCTACCTTCAAGACTTTGAAGTATTAATTGACTATCACACGACAATCTAGAGCGCCTATACAATCTGTTTCGCTTAAATTCAATAGGTGCTCCACTGCAACACGGCTTGCACATAGACCAACTATTTACTGTTACTTGTAAGCATCCCGTCACTAGTGACAAATGTCCAGTCCACTTCCCTAGGATCAGACCAAAATCACAAATGAGCAAATTTACTAGAATGACCACAACATCCCTTCATGAAAATCTTTAAGCCACATCGTGAAGTTGCACTGAAAAGATCCTGCATCACTCCTCTATGGTAGATGGTGCATGAAAGTTTGTGTTTATGTTCAACAAATTACTTATAATAACTTTTCTTTTAGTTTTTTGAAAATTTCCTCTGACGAAATTTTCTATTTCATGGAATTATTCTTGAACATTTTGAGAGTATTATTTAGTGGAATGCAACACCGACTTCTTCTCTGTCATGCAGCTGACTGTGGTGTTGTTGTGTCATGTACAACAGAGCTTTCACCACTGCTAAATTAGCGGATTCACTGTATGCACTGAAAATTTGTGCTGATTTCAGAATTAGTTTCGTATTGAATTTCTTCTATTGGCGTAAAACGTGGTTATTCAAAATAATCAGTCGTTGTGAAGATGCCCGTCAATAATTTAATCAGGATATATTTCATTTCTATGCCCACCTCTGATGATCAAAACACGACCATTCGAAAATTAGCTTGTGGAGAAAAGGATGACTGCGCACAAGGATGTAAAAATAACACAAAATAGCAAGTGATATTCTCTATTGCGACACCTTCTATCGTGGGCATTGTCTTCGGACAATTATGTGATGGAAAATGCTATAAATCAGGGATGCCGAGTCGCAGTCCTATCATTTCTGCATGTCGGAGTCCTATCAAATGATAGTCCCGAAATATGAAACAAATAAATTAGTTATTCTCGTGCATTTAGCTGCCACTGTCTTGATGTCAACTTTCTCCGTCAAACAAAAGTGCATAGACACCGCTGCATGCAAAGTTTGTAATAGTTGAGGGAATGAAACGTGATAGCGAAAAAAGGATTGTCTTTTCACTCTGTGATTTAGTAGAGAAGACAAGCCTTCCTAGCCTCGATCACACCTACACACCAAAGGTCACATCAGAGACAAAAACGAAATGCTAGGTTATTTGAGAACATTACCTCTTGCCCTCACGTTAGTCGTGTGTGATGTCTCCTCCAAAGCGCATATTAAAATCGAAAATGTACTCATATTTTTTGAAGAAGGTTGGGGGATTTTCCTGCCTGGCAGAGACAGGAGAGAAAAACCGTGTGAAAAGCACACACCAACAAGATGGGGGAGCCGAGTCGCATGCATCCAACTTAAAACGATATTTGATAAACTTTCATCGAAAATGATTGATAATTGATGCAGCAATGATCACTGAAGACAGGTTCAGGCAAGCCTATAGTGATCTATGATGTAGGTTGCCAGGTTTTTCAAAAAACTAAGCTATCTATACTTGCTACTCGGAGTCGGAGTCCTATCAATCCCCGGAGTCGGTCAACATCCCTGCTATAAATGATGAATTACACTTTTCTACCCAACGGTAGCACTGAATTTTGCTCCCAGCTGTTATTGATGGCTTTCGCAACCCATAGACAATGCCTTTTGACATGTAGCTATGCAGCCATTGCAGATGAGAAATTTTGGTAACAACTTATCTCTCATCACACGCTTCCGAATGGCATGACACACCATTTACTGACTTTTTGCAACAATACTCAAGGAGAATCGTGCGAGTGGTTGCATCAGCTTCTTGCTGTTAGGCTTTTCAGCTGAACATTCATGCCAAATTTTTGAGCTTCGATATCTTGCTATGACCTCTTGATCTAAGCGTCATCCATTGACCTTAATACAAAATGTTTAGTACCAGAAAATTTGTGTCATTATAAGCATTCAAATGATAGCCGGTTTGTTGGTTCGTGCACTAGCATTAGCATCAAAGACTTACATTACATGCTTCGCACATTCATAATTCATCTTTATTTCTGTTTGAGCTATTACATTATAAAATGTTAAGCTAGGTTGCACAAAAGAAGAAAGACCCAAAGCAGACATCCCATAATTGATCCATTTAGATCCATCGTACATGGAAATTTCCAAAAACAAAGGTTCGTCTTGACCTATCTACAGTGGTACCCCTGCAGAAACGAAGAGAGCTAGAAAAGAGCTGCAGAAAAGCAGACACTGTCGATTCTAAAAAGAACTTCCATCTAATCAGATGCAGTGTTGCGTCATGCCTTGCTGACACTTTTGCTTCGTAGATTGAGATAAGCATTCAGATAAAGTCCTTTTACTCCTGATCTGAATCAATATGACCAATGAGTCTTCAAACTTTCAAAACACATTTGGAGGATGAAATTTTGCAAGCAGTGAAGGATTTTCCCTTCGAGGGAAATGAACTTCAAAATGGACCAGAACAATTTCTTGAATATCCAAATAATCGCGTGATTTTTAAAGGCTATTAATAGCGACGCTTGACCGATGGAGAAAATATGATTAACGCAGAATATAAATCAACAATTAATTTAAATGTATATCAGACCATAAATGATTACTTCTGAGAATCTCGCGTTGTACTCAACATGCAAGAATACACATATTTTTGCTGTGTCTACAATGGCTCATAATTTCTCATTCATGACTTCCGGTGAGGGTTGTCTGTCATGACGTCATAAACATATATGTGTGATATGTATTTAAGAAAAAACACAAAATCTTCCTTCAGCCGGACATGTTTCGGAATGCATACTTCATTCCATCTTCAGCGGAGGTCATCAAATTTACAATAAAGAAAACTGGTTTATATATAAATTTAAATAAAGAAGCAAGCGCTTCATAATTACAGCTCAAGATAAAATCAGTTCGACGGCACTTTGCTTCCGAAAACAGCAAGATAAATGGATCCTGAGCATTTTGCAGAAACTTAGCTATTCAAACTTGCAATGTCGATTGATAAAGCATATATAGTCCATCGAAACTCGAACTTCGAAAGTTATAATTGGCTCTATCGCAATATATCACAGTCTCACACATGTTATATATCACAGCGAATAATTTCTTACTGCACACCAACTTAATGTTTCCTAGTACTATTGCACTATAAATGCTACTTCTCGATACTATTTAAATAATATTGACATCATATATTGAAAAAATGTGCTAAATCAGAATTGGCCAATTGATGCCACCTTAACCATCGGCTACTTGATCAAATTTCTTCTACAAGTAATTGAGCATGTTTTTGAGTTTCAGCATCAATTTGTAGTCAAAACTAGCATATAGTAAAATGCTAGCCCAGCTTGAAAACAGCCATTTTAGACCTATTTTGAAAAATTATGTTTTTTTGAACGCCTGGTGTAGCTTTCTGTATTCTGGTTGCCGCTTAGGATCAGATATGCGAAACACACTGATACACAGCAACACAATTATCATAGTTATTACAGGTAACAAGAATACAGAAAGTTGTGAGATAAGTTTAGATTTTTTTTGGGTTTTTTTTCGCGGACCCTATTTTTCACTATCTTTGGAGTCATGTAGCTCCGTTCTACATGCCAGTTGCCCGTTGAAATTCATACAAGAATTCCTTTATACCAAATTGATGATGCATGCAAAGTTTGGTTGAGTAACGAATATACAGAAAAATGTTTGCTTCATACGAAAAAAAATTGTTCCGAAAATTTGGTGAATCGTCGTGGAATGACCCATATATTTAAACTAAATGAGAATTTTGCAGGATAAAACTTCAATAGGTGCTAAGGAAAATTTTAATGCCAATTTTCGTAGTCTGAACTCAGACTCGTCATCAGGTGTACATAAATTGTTTGGAAACTATCATGGCAAAATACAACAATCATCAATGATATTCAAAATTTGAGTCATCTCAGTGATATTTTTGGTTACTAGTATATGTTGTCGATTTCTATATGGCGGTTTATACTGTAGAGTCATTGCCTGAGAAACAAGCTTCAATGAATTCACGTTGCGTTTTATCATCGTTGAATTGTATTGGTTCAGTTGAGTTCCATAGAAATTGGTGGTTTTCTTCATGTGTATGAGTTGATATTTGAGATTTTTGGTCAAATCTTCTGACAGCCAGGGCACGCACAGCTGCGCTAGTCTTTGCATTACTGCGCGATTGCGCGAATTTTTAGAATGCTGCGCTAATTTTGTGACTTATTGAAATTAAAAACAGGAGAATACGTTCAGAAACAGACAATAAAAATCATTGTGATGATTTTTACCGCTGCATGAATATTCAAGTTGCCTTTTTGACATATTTGCATAAACATTGGTATAACATGTCCAAGACTTGGGTGGATGTTCGTTGCATAAACATTGGTATAACACGTCCTAGACTTGGGTGGATGTTCGTTACACCATGTTCCTAATGGCAGCTTTCCAATTTTAGGCGAAGATATCGCGAACTTCACTTAGATGTTTACAATTATTTCCACTATTGTGAGAGGCATGGGGATCTCACGCATTCAACAACCTCTAGGTATGAATGAGCAGAATTTTATAAAAGTAATCGAAACGCGATGACTTCTTATATATGACGTAGGACGTAGTCTGCAGGCTAGTAGAACAATGGGATACTCTGACGGAGTATTTTGGTCGGCCTTGCGATGACTTTGACGTTGACAATAGAAGTCGCTTGCATCGCATCAGCCTTTTGTTGACGGATGCCACATTGATGAAACTTCTCCTGCAAGGAGCTCGTAAGCGGTTCAAAGAGTTCGAGAAATTTTTCCAATCCAGTGAATGCAGGATTCATCATCTTCATGAAAAGATGGAATATTTGCTCATATCTGTGATAGTTCGTTATTTGAGATCTGAATGTTTGAAAGAGGAAAACGTTCGAAAGGTGGATTATGAAAATTCAGACAATCACTTATCCAGAAACTCTATCATCGTCGGCACAGTGTGTAGTGCTCTTCTGAATGCTTCCAAGGAAAGTGTCACAGAATCATTCTTCAAAGATATCATTTGTTTCTATGTCGCCCTGACCAAAAACATGCTGAAATATTTCCCTATTGACTCGAAACAGGGGGCTGTCCCAGTTCGGGGACTTTTTTTTTAAATCCCAGACTTAACAATGATGCTGTTTTTGTAACGCGCGTTCTGACCGCTACAAAGTATTTCAAGGCAGTTTTGCCAGAGCACAACCTTCAATCATTAAACGAAGAAACTCACAGATTGGCAATTGATAGGGAAGTGGGGAGGGCCATAACGATCGGAGATTCCATGGATTTGGTGAAATTTTGGATAAATCTACGTATTGGTGGAAAGTATCCGTGCCTAACTGAGCTTGCAACCACTGGTCTGTGTAAGCCACATGGCAATGCAGACAGCGAGCGTATTTTGAAGCAGGTGGCCAACGTTGAGACTCCAGGCCGATCATGTTTGAAAGAGTTGACAATTCATTCTCTTGTGGTAACAAAATCTGTTATGTTTGCCTTTGAATGGCTTCCAGAGACCATGCCAATCACAAAATAAATTTTGCAAAAAGGCTTTGATGCTCGACATGCTTATGAGAAGCGCCTAAAAAGTGAGAAGCAACATCGAGAATTGGAAGAAAGAGAGAAGACCCGTGTCTCGTCAGAAAAAGCTGTCATTGAAACTGCACAAAAAGAAATAGATGAATTTAGGAAAGATGAAGGAAAGTCAGTGCAGTCCTTAAATAAGGTGAGAGAAAAGGCTCAAAAGAAAATCTCAGTGGCACAAGACATGTTGAAGGCTGCTACCAAAAGCTTTCAAAATGTTGAGAAGCAGGAAAAACTATTGAGAGAGGAGAACGAGAATGAGCTGATCACAAGTGCTGTGAAATTGCGATATTGCCCAGTTTTTCTAGTGCATAATGACGATTAGGTCCCTGCGATAATTTTAAGATCCTGCGCGATTTTTTGAGTGAACCTTTGTGGGAGACCGGCTGACAGCTGATTGATGTTCATGTATGCGTGTTTTCAGTTGTTTGTTTGTCCATAGTAAGTGGTTGTGCAATTATTACATGGAATTATGTATATAGAGTTTCTTATTTCCATAGGTATCTGTACTTTAGTTATTTTCTTTACTAATGAAGATTGTAGAGTAGATGTTGGTTTCTGTACAACGTTGATATCATATTTTGACAACTTTTTACTCAATAACTCTGATACACCATGAATATATGGTACAGATCTCCAATTTTTATTATTCTTCACTTTTTACTTGGTTCCTTGAGAAAATCTTGAATTATTTTTTCGTTCTTGGTTGTTGAGCATCTTCTGTATAAATTGTTTGGGATATTCGTTGATTTGAAATCATTTGAATATTTGAATTTTTTATATTGGATATTAATATTATATTATTAAATTTTTCTTTTTTCTATTATGTATATATTCGTACATAAAATTAGAATTAAAAACCAAAAGTCAGATGCCTGTAAAGTGCGACCGGTTTCGATGTATTACTTTTTACATCTAATCATGCACACAGGAAGTCAAAGTACGAGTAACATGACAACTAATGATATATATAATATATACAAGGTGGGCAAAAGTCACTGGACTATTTGTAGCAAACGTTATATTGTTCACCACAAACAATTTATAGTAAACAGTTTATTGTTGATCAAACAATCTTAAGCAATGCATACAACTTCAGTGCAGTGTGCAGTGTGGCATCGCGCTCGGAACGCAGATCAGCAGACTATTACTCAACCGAGGTGAAAATTTAACCGTGAAATCGAAGAACAAGTAGCATTCATTTATCTTGCAATGCAGCGAACGTTTGACGAACGCAAGTACATTGTGAAGCATTACCGAAAAACTGGCAATGCGATGGATGTTATTCGTATGTGGCCACATTACTTTGATTCCAATCCACCTAATCGGAAAACGGTCTTTTCTTTGCGCGATAAATTCGAAGCAACGGGATCAGTTACCGATGCTCCGCGTAGTGGAAGGCCAAAATCAGTTACAAATAAGGAAAACGAGTTTGCTGTCGCTCAGTTTTTGTAGAGAAACCTACCTTTTCAGGTCGGACAGCATCGGCAGAAGTAGGTATTGAACGGTGATCTTTACGACGCATCTTGAAAGAATTGGGATTTAAATGCTACACGCCTAGGCTAATTTATACCCTAATCGAAGATGACGTTGACCGGCGCCTACAGTTCTGTCAAGTTTTAAAGCAGCAAGTAGCTGAAACTCCAGAGCTTTTGGACACCATTTTGTGGTCCGACGAGGCAAATTTTAAGTTGTCGTGTCATGTGAGACGCAATTATATCAACCTGGTGTAACCGTATGGGGCGCGATATCGTCAAGTCAAGTACTTGGTCCGTTTTTCTTCGAAGGATTTGTAACTGGCGACAGTTATTTGGATATGCTCCAAACTTACGTTTTTCCTCAACTCGAGCGGCTTCCAAATTTTGGATCTCTATGGTTTCAGCAAGACGGAGCCCCACTGCATTTTGCACGCAAGGTTCGAGATTATTTGGATACGATTTTCGGGGATCAGTGGATAGTAAGACGTGGAGGTGTTGAATGGCTCCCACGTTCACCCGACATCACGCCCATGGACTTCTTCTTTTGTGGAGTCATCAAAGAATTTGTCTTCAAAACGCCACCGCCAAGCATCGAACAGATGAAGGAAAAGATTGTCCCAGCATTTGATAAAATCCGGCAGAATCTGAATGTTTGTCGAAAAGTGTGCAGAAGCGTTGTTGACAGATGTGACTCATGTACTGCGGCCGACGGACTTCAATTTGAACATTTATGATACTGCATACATTTCTTAAAATTGTTTGATTAATAATAAACTGTTCTATGAACATTTATGATGTTGTATACATTGCTTAATGTTGTTTGACTAATAATAAGCTGTTTGCTACAAATACTCCAGTGACTTTTGCCCCACCTTTATATATATATGGGTCATTCCACGACTATTCACCCAATTTTTGGTAAATTTTGTGGCACTAAGTCTCAGATTTTGCTCATTTTTGGATATACACGTATGTTTACTATGCCATGGAAAACACCAGATCTGAAATATTGGCTTCCAATTTTGAATATAGCGGGATCTAGAGCTATTGTTAGAAATTTATTTTTTTACAAATTTTTGAAATTCTCAAAATTTGAATTTTTGGGCAGCTGTAATTTTTTTCTGTATATTCGTTACTCAGCCAAACTTTGCATGCAGCATTAGTTTGATATAAAGGAATTTCTGTATGAATTTCAACGGGCAACTGGCATGTAGAACGGAGCTACATGGCTCCAAAGATGGTGAAAAAATAGGGTCCGCGAAGAAACCCAAAAAAATCTAAACTTATCTCACAACTTTCTGTATTCTTGTTACCTGTAATAACTATGATAATTGTGTTGCTGTGTATCAGTGTGTTTCGCATATCTGATCCTAAGCGGCAACCAGAATACAGAAAGCTACAGCAGGCGTTCAAAAAATGCCGAAAATGGCTGTTTTCAAGCTGGGCTAGCATTTTTCTGTAAGCTAGTTTTTACTCCATATTGATGCTGAAACTCAGAAACATGCTCAATTACTTGTAGAAGAAATTTGATCAAGTAGCTCATGGTTAAGGTGGCATCAATTGGCCAATTTTGATTTGGCACATTTTTTCAATATATGATGTCAATATTATGTAAGTAGTATCGAGAAGTAGCATTTAGTACTTGAAAACGTTAAGTTGGTGTGTAGTAAGAAATTATTCCCCTTGATAGATATTATAAAAAAATATAAAGTATATATGAAACTTTGATATATTGAAATAGAGCCAATCATAACTAAGTTCGAATTTTGTTGGACTAGATATACAGGTTTATTCAAAAAGAATGACCCTATTTCAAACCGCTATATCTTCGCAACGAAAAGGAGTATTGCATTCCAACAAAGACTCGATTGTTCCGCATATCATGAAGTTTTATATGCGATGTCACAATTGTTCATGTTGATGCATCGAGGTGCGTGAATTGGTGTACAATTGTGTACGTTTTCGCTCAGTCGCACTGTGATCTGAGTGGTCATCAACATGCAAATGTTAAATAGCGGTGAGAGACACGACAAATTGCAGACTTTTGTTTTGTTATGAAATGGTGACTCCACAGCAAAAGGCCTTCTGTGTTATCGAGTTCGCGAAATCGAACTCAGTGATTATGGTCCAACGTGCCTTTCGTAAGGAATTCAAGACAAAACCCCCATCTTCGAAGACCGTGCGTCGGTGGTGTAAGAAATTCAAAGACACCGGCTGTCTCTGCAAAGGGAAGAGTCCGGGGAGACCAACAGTGTCAGACGAGCAAATAGCTAGAATCCATGCTGCTTATTTGAGAAACCCGCGACAATCAACAAATCAAAGCAGTCGTGAACTTGAAATTCCACAACCTACGGTCTGGAGAGTGCTTAGAAGACGCTTGAATTTCAAGCCATACAAGCTGAGATTGGTCCAAGCATTAAGCGACGATGACAAGAGGTACAGGGAACAATTTTGTGAGTGGATAATGGAGATGGTAGAGGAAGACGAGTCATTCCTTTCGAGCGTTATTTTCAGTGATGAAGCCACTTTTCATCTCAGTGGTCATGTCAACCGCCACAATGCCCGTATATGGGGAACAGAGCCTCCTCATGAGACGGAACACATCAGAGATTCCCCAAAAGTGAATGTCCGCAAGTCAGCGCTTTCCTGAATGAAAACTTGCCGGATAGATGGATTGGGAGAATTAGTGACCGGGACTACGCACTGAACTCTTGGCCTGCCAGATCCCCAGATCTTTCTGTATGCGACTTCTTATGGGGTTGCATCAAGGATCGAGTGTACGTTCCACCATTGCCAACCAATTTGCAAGATCTCAAGCAACGGATAAGGACAGTGATCGACTCAGTGACAGCAGTAATGTTGAATAGCGTATGGGATGAACTGTCTTTTCGTTTAGATCTTGTCCGTGCCACCCATAGTGGCCATATTGAAAACTTATAATGCAACAAATAAAAGTTCATGATTTGCGGAACAATCTCGAGTTTTTGTTTTAATGCAATACTCCTTTTCGTTGCGAGGATATAGCGGTTTGAAATAGGGTCATTCTTTTTGAATAACCCTGTACTTTATCAATCGACATTGTACTTTTGAATAGTAAAGTTTCCGCGAAATGCTCAGGATCCATTTATTTTACTGTTTTCTGAAGTAATTAATTACTTTTGGTAATTTCAATTGTTCTAATGGTGAGACATCATTCGCAACGAACCGGAGAAGAACCTTAATGCATTTGTAGCAAACACTATTTCAAAATTGATGTTGAAAAATATTGTGTAGAAAATATATGCATATTGTATGAAATATGTAGAATCTCTTTCAATGACAGATACAGGTACTGATTTATACTTATGAATTACCATGATCATCAGTTAGCATCGAAAGATCCTACATACAGGAAATGCATTTTTGATTACACCAATCAATGGGCAAACCTCAAATTGGAAACAATAGGCCTATTGATATTTCAGATTATGATATCGTGAAAATATTGATCATGAGAAGCCACTTTATTCCGTTCTGAGGTTTTTCACTAGCATTCTAATTTGATCACGTAATAATCACATTAATGTGGTTATATGTAGCCCAAACACATGGTCTTAATGGACAAGAATACAATTAGATAGTTACGTGGACAAGAATGAAATGCACTCATATGCCTTTTTATTACCAAATACATGAAAAAACATAACATTTTGCATTAATTTTGAAAGGCTGGGTAGAATCCCGCTTTAGCTTGTTTTCTTTTTATGAAACCTATACTCCTGAGTTACTTTTGTATAGCGTGCAGTTTTATGGAAAGCTTAAATATTGATCTGGTTTTTTTCTATGACCAGGAATAATTTGCTTACATTTGCATGAGTGATTTACGAATCAGAGTGATCAACAGCAGCAATTTTTAATATCAAACGTAATCAATGATTCACATGGGATATTGATTATGATGCCTAAAATATTTGTCCACGCCTGTTTCTACTCATTGGGAAGTCTTCACTTTTTAATTTAAATTTACGTAAGTGAATGTTTGAAATAGTCAGTAGCTCAATTACAAATGTAAAATTACATGTATCTTACCTAAACAAGCCTGCATTTCAACATGAAAAGTCTGAACTATTTTATTCATGTGTGATTTAATAATAGCGGTTCGCTAAGTACATAACGATCTCGAATATGATGAGTGAAACGCAGGTGATAGATTCTCAGTGCCATTTAAAAATACAGAAGGGTAGCCTATATATGGGATCCTTGACTGATTATACTCACCAATCAGTAGTAAGGCAACAGAAATGTTGCTGCTACCAGGAAAAGATCAAGAAAATGAAGTTCGAAATTCTGTCGACAATACATTAGGTGATCTATTAGGGTCTACTAGATTAATATTAATGGTTTGTGGGATTCGCTCAGAAAACATTCTGCGACACTGAGTCAGTCAAAAGCTATTTACAGTATCACAACATGAAATTAACGCAGTTTAGGTTTCTCCGGTATATATATATATATATATATATACAGGGTGTCAACTCGATCCTATATTCCTATATTTGTCCTATATTTTTTCATTTATCCTATATATCCTATATTTCGTTGAAAGGTCCCATATTATCCTATATTTCTAAATTGAAAACCAATAATGGAGTTAAGGCATTTATTCGCGATTTATGTAAGTATTAATGAATGAATTGAGCCTTGATGTATAATTACTCACATACTCGTACTTGTAGGATGAATGATATTATAAAAATTATTCTAATCGATGTTTGTATGCAAATATTGAAGATGTCATAACATCGTAAGCTGTAAATAAATTTACATATAGAATGGCTGATAACAGGAGGTAATTTCTCATAGTTAATGAAAACAATTGCGACTCTCTTTAACTGTTTATTGCCGAAAAATGAAATTACGCTATGTACATATTTTTTTAGCGTAATTTTCTTTTTTCAGCAATTACAGGAAATCAAATCGCCCTGTGCAGACTCGGGGCTGTGACGAATAAGTCTGCTGCTGCACCCTTGCATGTCGTAAAAGGCGACTGATAGGACTAAATTTTCATAATCCCATTAAAATATAGAATCAGTGTGATTGCAAGTAGGGAATTTAATATAGGTTATGTTATGTCGCTATATATCCAATTCAGTCATAAAATACTGATTGAACATAAAATTTCTATTCATTCGAACAATCTTGAACGATTTAGGCCTGCATGTAACATAAGATTTCATATGCATTATATTTGTCATATATGTGCCTTTCGTCGATGCATGTACGTACAGGTGTGCTTACAAAATGCATTCTTTGTAGAAACCGGTTTGGTATACAAAACTCTACCCGAATAAGTCCACGCGATGCCGAAAGCAAAGACAAAGTTTCAGGAACACTGGTTGAAAGAAAAGGATAGACATGGCCATTTATTAGGCAAATGGTGCGTTCGAGGGAAAGATGAACATCATGCATTGTGTCTTGCATGTAACAAGCAAATTGGTTGCGATAATGCAGGTTTATCACAAGTAAAGCAACATGCTGAAACTCAAGGACACGTGAAACTCTTCAAATCAACATCTGATTATGTTCAATCAAGGATCAAACTTCAACCTAAATCTAGTTCCTCTACAAAGTATACAATTCTGATTCCTCTACAAATCAGTATAATTAACGACGACGTCGCAGCGGCTGAAGTAATTTGGGCAGGAAAGAGTGCAGTTTCGAACTATAGTTTCAGGTCATCCGATGGAATTGCTGAAACTTTCCAAGCAATGTTTAAATGTCCAATAGCGGAAAAGATGACATTAAGTAGGACAAAAATGTCATACCTTTATTCTGACGACCTTGGTCCAGTATTTAGAGAAGAGATGGTAGCCGATTTAGTTTCGTCAGGAGGCGCTTTCTCTTTACAATATGACGAAACAACAAATGTTTAAGTGAAAAAAAAGATGGACCTTCTACTGCGATACTGGTCAACGGAGCACAACGAAGTTTGGTGCCGCTATTATAAGTCTCTATTTTTTGGTCATTCCCGTGGAGAAGTTGTCGCTGAAGCATTAATGAAGTCGATGAAGTTTGATAATGTGCCAATAAGTAAGATGGTCGCTCTCGGAAGTGATGGCTCAAATGTAAATAAAACAATATGGAGAGAAATGGAAAAAAGAGTGAAAGACGAGGGCAATAATGGATTGATAGATATCGGTACATGTAATGTTCATGTTATACACAATGCCTTTGCTAAGGGACTATCCGAGTATGGCGGCGATGTTGAGCAGCTAGCCGTGGACTTGTTCAAATACTTCAGCTAGCTTGTTCAAATACTCTGCAGCAAGAAGAGAAGATTTCAAAGAAATCCAACTCGATTTGGAACTCGAAATTCAGATATTCCATCAACATACTAACACACGCTGGTTGTCAATCGGTCCAAGTATTCGACGGATCCTCGATCAATGGACTGGAATATGTCAATTCATTGATTCATTGCAGAAAGATTCAAAAAGCACTCAGAAGAGTATTGCCTTTAGAAGAACAGCCACGGCCCTTGGACCACTGAAGCAGGCAACACGTGTTCAGTTGCACTTTTTGGATTGTACTGTGAAGATCTTCGAAGAATTTTTGAGATCTTTTCAGTCTAAAGATCCAATGGTTCATCGATTATATGATGATATGTGCGCACTTCTGAAAACTTTGTTACTTCGATTCATCAAACCTGAAAAGCTGAAGGGAAAAGATTGAGTTGGTTTAGCTTCAGTCGATCTTTCTAGGTCTCAC
The DNA here is from genome assembly GCA_907163375.1 of Prostheceraeus crozeri. Classification (NCBI taxonomy): domain Eukaryota; kingdom Metazoa; phylum Platyhelminthes; order Polycladida; family Euryleptidae; genus Prostheceraeus; species Prostheceraeus crozeri. Next base: position 346,474 of record CAJQUW010015806.1, on the reverse strand, counting down.
CAACTTTCTGATGATGATATTTCAATCGGAAAACCCGCCAGAAAAGCTCTAGTAGAGCTAACAATGGACCAGCAAGCCAAATCATTGCTCGGTATGCGGGATTGTTTTTGTGCAATAGCATCATATCTGAAAACCAGGCTTTCCCTCGACAACAGAATTTTAAAATGTCTCGGATTCCTCAATCCACAGAAGACAAATATCGCCAATGTTGAAGATATCGCTCACGTGGCTCGAAAATTTCACTTGTCTGACTCAAACATCGTGACAGTCAAGGATGAATGGAAAGTATTATGCTTGGGTGATGACTTGAAATTATTCTCATCCATTAATCGCGTGGACCATTTCTGGCGAGAAATTTTTATGTTAAAGCGGTCCGATGGTCAGCCCAAATATCCTTGTCTGACTGATGTAATCAAAACTGCCTTGTTTATTCCACATGGAAATGCAGATGTGGAAAGGGGATTATCTGTAAGTAATTCATTTGTAACCGCAGGGCGATCTCTGCTCAGTGAGACAGTCATAAACGGTGTCAGAGCAACGAAAGACGTGGTACAGTTTTGTGACCCTGAATTGAATCGACCAGAAAAATTGCCCTTGACAAAGAAAATAATCACCGCCGCAAGAGGAGCTCATTCGGAATACGTCATGAGGCTGGAAGCTGATCTCAAGAGAGAAGAAGAAGAGAAGCAAAGAAAACAAAAACAGAAAGCTGAGATAGAGCTAATTGAGAAAGAGCGGTAACAATTGAAAGAAAAACAATCAAGCCTCCAGGAAAAAGAAGAAAAACTTCTTTTAAAGAAAAGAAAACGAATGATGCGCTTGCAGCGGCACATGAACTTTTGAGTGATGGAAACAATATATTGAGAGATGCATTGAAGAATGGAAATCTACAGTATGCGGCAACTGCACACTTGATGATAGACACTGGAACTCAAAAAACAAGAGAATTGACTACTACTCTCGAGGAAGTGAGACATAAGCAGAGGAGCTTAACTAACAAAAAGCGCAAACTCTTCGATAAGAATCTCAGTCTGCTGGAATCGGTCAAAAACTTCAAACCCGGTAATGCTGAATAATGGATTTGATTGTTTGAAACACAGATTAGTGAAATAACATTTTCTTTTGATCGAGTGTATTTTATAGTGACTTTATTGACTTTCTATGACTATTTTTCTCAATTTTGTTATTGGTTTAACTACCTGGGGATGTCCTACATTTTGAAAACCTCAATTTTGCATGTAATCGTTTTTATAATAATTTTTTAGCTGAGGAGAGTATCCTGTGGTCACCATATTTGTTATATACTCGTAGTTATGTGGTCACACCATTCGAAATTTTTATTCAAGATTTGTTAGTTGTGACATTTTGTAAAGAATTTTTTATCGTTCCATTGTTGAAATTGTTTTTACATTTATTTGTTAACTAATTGTATGAAAAATATGTTTGTGGAGGAACGGGATGGCTGTGAGGGGTATGGTGGAGGCCATCAAAAAAAATAAATAAAACATTTGTGTACAATGATGTGTGTTATTTTCTTGAGATGGTAACCGATTTAGTCTTGACAACTTGATGAAATACTCTACAATTTATGATCATTGACTTATTAAATCGAATTCGAGGTGAAATACGTAGGATATTTTACATTATGCGAAATCAAAAACAAGAAAAATTGGCTATTTTATAATATTGTGTACTGAAATTTGATCCTATATTTATCCTATATTTTTTGTTTCTCCGATCCTATATTCCTATATTTTCTGGATTATTTCGAGTTGACACCCTGTATATACTATATATATATATATATATATATATATATATATATATATATATATATATATATATATATATACAGTGCTGTTCGAAAAATTAGCAACTTTTTATTAAAAAGTTGTAAAAACAATTGTTTAGATAGAAACTTTATTAAAATACAATATTATCAAAGATGTCAGCGCAAAATAAAATGTCTTACAGAAACATACAAGGATACAATCTCACACAAGATTAGGGTCTTGCCTAGTATTTTGAGGGACGACCGTGATTTTTGAGTACTTGACCAATGCGTTTTGGCATACTTGTGGCCAACTTCAACAAGGTCCGTTCAGTAATTTCATGGTTCCAGACGCGAATAATCGCAGCAAGTAACTCACTTTTTGTTCTGGGTCGATGTGCGTTGACTCTCACTTTCAATATCTTCCACAGATTTTCAACAGGGTTCAGATCGGGGCTGCTCGAAGGCCACGGCAAGGACGTTATTCCATGAGATGCTTTGAATTGCGTCGTTATTAGCAACTTATCGATTTTTTACTGCTATGATTTGCCATAATCTCTTTGAGTATTTTGTCATAAGTGAAGTTTCTATTCATAGTAGATATCTATTCTATTCCATACATCATGTGTGTCACTATAACCATTGATATCGATCTTGAATTTGAATTGGCATTATAATAGAACACATGATACTCAGTTGCATTCAACTTTAGTCTCTCAACAACTTCGATGGGTAGAAAACGCGATCTTACTCAACAGCAGAAAACAGTTATTGACGCTCTATACGATGAAGGCTATAAACAGTGTTACATCGCAACCAAGTTGAAAATTAACAAGTCTACCGTGAGCCGATATCTGAATGGTAAAAACTCATCAAGAAAGAATTCGGGTAGAAAGAGAAAATCGACTTTAAGACAAGATCGCGTATTAAAACGACTATGTCTTGCAAATCGTCAATATTCGTCACTGGAACTTCGTCGTGAGTGGCAAGAATCAACAGGAGTTACTGTTTCATCATCTACCATTCGCAAGCGTCTTATTTCTGTTGGAATCATTTCTCGTCGTATGGTCAGAAAGCCATTTCTTACAAAGAAGCAACGTCTCGCAAGGATCAATTGGTGCAAGCTTCATAAAAACTGGAGTGAGGAACAATGGAAAAATGTCTTTTTCTCGGATGAGTCGAGAATGGAGATCAGCTACCACTCTGGAAATACGCGCGTGAGAAGATATTCGTCGGAATCCTCCAAACCCTTCTGCGAAATGCCAACAGTGAAACATCCTCAAAGCGTCATGATCTGGTCAGGATTTAGTGCGAGGAAGATTGGCTACCTTCATTTGTGTGAAAAGACTGTTAACTCTCAGGAGTATATGAAAATACTTCGAACTCGAGTTTTACCTTATCAAACTCGATTTTTCAACGGCGATATGATCTTCCAAGACGACTCGGCTCCCGCCCACAGATCAAAAGTAACGACGCAATTCAAAGCATCTCATGGAATAACGTCCTTGCCGTGGCCTTCGAGCAGCCCCGATCTGAACCCTGTTGAAAATCTGTGGAAGATATTGAAAGTGAGAGTCAACGCACATCGACCCAGAACAAAAAGTGAGTTACTTGCTGCGATTATTCGCGTCTGGAACCATGAAATTACTGAACGGACCTTGTTGAAGTTGGCTACAAGTATGCCAAAACGCATTGGTCAAGTACTCAAAAATCACGGTCGTCCCTCAAAATACTAGGCAAGACCCTAATCTTGTGTGAGATTGTATCCTTGTATGTTTCTGTAAGACATTTTGCGCTGACATCTTTGATAATATTGTATTTTAATAAAGTTTCTATCTAAACAATTGTTTTTACAACTTTTTAATAAAAAGTTGCTAATTTTTCGAACAGCACTGTATATATATATATATATATATATATATATATATATATATATATATACAGTAGAACCTCCATATTACGGACACCGTCGGGACTGCGCCTTAGTGTCCGCATTTTAGAGGTGTCCGCAATATGGAGTTACCGGTGATGATGCGAACATTATTGGGGACTGAGCTTAACTGTCCGTAATACGGAGGCGTCCGCTGTATAGAATGTCCGCAATAGGAGGTTCCACTGTATGTATATATATTACATGACGGCATGACAGTTAACCATCATCACTATTATCAGGTATATAAATTTATACATTGTAAGTCAAAATTTGACCACTGTTGATCACCAATGATCAATTGTGGTGCATTTTCGTTTTCTCATTGATCATGTGTGACTCATTTCGTAGCATTCTTTTTATATTCTCCTATTTTACCAATTTCATTTCATCTATTAATGCTTTCAGTGTATGCTCATGTTGAAATTTTGATATTTTTAGGTAATTTATTCCTTTTCATTTTATTAGAAAAGTCGTCATGTCGGGAGATAAAAAAGACGAAGTGTCAAAACCTGAAGATCGAATCGAATTGAAAAAAGAAATAACTCTTTTAAATGGCATTGGTATTATCGTTGGATCTATCATTGGATCTGGCATATTTGTAAGTCCAACAGGAGTTATGAAAGAGATCGGTAGCGTTGGCGCATCGTTGGTAGTATGGGTTCTGTGTGGAATATTTTCATTAATGGGTGCATATTGTTACGCGGAATTGGGAACAATCATTACACGTTCAGGTGCTGACTACGCTTATGTATTAGATGTGTTCGGCCCATTCTGTGCTTTTCTTCGGCTTTGGGTCGAAGTAATTGTCGCGCGGCCCTGTTCGCAAACCATCATTGCCATTACATTTGCAAAATACATGATGGAACCAATATTTCCTGGATGTGAGCAGCCGCAGCTGGCTGTTCGTTTCTTGGCAGCCGTTTGCATTCGTAAGTGTTAATTTCTTTGTGTTTTCATGTTTGAATGAGCGTTTACAAGTTACAGTGCTTTCCTGTTCACTTGCTACTTAAGGGACTTGTCTTATTTGTTGCGGTAAGTGGCTGAAGATTCTTATGTGAACTATGGGAAACCATTTACATTTACTGATGGAAAAATAATCGCTTGAGTTGGAATAAGACATTGCTTAAAATTGGTTAAAAATACATTGCTTGTAAACGTGTTTTTTGTTTTATTTAGAATTTTTCACTATAGTGTTTTCTTAAAACATAGTATCTAACTTACGATTACAAAAGCTGATGATGGAAGTCTATATATCATAGTATCAACTGTTGTATGTTTTTATTGGAATTTGGGATCACATTTCATGGAAAGAGGATGCACTTAATGTGAGGTGTGCTGCACTTTCGGCTCATGCAAATAAATTTTAATTTCTCTTTTGGTATTAGCATTCGTTAGTTCTAATTCCAAAACTCATGCGAGCGCAATTCATTCATAACTTTGCTCATGCTACACATCATCATTCATAACACACGATTGCCACCTTTTGATATATAATAATAAATTATGTTTCTATGATTTATTGAAATTTATTCCGAATGTCTTATAGTCTAACTTAAAGCACGTACAGATGCATGACGCAATATGACTCTTCAAAGTTTTCAGAAATTTGTCTAAGAGGATGATCAGCATAAAAAGACAAGTCGTAGCTTGTATGTATGTAGCACGAATCGGGTCAGATTTCAGTAGGTAGAATCAAGCGGTTTTTAATTCCTTCTTGTCAATCAGTCACGTGTTTCTATCTGCAATAAACCGGTCATATTGTTGAAATTCAGTGGCGTATTTAGGGTGCTGCACGTGCTGCAATCGCAGCACATGAAAAATTAGAGTTCTCAAGAATATAACTACTCAATCATGTCTCAAGTGTATACTCCTCTTTCGGAGTTAAGAAATTTGTGTAGTTTCTCTTCGATTGAGATGCATTTTGAATGCTTGCTGCAATCTCTCTGACATCTCACGCACCGCAGCTAGACATCTCATTCCTGAGCTCTCATTGGATGATATCATCGCCAAGAGATTCTTAGCTTGAGCGCTGTAGCGTGAGAAACAATTCGTGCTGCGCTTGGGAAAATTATCAGCCGATTGAAGCAATCATTTTTTCATCTGATGTTCTCGCATTCAGTTAAGTGTAGTTGTGTGCATTAACTTGATATTAACTGAGTTAGACATTGGAACGTGTAGATCGCATAATGTGATTGTGAATGCAAATTTTGTAAAGGATAACAAAAGCAAAACGGCTGAAAAGCCTGGATTTAACTGCTCTTTTGATTCTTTCTTTCCCACTCCCCAATATAAAGAAAGTAATCAAAGCTGCACTAGTCATCCCAGCAGCTTGGGTTGTCTGTGAGCGTACATTTAGCAAATTGAATCTTACTAAAACATTTTTTGAGGGCGACCATGACCCAAGAGCGCCTCAATTAACTAGCAATTTTGAACATTGAAAGGAAGTTAACAAAAGTATTGATCATGATTTGACTTTAATTTCATGAAGTAGCAAAAGGGACTTCATTCGAATTCATAATCTGAAGTGGAAAATTGAAGTTGTTGTTATTTTTGAAGCCAATTTTTTTATAAGCTAAGCGTCGCTATCATCAGGGCACACATCATAAAAAGTTAAATAGAGTATGATTTCATGAAGTTGAAAGGGAGGTTTTGAAAAGTGTTGTTACACAGAGCTTATTGTATTTTTTTACATTACATAGAAATCCTCACACACAAAACTATTCAATTGATCATGTACATATCATCGTGTTTCCTCTGTGAATTTAGTCTAGTAGCACAATGTTATTCACATGCCTTCATAGTTTAATTAAGCTAAATAGACATTTACTACAAAATTATATAAAAGATTTCAGGAATTGTTGACGTTATCTGTTTAACATAAATCAGCAACCATGCATTTTAGTTTCATTACATTATTTCTTATTACTCGTCATATTGATGCGTCTTAAATCATAAAAATAAATCATGGGTGTGCGACTGAAATAGGCTATGTATACAATGCACAATGTACATGTACCTGCATGTTTGTCAATGCTGTACCGCAGCAGTTGATGATATTCCAAGATACGCCACTGTGGAAATCATCGACTTGAATGCCCCAACTGTTTCCCAATTATGACAGGGACAGCTGACATCTACAGATATCGAGTTGGATATCCGACGTCAGTGAAAAGTAATAACGCCGGATACAACTTCGGAGAAATTTTAGACAATGCAATGGAAACGGGATGACTGGCTTTTGTTAAGGGGCAGATGCGGGCGCGGATAGCATTCTTTAAATTTTTGAACGTCAACATTGCATGACAAGTTGTTATGCAATGTTGACGTTCAGAACTTGAAGGAATGTAGATAAGTGAATTACACGAGGTGATATTAATTCTCAAACCAGTAATCAGTCAATTTCTTAAATTATTTTATGTCAATATATTATGTACTTGTGTTATTTGACAACTGAATCTTAGGTTAAATCTAATGACATCAATACATAAATTACAGCTCAGTGTTCTCATATTACGTCTCTTTAAACTACCCATGAGATTGAGAACTCATTCAGTAGGTTGAACATCCCAAGAAACGTAATGAAATGATGACATAAAAAACAGAATCAGGTTTTTTGCTTTAAAACATTATTGAAAAAATATAGTTTTTTAAACCATAGTTGGAACTAGTCTAGAACATGAAGTTAGTATGAACCTCAACATCATATGTGAGTCAGCATATGCGCGCTAGATGTGCTCGCGCCTTCAAAACCAACATACAAATTGGCATTTGTAGGAGGAAATTCTTAATTTAATAAGGAATAAGGAAATTTCTTATTGTGCTAGACTTATTTTCTCTGTAGGATCGTTCAGAGATTCTGTTTAGAATTTCTGAGGTCCTTCGTTTACTCTGCTCGAACTATGTGGTGAGTATGGATTTACGTAGAGGGACAGCTTACCATCAAGCTAGTTCTCCATGCTTTTAACATGATATGGGAGCCATTGTTGATGAATGGAGGTAAGCGCTGTGTAAGGGATGATAGTGCCAAAGAGATCAGGGAATCGGCATTTCGAAAAATCATGGAGAGGTGCAAGACTGGCGAGAGAATATGGAGTACTTTTCTCATGAGTTGTCGCATAATCAACACTAATATCGTCTCCAAAGATTAAATTCTTTACATTAATTGCACATTGCGATTGACAAACAGTTGGGAAAATATAGACCTAATGCGAAACATGCTTTTAATGTTGTTTTTTACCTGTGGAGCTCATGTGTCATACCGCTTTCATATCGACAAATAAAGTCTTATTATTATTACTGATGAAGATTGAATATTTGAAATTAGTCGGGTAAATTTTTAATGAAAATAAGAATGCAAACTTAATATTTCGATCACCTGAAGTGGACATCGTCAGTAATCTTAATAATCTTCAAAAATATTAAGTTTTTCTTCTTATCTTTATCAAAAACTAGTCGGGTAAAGATTGTTTTATCCATTTGTTTTATGTGATAAATCAAATTTCGATTTTGCATGCAAAGATTTTGTCAACTTAATTAGAAATTAAGTGAAAAACAACCAACTTGGGAAATCCTACAACGCGCTGACTTTTGTTCAAATAAATGTTCTCGGTGCATTTGGGGACAGTGTGTCAAAGTAAAGGTTATCACGTCCAGTTCATATGCTCCTGCCAGGGGCGTTCCTCAAAGGGGAGTCCGTTCGCCAATCTTATTTGCCATGGCGGTGGATAGCTTAAATGTTCAGTGTGGTAATAGTCGCTTAGTCAAGTTCACGGATGATATGCTTTCTGCACTTCGTAAGAGATTATCAAGATGAATAACTATTTCAGGAATTGGAACATATTAGAGTCTGGTCATTTTCTAATGGACTATCCTTCAATCCTTTGAAAACTAAGTTGATGAACATTCAAACAAGACGCTCACTAACTTTACCCACGCTTTATGATGTCCAATCCAACACTAATATTGAAGAAATTTCCAGTGCCAAAATTCTTGGGTTGTCATTGACAATGAATTGTATAGGAATGATCATGTTGAATATGTTTTGGCGAAAGTTCGAAAACGAATGTATATTCTATGCAGTTTGAAGCAGGTGAATGCCCCTGAAAATGTCCTTTGGATGGTATGCTGTTTGATGTTCAGGTTTGTAATGAGCTATTCATACCCATTATGGAGTAATGTCAGCAAATCCCGCTGCAAATTATTGCTAAATTACGAACGTTGCATTTGTAAATTGTTCGGTATTACCTGTAAGGTTAATTTTTTTGACTTTTGCTTATCGGTGTGTCAACGTACCTATAGTCTTGCAGAGAAAACTCGTGATCCTGCTCATCCTCTGCATTCTATGTATGACTTTGCTTCCACAAGGCATGGCTGTTCTCATAGAAAGCTGCAAACCAAAACTAGGCGTTTTAAGGACTTTTATTAAGTTTGCTTGACGTTTACTCGAGTTTCGTTTTAATACTGTCCGCTTTTCGCTCTATTGTCTTGATTGTATTGCCACTTCTGACTATTTGATGTGGAAACAAAGCAATGATTATTATTATTATTAAGTACGCAGTTGATTCATGTTCTACTTAAATTCCAATAATGCTATTCAATTTCAAATTAGACAAATATACGTGGTTGGTTCAAAATGCCGAAGGAGCTACTAAAATCTCGCGAAACATGATGCATCTAACATGGGATATTTTAAAAGTCGGGGAAAAGTAGACAGCTGTCAATCATCTATCTCTCAACAGACAGTGACGTTCTTTATATCAAAACGTTGGTTTAGACCAGGAGATTTATTGCATCAACATTTAAAATGGCATCTTTTAGATGACCGCCCCGCTCGACTTTGCAAAGTCGGGTCTTTTCAATGACTTCGTCCATGACTTTTTGAAGAAGCTCAAGTTCGATGACTGCGATTTCTTGCATTCATTGCGGATTCTTCTCTTCAGTGCTTCAATTGTGATCAGCTTATTTTTGTTAACTTTCTCCTTAAGGTAACCCCACGAGAAAAAAGTCTGCTTCCGTCAAATCGATTGACCGTGATGCCCATTCAAAGTCTATGATCCCTTCGAGATGATGCGCTCACCAAACAGCTGATACAGAAGATAGTCTCAGGCCTTGAGGGCGGTTGCTCCATCCTGTTGGAACTACACACCAGATAGTCTCAGGCCTTGAGGGCGGTTGCTCCATCCTGTTGGAACTACACACCAGGTCGAATCTGTGATCGCAACCTATCTCCATGTAAGGAGGCAAATTCAAATCTGTCTCAAGAATTCGAAAAAGAGATGCATGAGCCATCTTAACCTCTTCTGACCGCCTACTTGTTGGAGTCTAGGATTCTTCTTCAATGCTGACTAAAATTTGTTATTTTTTCCTCAATTCAAGCCCATGGACTGCCCGATCTCGGATGGTCACGAATCGAGCCAGTCTGAGATTTCTCACCAGATGCAGTAGTAGCATCGATTCTACAGGCTCAATTCTGATATTGAAATGTCGATAATACGCCCGCCGTGTACGAATCAGGAAGTCATCGTTTTTGAAATAAAGTTATCTTAATTTAACAGATTTTCAATATTAAATGTCTCAATAGCAAAATTGGGTTGAAGCGGAATAGCTCACAAGGCGCGTTTACATTGGACCAATAACGATAACTATAGCGATAAATGAGGTAAAATCGTTCTGCATGTGCAACATAGCTGTTGTTCACATTAGCCCGATTTTCTCTATAATATGATAGTATCTATTTTTTGATGTCAATGATAGTAAATAATTTTTGGCATAGTACACAAAGACACGCTAAAATCATTAAACATTTACATTTCACGCATTGCATCTGTACAGTGCACACCATAGATGACTCACAGGCGCTCATGTCCATTCTCACACGGATTGATGAGCCTTGTTACTCCGTCTTCATATACCTTAACTGCCTAAAAACAGATATTAACGAATCCTGAGATTCAGAATCTTGTAAGAATGTGACAATCTCGGGATTGAAAACCGTAGCGACATGTCGGCCGATATCTTATAGGAATGTCGATATTTTTGTCGATATTAATCATTTAAAAAATGTATAGCCTAAACTAAAAAGTACATGCAATGATTGATATTGATGATGTTGTACAATGTACCATCCAAGTTTATTATGATCGCATCATGACTGAATGCTGGTCTGGTGACTAATATCTATCTTATTTTATCATGGACAATAAAACGGAAAGCCTTTTGAATTCTTCACCAAAGAGCATGACACTATTTATACATTGTAGGATAATCATTTCTTGATTTTCTGTTATTTGGGCTTGATATGCTAGTCCAAATTGGATAGTAAGTTTAGATAAAGATTATAGAGCCTATAACTTACAAGCGAAAACGCAATATTTTCACCGTCGTTAAGAAGCAGAACGGTGCCCCACAAAGTGAGGCAACTGATTGTCTATGCCTTAAGCCACAATTTACCGATATGTGAAGAGGCCTTGGATCAATTTTTAGATATCGTAAGTTATGAATCCAAGTAATAGTAAAATGTGCTTTTTTGCTGTTTGTCTTAATATGTTTCGACCAGCTCTCAGGTCATCGTCGAAGGAAGGATTTTACAGGTAGACATACTGTACTTCAAAATTCATTTATAGAGAGTAGCATGGACAGATAAGCATAGTGATATCTCTATGCAAATGTTGGAAATCATAGAGTCAAAGGAAAGAAGGAAGTGGGTCTCTATGATTCTTTGTTCCGTGTTGTCGACAAAATCAAAGATAATGTTGGCTACACGGAACAGAACCACAGAGGCCCACTCAAGGTAAGTGTTACACGTACAAAAAGTCTGATAAGGCTTCTCGTTCTTCTTTGTTGCTAATTTTTAGGTGAATTTTTGATAAAAATTGCTTCTCTGATTCTGAGTTTGCAATTGTCGCTGTCAAATGCCAGGTTATTCACTGAAATATTCTTGTCATTATTACTGTTTTTACGAAGGTGCTTGGATACTGAGCTGGATTCGTTTGAAATATGTTCTTTAACTCGTGTATGCAAGTTTCGTATGGTGCTACCGACATAAATGTCTGTACATTCATTGGAAGTAATTTGATACACAGCACTTTGCGGAGCACTTATCGCTACTGCTGAGAATGCATCCATTTAATATACGTGCATCTGCTCTTTCTTCCTGTTCAAGTATTGACGGATAGTATGTTGCCTTTCCTCACTATGATGAAATGATGACATGTGTGTATTACATTACACTATGAGACTGGATAGCTACCATATCATTCGTGACATTCTTTGTTGCTTAATGAGAAACGGTTACAATGAATCAGTCTGGAATATGAGTGCTATGACTAGGAGACCGAAGATTGCACTTTTGGACATTCTTATCTTCGAGAATGAAGTCATGAATTGTCAATTATGTTAATTCATGCGAAAGCGGAAACCTTTTTCTCAAGTCGGTATCATTGTGGGTGGCAAAAGAAGCAGACTTACGGGACAGCACCTAGAAAGGGATGTCCTATTCCAGTGCAACCAAACCTTGTAACGATAAACACAATCAGTTCTTTGGAATTGGCTGTGATGTTTCAATAAAGTTGACTGTAATAATAATTCAATTCACTTTGTACTGCCTCCTTTATTTTGATCGGGTGAGACTGCTTTTCATTTTTTTCTTTGAAATTAATGAAATAATATTGTTTTCAGGGTTTAGTCTTTTCTACGCACAAAAATTAATTAATAGAATGTATCAAAATCTATTTCGCCGGTCTGGCCTTATCAATTGAAATAGAAGGAAATCCTAAGCAAACATTTTTGGAAATCAAATGCTAAATCATTCGAAATTTACGATGAGACTGCTTTTGTGGAATTGATAAATTACGTATACCGGTAAATAATCATGCTGACTTTATTACAATTTATGCATGTAAAATAATCTTCTACGCACGCTATAAACATTGGAAAAGATTATGCAAGTAACTGAGTAGTGAGCAAGTGTGATAATTGCGGACACGCGCGGACGTGGACACGTGGCACGTGGACACAGGGGAAGGGAGTCTTGTCCGCAAATCGCCAAGTCTAGCATTGGCCGTTCTCTCGTCCAATGACAACTTCGGTGATTCTAGGACACGCGGACACGGAGGGGAGGGAAGGTGCATCCTCTGAAACTTGTTTTCCCGTCCATTCCCAAAGTTTCTGCGCAAGTAATAAAATGGGCTGAAGAGTTGTCGGACCCGAATGTTCCACCGCGACCCACGGCGGTTCGGCGACTAACTTAGGCAAATATGTGGTATTGTCCGCAAATCGCTAAGCCTAGCATTGGCCGTTCTCTCTCGTCCAATGACAACTTTGGTGATTCCAGGACACGCGGACACGGAGGGAGGGTACATGTCCTCTGCATTCATAAATTTTCATTTTGCCCGTCCTTCCTACCTCAATTCAACTTTAACGTGAAAGTCGCATGCGAGTGAGATTGAGAGGGAGTTTTATTATTATTATGTCATGTGCCATACACACACACAGACTAACAAACACATTAGTCCTTATGTTGACTAACAATGGTTTCAATCAAGTTTATTGCAGTCTCCAAAACTTGCTCCGGGGCTTTTCCTCCGTCAATGATGTAGGGATTTGCGGCCAGCCAGGCTTCATGTAGCCCGTCCAACGATCCAAGCCATTCCAAAGTAAATTCGCTGTATTGCAGTTCATGAGCAGACTTCCGCTGCAGGACGCGCTCGTAGCATATGCGTGGTGCTGTTCTCTGATAGATGTGGTAATCAGTTGGATTTGGATGATAGAGTGAGCAACACGTCGCTATATTCTCGAAGGTGGCGCGCTCGGCATCAGTCATAAAGCCCCAGCTGTGGGCGTGTGGCACAAATATCTTCCGCGTCGATCCAACAGACCGTTCATAGATGGTGCCGCGGGCAGAAGTACTTTGTTTCTCAAGCCGCCGCTTGGCTAGTGTATTCAAAACATGTATATTGAATGTGAATGACCAGCGAGTGGTATTCATGTAGTTCAAAGTGAGCATGTCTGAACCGCGAACACTAGTCCAATCACGAATGGGCTCGAAACTAAAGCTCAGCGTCTGCAACAGTGGATTTGTCTCCGCAGCTTCCCGGAGGCGCGCAATCAGCGTGCTTTTTCCAGCACCTATATTTCCTTCAATATTGATTGCTAAAGGAGCCATGTTTGTTGGGCGGAAGGTGTGCTGTGAATGACTGTTATGTGGTGGCGTGCTGTTTTATATATGCATTGTCGGCGCCTATGTTAGTTTGAATGCAGTACTACATTGTGTAATCTAGCTGGAAGACACACATCTTATTTTGTTAATGATGACGAGTAGGCGACGGGTAGCTCCGGCGGAGCTATTTAGGGCAACTGATGAAAGTAATCAATGCCAACTTGTAGTGCACAAGAGTGCACTCTGTGGAGTGGTAGTGGACTATGTTATCAATTTCTCTGCTTTCCAAACTGATGTGGACGAGATCAACAGGAAGACTTCCACTCTTTTCCATCAATTATGCGCTCACTATCTCGCTTACCGCATCAAGACGCGTTTGGTCGCCCAATGTGAATACGAGCGACTGACGGACGGCGATATGGTGATGGGGGTGTGGAGACTTATCATCATAGATCGTATGGCTCGGAGCTAGTGCACCAACTGGCCGCGCAAGACTTTTACGATCGTCACATGGCGAAAATAGCTAGTCGTATTGCCGATTTTCATTGCCGCGGTAGTTCCCTTCGCATATGCCAAATCAAACACATCCATATCCAGATCAGCGTTTGTGACGCCTTACCTGGCCGTTATAATGCCGACGACGACGCCGAGGGGTGAGAAGCAGCGCGGCTACCTTTGGCGGACTCTCATTCGGCGTCATTGTCGACGTTACTGGTTTTTTCTGTTTCATAAGCTGTACAGTATCCTAGTCCACTTGAGCGACAGCAGCAACAGTGGCAGCCGGCTCTATTTCCAAAATTTTCTCATTCACGCTAGTGTCCTGCCCGCCATACCCAACTATCCTGTTTCATTTGTTGACATATGATAGTACTGACGACTTCATTTATCTGCTGCTCAGTTGGTATGCAGACTATCAGTGGCTGCCTCGTTTTGCTGAAGCTTTGGATGCTTGCATCGACTTTGTGCGTCGGGGGATTGCTTACTCTCTGGTGTAAAACAAAGTGCTGTGACCCAAATTACACCCGCGCCGGGCCTGGTTGATGAGCCTGAAGTGTTGCACCATGCAGAGACGGAGGAGACGACGGTTATTTGTTTCGTTGTGGGTGTGGTTAGCGTGTTTTTCTGCAGCGTGCTGTCATGGATAGTGCTGGCCCGGATATGGCCGCCTAGTGATTTACGCTATCCTCCATCATTGTTTCATGTTTGACAATCTCAATGCCGCGCCGAAAGAGTGTAAAACGCTGTCGGGGAGTGAGCAATGAGGCCTTCATGAAGGCTTTAGCAAGACTGCGGCGGATGACCCCCTCAGAGCAACGAGAAGCGGTGGGCAATGCAAAAGATGTATTCATCCGGAAAGTGGTATCATCATTGCGCCAACTTCGCCACCATAAAACGCTCTCGCCGCAGGCGAAACGGAAGGTGTCTGCTCACCAGAAAACCCTCCGACGGTTGGTGAAACGCGGCATGAGTGTGGCCAGTCAACGACGTCTGTTGAAACAAAAGGGTGGCTTCCTTTCCGCTATACTGCCCGTGATTGCTAGCGCAGTTGGTAGTCTTGTCAGCGGCTTGACGGGCAAGTAGTTATGCTAAGCGGCGGTGACGGCCAACAACGGTGGGGGACAGAAATGGATCTACGCCTGAAATGTGATCGTACTATGTGCATAGCCGGCTCGTCCCATAGTAGCAAGACATACCTCACGCTGCAAATACTTGACCATCGCTCTGAATTGTTCGAATGTCGCATCAACCGGGTCATATGGTGCTATAGCATCTATCAGCCCGCCCTCCAACAAGAGTTCCAAGATTGCCAAAGCGGACCTCATTCACACCAGCGAAATACAACCCTACGATTTGGTGGTACTGGATGATTTGCTGGATGAGACATGCGCTTCGTCTGATGTCACCGCTATGTTCACCAAGGCGGCCCATCACAAGCCGTGTTTCATTATTTTCATTACGCAAAACCTCTTCCCTACAGGCAAAGAATCGCGCACACGCAGTTTGAACACCCACTACTATATTCTATTCAAGAATCCGCGTGACAAAAGCCAAGTGGAATTTCTGGCTCGGCAGATTGCCCCTCGCAAATCCAAAGCGTTAATTGAAGTGTTTGAGGCGGCTACGACCAAGCCCCACGGCTACCTATTCCGTGATTTCACGCAAGAGTGCACTGACGCATACCGCTTCCGGGGCAACCTATTCAACCGAAACCCTGCCTCTCCTATGCTGATTTATAAAATTCTTTAGCATATCCCCATGGCTACGACATTCCAGCGGTTAGTGGCCATACCGGAGGAAGAGTACAATCAAATGGTGAGCTTCAGCCGCGTGCGCCACAACTCAGCAGCAACTCCATCAGTTGCATGGTGATTACACGCGCATGGCTGCCGACCCCGCCCAGCATGCCGATCACCGCCAACAGATGGTCAAACAGGGTGCTCTACTGGAGGATATTAAAAGGTGGAAGGAGAAACTCCGGGAAGACATTTCCCTCGGCACTCCGAAACCCTACCGGAACCTGGCATTGGCGCTATGCAACCAACTGGCTTCATCCTCCATGCAATACAACGAGCGTGGTGAGTTGCTGGAGGGCACGATGCCAATACTTGGCTCGCGAGGAGAAGACCTTATTCAACACGCCGTTCGCGACCGGCGCCAGCAATTCACCCCCACGGGTTGGACGGAGTTTCTAGAGGGGATGAAAGAGCGAAATATCCCGCGCATGATGCTGAACCGGAACACTATAGATGAATTGGCACAATTGGGGCCGCCCGCTGCCACTAGGCAATCACGGCCGCGCACCCGCACAATTGAAGCCGCCCGAAAATTAAATGCGAAAGCGGCACGGTCAGTAGGGCAAAAGAAGAAGAAAGCAACAACGTCAGCGGCAACAGCAGCAGCAGACACCTTTTTCAAAATACCCCCAACTTCAAAGAAGCGACCACTCGTGAAAAGCCGCCGTTATCCGAGTAGTGATTACCTCAAGTCTTTCAGTGACGGCGAGGATAGTAGCGGACAGGTGTTTGGCGTTTGACCTTGATAGATAAAAACTGCTGCCGGTCTCTGTTTACTTGTTGTGCAAGAGCGGCAGCAGGAGCGGTTGGAAAAAACGACGACCCAGTGGTGGATGTAAACGTCAACTGTGTGAGTGCGTGCTGTCAAAGTACTGCGACAGGACAAAGTTGACGGCAGTGAGGGGGAGGAGGAGGCGGAGGAGGAAGGGCGTCCGGGCGACGGCGGCAGCGACAGCCTGCAGTTGGCGATAAAACGGCAAACCGTTTGGAAGACATCTATTATGACGCGCGCCACCCTGCCGGTTACGCCTCTATCAAGAAGTTGGCGGATGAGGCGAAATTAACGGAGAGGACAGTCCGGAAATGGCTCAAATCCCAACTCACCTACACCTTACACGCCCCAGCTCGGCGGCGAGGCTATCCAATGCGCCGGTATGTTGTTCATGATATTGATGAACAGTGGCAGGCGGATTTGGCAGATGTATCAGCGTTGGCCCGCCGTAAACGCGGTTGCAATTTCATGCTTACTGTCATTGATCTTTTCACGCCCTACGCGTGGGCCCGACCACTGAAGACGAAGCGCGGGGCGGAGGTGGCTGCTGCCTTTCGTAACATTTTCCTTACTGATGGCCGGATCCCGAAGCGAGTGCAGACGGATCAGGGGAAAGAATTTGAGAACAGGTGGGTGCGCGCATTATTTGCGGAGCACGGTATTGAGCTGTTCAGTGTCAAGAGCGCCTACAAAGCGGCCGTGGTGCAACGCTTCAATCGGACGTTAAAGGAGCGGTTGTGGAAATACTTCACCGCTAATGTCACCAATGTATGGACGCATGTTCTTGATGACGCAGTGCATGCCTACAATCATTCAAAACACCGAATGTTTGGTGGTCGCCGTCCGGCGGAGATTGACTCCTCGAACGTGGATGAGGTGCGCGAGTTGAATCAGCGGCAGAAACACCCGCCCAAAGACCCCGATGATGTCAAAGTTGGTGATAAAGTGCGTATCTCCAAAGTGAAGAGTGTTTTCGCTAAAGGCTATCTTGCTAATTGGACGGAGGTATTCATCGTGGCTGAGGTGAATACGAAACACCGGCCCACCATCTACCGGCTGAAAGACTATAATGGCGCGTTGATTGAGGGCAGCTTCTACCGGCGCGAGATCCAGCCAATTCTCCATACCGGTGATGATGAGCTATTCATGGTGGAGCGCGTGCTCCAGCGCCGGCAACAGAATGGGGAACGCTGGGTACTCGTCAAATGGCTGGGCTATCCGTCCACAATGAACAGTTGGTTGCGCCACCGCGTTCTATTGGCGGTAAGTCTTAAGCTAAAAAGGAGGGCTGGCTGAAGATGGAATAGTCCCCGCCAGTAATGAACCGAACAGCAGCTTTCTACTCACAGCCGTCCTATGTGGGCGCCGGCGCATTCCCAGTGTTTTCTGGATCGCGACGGATGCGTGGCGGTGGCATACTTGGTTCAATTGCTAAAATGGCCATGCCCCTCTTGGGTAAGGTTGGTAAGCAGGCTCTGCGTTTCGCCGCGGATGTGGCGAGCGGAGTGGCGCAAGGCCAAAGTGTACGTCAGGTGGCGAAACGACAGGGTTTGAAGCGACTCCGTCAACTTGGTAGAGACGCACTTGGCACAATATCCGATACCGCCGCCCACGCCGGCCCCTCTCTACGCAAACGGAAGAATCTTTCTAGGGTGGCAATGTCTCCGTGAGGCAAGAGACGGAAGCTAGGAAATTTTTGAGATGGAAGTGAAGAATTCGGCTCTGTGCATCTTTGATGAGGAGCCTGTTCAGACAGACATCATCATCTCACGGAATCAAGAATATTTCCCGATCTCCAATATTGAAGATGGCGGGCCAATTGAGTTCCATGTGCCGGGATACACGGAAGACTATGTGGACAGCAATGACATCTATATCTATGTCAAATTCAAAATCACCAAACCGGACGGAACGGCCTTCAAAGCAGGGGAAAAGACTGCAGTGAACAATCTGACCGTTGCCACTCTCTTCCAAGATGTCACATTGACGTTGGGCGAAGTGCAAGTGGAGGGCGGCCAACAATGCTATCCCTACCTCGGCTACTTCCCCACCGTTATGCAGATGCATCCGGCGGCCCAGGATACCCACATGCGCCCTTTAGGTTGGCAGAGAGATGAGGCGGGTAAGTTTGATGTTGCTGCGAACAAAGGCTTTGTGGAGCGAATGAAGTTGACCGATGCCAGTCGGGTGTACGAGCTGTCTGGGTCGCTCTTTCTGGACCTCCTGCGCCAGCCGCGCTATCTCATCTCCCAGACGGACATGCGTATTCGCTTGACCCCGGCTAACCCGAAGTTTGCACTCAACTCGTTTGAGACAGCCCCGGACTACAAGATTGTTTTTGACAAAGTGGTTCTGGAGGTGCGCCGGGTGGAGATGAATCCGGCAGTCATCAACGGGCATACGCATGGCCTGCTGAAGCGGAACGCTCACTATGCACTGAACCACTCAAAGATCACTAACTTCTCGATTCCCGCAGGCCACTTCAGCTTCGTCCAGGACAGGCTCTATCCCCTACAGGTACCAAAATTACTACTAGTAGGGCTGATGGAGAATGAGGCGTACACTGGGGCATACGCCAAAAACCCGTTCAACTTCCAACATTTCGACCTCCAGGAAATTGCGCTGCGCCGTGGCGGTATCAGCATCCCCGGTGCTCCGTTCACACCGGATTTTGGTAGCGCCCAGCAGTACACCCGGAGTTATGTCAATACCATGCAAGTTTTCCACTATTACAACACTGATGACACAAATGGATTGACAATGGAGGAATTCGCTAATGGCTATACCATCTACGCATTTGATCTGACTGCGGATAATGACGTCGGCGCCACTCACCGCCACGCCATCAGTACGAAGAACCTACGCATCGATCTGACCTTCCGAAAAGCACTCCCCGCCACAATCACAGTGTTGCTTTACGCCGTCTTTGACTCCTACCTCGAGGTGACCCAAACACGCGACATTCAAGCGGAGTATACGCGCTGAGGAAAAGGAAGGCCCAATCATTATTATTATTATGAGCTGGCTATCAGAAACCCGACTGGAACAGCTGATCCAGTGGCATGGTGATGCGGAGTGCAAACGAGCTTTTCATGGTGTATACCCACGAGACTTTCTTGCCCTCGAAGCTGTGCGCCGGCTACCAGTGTTGCTCATTTTCAACACCCAGAACCACAATTTAGGTGGCCAACATTGGAAATCAATTTACATTAATGCTGAGCGCATTGGTGAAGTATTTGACTCTCTGGCAATGACTTCCAGTAACACTGTCATCCGCTTCATGAATACCTACTGTCGAAAATGGGCCACTAACCCGCATGCCTACCAACACCCACTGTCCTCCTGGTGTGGTGTATACGTACTATATCATGTGTTGAAGCGGAGAAACTATGACTCTTTCTGCTCCTTCTATTCAAACAGTTTCTCACCCACAAATGTTAATCTGAATGAAGCGCGCATGCGCCACTTTTATTTTACCTCTTTGAACGAACGGTGAATTAAAACATCATATGATGAAATATAGCGTGTTTTTTATTTATTTTTGTACAGCAGCATCTTGAGGACGGTTTAACAAATCATTCTGTTTGAGATAGTTCAAGAGTTTTTCCAACACTTCCCGCAACTGTTCTCCGGTAGTCAGACCGGTAATGATGCACTTGCCGGTTTTGAAAACGGCTACATGAATAGAAAGCCATTTATGTATTTGGATGGCCGGGAAGAATTCACTTTCGTAGAAAACCTCCTCGGACGAGTGACGGAGGTTAGCCGAAGAGTAGTTGAAAGTTGGCACATATCACCATATTCTTCCTCGTTATTCTCACTGTCTGCAGGGACAGCCACAACAACCCGTGCTTAATTAGTTGGTCTTTTAGCGCAGAGATCATGGAGAGCACGTCGGAATCAGAAACCCGGCCCATGATTTGCACTTTGCCGCAACGAAACATTTGTAAATTTCGCCTCTTTAGCCCTTTTCCCACGGACACTGCCGTTATGAGCATCTGCGGCCACCCGCAGTACAGCCGTCCGCCGAGACATTGATGGAGGGCGGTGAGATTGAATTCGCAGTTGAGATCTGCTTCGTACATAGCATTGACAATCCGGCCGCTAGTCACGCTCATATTGATGATATTGGCGTAGAAATGAGCGCAATGAGGGGTGAAGGATGCTCTTATAATAGTAATAATAATAATAACCACGCTGTTTTCCCCTTCTCGTTATTATTATTATTATATGTGGCGGCGCCGCAAATGGAGTAGGACGAGGGTGGTTGAGTCAGCAATTGTGATAGGGCGGCGCCATGTGTTGAGTAGACGGATGGTGATATGGTGGATACGCTGGGGGGCCACTGGCAGATAGCTGATGAGGTGAAACCGGCGCTCTATAATGCCGTAGTCGCGTTCTGATTGGTGGACAAAATGTTGCAGTAGCTGTTCTTTAATGGCGCCGACGGACACTTGGTCAATGATGTCAGTTGTTAGCAAAAGTTCCAATTCCCGCTCATCCAGTCTTGCGGCAATGGAATCGCCAGTGTGTTCGCCTTCAGCAAAATGCTCCTTCAACCCTGATGTCAAACCGAGTCATAGTACATGTCATAGCACAGAGATTCTGGGTGAGGTCAATGGTAATGTCTTGTGGGATGGTTAGTTAGCTCCATCTTCAAATTTCCCGTAGCTCCCACTTTTTTGAGCCACTCGTTGCTCTTGCTCTCCATCTCTTTCAAACATTCCCCCACTGTAGCGAATTGGCGTGGCTTGAGCACAATATTTTTCTTTTGTTCCGCCAGGACGGTGGTCTTCTCCAGCTATGTCAAGTAAATATCCACATACCATTCAACAGGGATGGGCCTTGTTTCCACATAATTAGCCGTGTTCCTGTACGAGTAGTTCGCCCAAAACTCGCCGCTGGAGAGCAATGTTTCGAAGTGCTGGACAGCGTGTCGAAGGCCGTCGCTCAGAACCAAGGCAGTCATTGACATCATTAGTGATGATAAATTTGTCCTTAGCAATTTTCGCGCGCGACTGACCGCATCTTCTCATTCCACACATTTACCATTTGTTCAATGGTATAGGGCTCCACATGGCGTTCTTTCAAGATCACGCGTCTATCACGTTTGACCACATTGCGGTCAAATATCGCACAGCGAAAGTCCTCCGCGGACAGTTTTCCTTCGTCAGCGGCCGCGTCAACCACGGGAGACGCTCCCGCAACACATGCACAAAATAGAAGTAGCCAAGTAGTGTCGCTAATTTAACTGAGAGGCGTATAACCAGACTATCCAACTGGGTGGTATATTGCAGACTATCTTTTTCAGAGGTCGCCTTCCACTGGAAGGCCGCCGGCCCTGCCTCCATCACCAAGTTGAGGAAGGAGCGCAGCCCGCGCTCCATTTACCCAGCGATATTCTTCTTCGGGATGTAGGGGAAGTGGTGCCAGCTGTAGTCCCACTTCTGGCCGGCCAGCACCTTATACTTCACAGGGTAAATGTCATTGACTAATTTCAGCTGTTTCTCAACCCAGGTAATAGTGATGTTCCCCTCTTCCTTTTGGTCACCAATGTCACTGTCATAGAAGATAGACTCTACCCCGACTTCCCAGCCGGCGCCGCCATTAGAGTCAATCTGGATGGGGTCAGTGAACGCAGTTGTGTACTGCGAGGAACTGTTACTTGGATAATTCTCCGCCGAAGCATTACTTGGTAGGTACAATTTGAATGAGTCGGGCATCAGTAGCAATATTATTTGGCCAATTTCCATCATTGCATAGCGCCAGCTGGTTCACGCCGGAAATGCAGTCGGATGTTGGCCACCGCACCCGCGTGGAATGGGATCAGTTTTCCCGCACCATCATAAATCTCTGTGGATATTATGCACTATCGGGGTGATCATCTTGATGTACATAGGATTTTTGAAGGGTCGTTCCACCATTTTGGGGCATACCTTTGTATTGTGTGGCAGCACAGCTAGTACGGGCGCGCGTGTATCACCAATCCGGACGTACTCACCAAGGTTGGAGTAGAGATAGAGGAATTTGATCCGACGAGATACTGACATGACGCCGGAAGATGTGACCGTAATTTTCCCCTTGAAAGCGGTCTGATCAAAGGCCAAGATGTCACGTAGATCATTACTCAAGGTGACTGTTACGTTGGGCGGGATGACGGACAGACTGACACGGTCTCTTGCCGCCGGCACGAAGTGCACTGTTGACTGACCCACTGTCTTCGTCAAATATTTGCACGCATTTCCTATACTATGGTGTAGCACCGCCTCCAATTTGATGACTTCTACTGTCCGCTGCTCCATCTCGCCCGCATCAACGCGTGGTTGTAGTGGATACACTTGAACTGACCATTCGTCCTTGAACGAGCCCTTCAAATCGAATGTGGCGCCGAATGGATCTTTCGCTAGTGCAGTTTTTGTCGCATTTGGGCAGCTTCATTGAATGTTTTGTTGAATAGGAATAAATTTGTCGGTGTCCTGCCGGCGGAAACGCGCTCCAAAGTAAGTTTCGTGCCAGCGTTCTTGTTGCCACTCAACCTGGCGCTGCTAACAAGTTGACTAGACTCGCCATATGGCAGTGTATCACAGCCACATTTCTCAAAAGCAGCGACCAGGGCATCAAGCGATGAATAGAGTGTATTTGCCGGTTTTACCACAAGCCGGTGACCAGGCACTCCAAGGCGTATCGCCATAATGTAACCCGCCTTGTAGGCGGCATCTTTACCCGCCATGCTGAACTTCTCAGCATTGGATGGATAATTATCCAGAGGAGTGAGCACGTCATGTAATTTCAGTATGGTAGCGAGATGCTTGTCGATGAGGAGCACGAAATGATAATCCGTGAACCGGTACTTGATGCGGTGCGTCTCTTTATTGACAAACTCTATCACCGCTATCCCCCGGATGATAGTGTTTAATTTAGCAATGCGTTTCTGATAAAATGCGTCATCATTCGCCCCCGCTTCCTTAACGATCTGTTCCAAATTCACCTTCGTCCACGTTTGATTTGGCTTTTTAAGTAGAACTTGAGAAGCAGGCTGGGACTCCACCACAGTGATGGAATCTTCTGGCGTGAAAGTATAGATGCAACTTTGGTAGATGATATTCGCTACCGCCACCTCCCATTCACCAATTAGCTGATAAGGCAATTTCATCGGTGTAATATAGGAGGAGGCGCAGTTCCTTGGATAGGTCTCTGGCGCGGCATTGCTGAGTAGTACGTGATAGAAACTCATTTGTTAATGTGAAACTAACGCCCCGGAAACTTTGCTTAAAAGCAAAACACAGAAATAAAAACAGCACACAGCTCTTTATTATTGTTATTTACACACCCGTTGAACCGAAACCCAGTTTACCACGCTTCGCATGGCCCATTATTACATCATCATCATCAGCAACTTCCTCAGTGTCATCCCCATCTGACGACATAGTCAACACTTCATTCTCTTCTACAATCACATGTTCGTTGCGCTCACAAATCAACTAGGCAATTCGGTCACCAATGTTGGCGGTGTACGCTTCCTTACCACAATTGAATAGCGGGACGCTCAGCGGGCCAGTATAGTCGCGGTCAATCACACCGCCGCCAACCATTAGTTTGTGTTGAAGAGATAAACTGGAGTGAGGCGCGATATGTCCATAACAGCCGGGCGGCAATATGCGAGACCATTATCGCCCAGCTCAATAGTCTTCCGCTCTGCCGCATATAAATCCAATCCAGCGGCTTGATAACTGCCGCGTGTTGGTAGTTTCGCAGACGGTGACAGAAGCTGGATGCATAGTCGCGGCGGATTTTGTCGTCGTTGTTGTTGAAATAAGGTCCGCTGTTGAGTCAGCTTCTTCTCCCTGTTCGCCTCTGCCATTAGCGCAGATGCGGTTGTTTGCATGCCAGTAATGGCTGTTAATGACAGAATGGAAACCATGATCCCGCATTTAAATAGTGGAATACGCTGCCGTGATTGGATTGGATTGGAGAGAGACAAGCGGTCATTCTGTTGACACAGGGGAAAAAGCTCCTCGTCCTCCTCCCTCTTCCTCCTGTAGTATCCGGTAGTGACCGTAGGGCTATGACTCATTTGCAGATGGCCAATATCTCTTATCTTCTCAAGCTGATAATGCTCGTTTCCGCAGTGTCACTGTCTGCACTTTGTGGTTTACTGATTTTAGTATTGTCATGTGAACATGGTTCACCCGCGCTTCCTCATACGCCTTGCGATAGTCGGCGTGCTTGAAAGTATTAACACAACTTCGTCCGATCCCCTCGGCCCGTTTAATCGAATCCGTTGTCGCCTTCAATTTAATACTGTACATTTTGGGGCGTAGGCAAACAAACTCATCAATGGCCTGTCCTCCGGTCTCATCTTTGAAGCACAGTAGCTGTGCTTTATTAGTGTTGCTGAACAGCGGATGGTCCGGCTTGTAGTTACTGCTCTCTAATTTGTCAGACCACTCGGCAAACACAGCATCCCTATCCACGCCAACGTCAACTTTCATCTCGAGAAAGAAGCTGTCTGTGTCCCCCGCCATCAAATTTAACTGTCGCATCAGAGGGGTGGTTTTCAAAGTGTAATAATGCAATTGGTACATTTCGAACTTTGAATGGTCCAGTACAGCTTGGCCTATAAAGATGGGTTTGTTCAAAAGCACTGTAGGTCTCAGCATTTAGATGCCGACAAAATTATCATCTGTGATTTCCATGCTCCATAGAAGAGGGGAAACTATGGCCTTTTTGACACCTTCCGGGGTCATTTTCAGCTTATAGTTCATTCGTTTGCGAACATCCATAGTTTTGCCGAACAGACTGTTGTTCTTCAACTTACAGAAATCTTTTTCAAGCGCGTTCTTTGCCTCTTGACGTCGGCGGCTGTTATACATTATGTAGGGTTTGAGGAAGGGTTTTTGGGTGAAGCGAATTACTCGTCTGGTTCGCCGTAATTCCAGCTCCATAGTCAGATAAAATTTCAGAATGACAAAGTGAGCAATGTAAGCTTCTTTGTCGCATTGGGTTAGCAAGAGTTTACGTGCCGGTGTGAATTTGGCAGACTGGCCATTCAACTGAGTGTACAACTCTACCATGAAGGGGCTTAACTGTTGATAAGTAATACAATCGCTGGTGGCAGCTAGCGGCAAGTCAGCAGTGAAATGGTGAATGTGTTTCGGGTAGTGGAGGTCCACTCCGAAAACGTAGCCCAACTCTCCGTCATCTGGCAGCGCCATGATATTATCTTTCAGACCGAGTGCCTCCAATTCTGCCCCCTCCAACCATTCGAAATGTGAATGTGGCAAATACTGACAGATGGCACTGCCGTAGAGGTTATTTTCGTCCACATACCCCAGCACAGTATCATCCCCAGCAGTGGCCAAATGATTATTCGTGTACGTTAAACCGCCACGAATGTTGCGCTCGAAGAAAGTGTACATCTCAGCCTCTGTGAGAAGATGTATTGTCTCCCCAGTCATTTTGAATGCTGACGTGCATGATATTGAGTTAAGACTGATAAATTGCGATGGTTCAAGACCATCCTCGTGCGTCACCTCTCTGAACGCTTCGAACACATCAGCAAGTAAATTGACGTCCAACTCCAAATAACGTTTCATATAATCCCCAAATGTTGTAGAACCGAGCTTGGACCATGCGGTCTGCGCATGTTCGTAGTCGGCGGCGGAACAGTCGGCTCCGGTCAAGTCACACTTTAATGCCGCTATTGGGGGTAGGGACGTCTCCTGGAGTCGTTCCAAAGAGTCAAAATAAGAATACGG
This sequence comes from Prostheceraeus crozeri, assembly GCA_907163375.1. NCBI lineage: Eukaryota > Metazoa > Platyhelminthes > Polycladida > Euryleptidae > Prostheceraeus > Prostheceraeus crozeri. The sequence continues at coordinate 319,790 of CAJQUW010015806.1, read as the reverse complement.
AAAAATGCCCTTCCGCCGCAGCAGGTCTTCACTCGCATTAGGAAAGTGGCGTAGCATAGTTCGGGTAATAGGCAGACTCTAAATTGCTCGTCAGCTTGTCTAGTGAGGAGGATAGAAACTGATAGCTGTCGATGAACGAAATAAGGAAATAGATCCGTTTACCTCTACTCGTCTCGTCCACGGGGATTTTTGCGCTTAGGTTCATGAATTTTTCCTTGGTCTGGGCTATACAGTCCAATTCCCAATGAGCCATTTTCTTCATTCCTTGTTTCAAAATCATATGAGCATCATAATTCTTAAAATTATGAAATATCACCGGAAGAGTCATCCTCCGCTGGCGCAACCGGAAATTACAGCCAGGACAGAGTGCTTGCCGGTATGCGCCTGTTTAGTGACAATGGTCACGCACTCGGCGTTGCGCATTTTCGCCAGTGAAGGGAAAGTTGCATTTGGCGCAATGCGTGCTACTCAAGAATATAATCTCATCTTCCGGTCGCATCCGCATTTTTTGACGAGTCATATGAGAGAGTTAACCATGCTGTGCCCGCGCCAACTGGTCTAACTTCTGCAAAAACTTTATCACACAATCGTCGCCTTCCCATAAATTAACCACTTCACTCTCATTCCTGCTTCTATAGAATGAATGCCAAACCTGTCGGCACGCCACAGCGGCCGGATGATGCACCTTGAGAGTGCTGTCAATGAAACACTCTATATCTGCATAGATAATGCATAGTGGTCGCAATTCACTGCTAGAAACTTCATATTTATATTCCCGCTTTCCCGGCATTAGCTCCACCTGGGGTTTTCCTCTCAAGCACCACGCGTAATGTATGGCAAAATTCTCCTTAACCCTAAACGAGCGACAACATCTGTCACACATACTATACATAGGATGCTGACCGTACAGAGCATTCAGTTTCGGTATTGCACAGTAATGCCATCCGCCGGAGTTATTAACCAGTAATAGATTTGCAACACGTTCCATATCTGTTTGCCGGGAGCAGTGAATAGGGCCTTGGAGCTTGCTGTCAAATAAGTGGACATTTACTTTGATTTTGTTGCGCCGCTCAAAATATGGTATGTCACGCACCTCTTCCGCCGAGCAGTCGGCCAACATGGAGAAATCTAACTCGCCTTCCCATCTGGTATACCACCCCGGGCGTTCGCGGTGGTGCGGGATATCGTCACAATGCAAAGCAGGAAGTACTGCATATTTGAAACAAAAACCGCTGGAACGCGCATTAATGAGGCAATGCAACCGCGCTAACTCGCCAGGTAATTTCCAAAATGCTGCTCTACCCGCCTCTGCCGCAAATGGTGTTCGCAATGTGCGCACAACCAAAGAAACGACCCTATCGAATTCGAGAGAGCTGCCTCGCTCGTTAAATACTTCTAACTTGTTAAAAATGGAACAATCATGCTCGTTATACCATTGCGGAAATATTGTTGTATTTCACGGCTCCGCGGACCAAAATGAGAACGGAAGGTACCTATCTTCATCAACTGGGGGCTCCTCCTCCTCCCACACCAAAGTCGTTTGTCTGTAACTACACAAAAGCACCAATCTGGCCTTGACAACATGATTCTTCCCCAACACAGCCAACAACGTTTCCAGCAGCGTGCGGTATGAGTGGAGAAACTGTGCGGTTTCAATTAAAAGTAAAGCTAGTCCAGTGTAAATCCCGTAGTCCCGTACAAGACCCTGTATAGCGCACCTAGCCAAACGGAAAGAGACATCATCGTCCTCCACCAAAATTACGTGTGGATCTGTATGCATAAGATCATGGTCAATCAGACGATATCTACCAACAAACAATGGCTGTGGCATCGTCTCGCAAACCTGACAGAAAAAATCATGATTGACTTCTTCTATACCTACTATGTCAGACCAATTATCTGCCTCCTTATTTTCTTCTTCTATCTCCAGCCAGTCCGAGCAATCATCCTCCTGCCGTATTTTAACTAGCCGAGTCTCCTCTTCCTCCTCGTCCAAATCCACTTGATGTTCCCGCCAACGACGCGTGTAGCGCCATGCCCCTGCCGCGGGAGACACACCAACACCAACCGAGGAGTTTGAGCTGCTTAACCCAGTCTCGTTGGAGGAATTAGGATTGCCGTCACCCAGTGTCGACAAATTCCACGCCCGCCTATTACTCGATGCACCATTGTCTATTGATGACGAAAATGCAGAATAGTCTGTCGGCGTTGGGAGAGGATGGATAAATGCACGAGAAACACGGTGTAGATGGGCACCTCGCTGCAGCAGTTCCGCTAGCCGCTGCCATAAAATTTGAACGATCAAAACCTGCCGGTTGTTGAACCGGCTCATTTGCTACTGACGCTTGAGTGGAGTCGAACGGCAGCCATGGCAAAAGAAAACGTAGATGCGCTGGGAGCCGAGTAACAGTCGGATTTTCGAAAGCCCAGACTACAATTTCTCTCATTGCATCTGGATGTAAAGTCCAAATTGGCTGACAAGAGGCCTGGTGTTGTTTTATACATGTAGAAATATAGCATGCATGTAATGGAGGTGTGACCAGGCCACAACGACACAAAATCACGGAAATTCGCTGACCCAAATGACATATCCGCTTCCGACGGCGGCCTCGTTCGAGCGCTACTTTCAAACACGTCGAAAGACAGCACAGAGATACATTCATTTCGCCGTTTGAGAGAGAGAGAAACTGAGACCGGAAATCCAATTATATCGTGCAAATGAGTTCAATCTGCAAATGAAATACGAGCAACTTGGAATTACCCACAAAAGAATATGAGCAAGATAATAGTATCGACTTGTTTGACCTTTAATTTTAATCTGCATAATATATACATATTACAATTATAGCCAGGATCTAGACTCACCCGATAAAGACAGGAATTCCAGTTTAATTGGAATCACCTCCTACAAACCAAAATAGATTGGGGACATTAAGGAAATCCACAATAGAATCAATTTGTAAGACAGCAATATCAACGTTTGTGAATTGAAGATTTAAATTGACGTAATCCTAGATCTAATGCGCCGGAGGTCAATCACAAAATGATTATGGAACTTATAATCCAACTGTACACCCATATTGAAACCAAAACTTCAACTTGAAAGAAAAGATATCAATGACCAAATGAAAGATCTCGCGATTTACATTTTGATAAAATAAACCGGTATATTCCAGTATTCTCTAGTTGAGACAGGTGTTTCGTAGTAATTTATACAGTTGACCCGTATAGAAAACAAAATAATATTTCAACTGAGTCTTGTTTTGGTGGAAGAAATCGACAATAACATTGCGTAACTTTTGTTTCAGCTGTAAGCCCGCATACAATGGCATTTTGCCAACATGAGTTACTATTTTTGTTAAAGAATTGCTTTGAAATCATGATATTTAATTGATCTTGTTAATAAATATATCTATATATATATATATATATATACACAATTCGACGCGCTATTGTAGTTGAAAAATAGAATATTATTTCCCGGTCAGGCCGTTTTCGCTATTATAACAAGTGAAGGGACCCGGATCGGCGAAATAATTTTGTTTTTACAATTAGTTATTTTCAATTACAATAGCGCGTCGAATTGCTTATAAATTTAATAATTAATATAATTCATAAATAATAATTTTTGATATTTTTTGTATTTTAATAATAATAACTCATATATAATTTCAATGATTAATAACATTGTCTTTACTTATGTATTAATAATATTCTGTTTTACAATTATATCTATATGTAATTATATTAAATAGTTACAATAATAAATAATATTCTGTTTTTGCTGATGTATTTTTATGCAGTAAATACATGTAATATTCTATTTTTACAATTAGTTTATATTGTATCCAATCATAAAAACTTAATAATATTCTGTCTTTGCTTACATATTTATATGTAATTACAATAATATTCTTTTTGCAATTAGTTATTTTCAATTACAATAGCGCGTCGAATTGCTTATATATTCATATGTAAATATCATGATTAACTAAAGTTTTCTCGTTTTGCATTATGTGAAATTAAAAATGCCAAATTTTATGTTGCTAAAATATTTCTCGTTTCGTTTTACATTGTGTGAAAATTAAAATACCGCATATTGATTAGCAGCAAATAATTTATTGCATACCAATTAAAAAGTCCATCCACCACAAAGGAATTGCAAATTATGCACACAAAATAATGGCCTTCAGATCAAAATTGACTGGTCCGCAATTGTTCCGGCTGTTGAATTGCCGGGGGCGGATCGAGAGTTGCCTGGGCACTGGACCGTTTTTTACTGGTCTTTGGTCTGCGCTTCGAAACACCAGAGACCACAGGTTCTCGCGGAGGCAAAAATTGCGCCAACTTCGCAACACCAGAGAAGACAGACTCTGGAGGAGGCAAAACCTGCACCAGATCTAAATTCGAGTTCATAGTGTCACAAAACAGAGACGCTTGTGCCGGCAATTCTTCTCTTTCGTCGGCGAGAAAGCGACAAGAGTCACGGCCTGGGGACTGCTTGGTGTACATCACCTGAGTGATGACTAACTGTAGTGACGCGAATTTGTCAACTTTATCGCCGTGTGAGCCAATGTACATGCCTCGCACAAGAATAATGCATGAATACACTCCATGCCCCAGTTGCTCCGGCGATATTGGATTGCGCTGGCCATCAAAGACAGAAACATCTTCGGCCATTTTTATAAAGAGCCTTTCCCGTGAATAATCGAATACGCGGAAGAGGAACTGGCCGTTACTGTACTTCTCATGCCAGATTTGCGGGGCATTGCCTGGCAACTCGAATGCCGCTTCAGCGAAAGCTTCGAGTGTGAATATATCTTGGAGGGCAGCCTTTGGGATTAGAAGGGATCGAGAATTGTTATAAAACGAACGAGTAGGAGCACTGCCGACAAAATCCGGGATCTGCACCGCGAATCGTTCTCCTTTCAGGGAGATATATCGGTACCAAAAAGTGGTACCAATCTGCTTGATGGGAGAAATGGACAGGTCGCTGGCACGGACGTTCTTGGCGACCGAATACATTATTAATGAAGGAAGTTGCTAAAGCAAAATAATGAGTGAGCGGAGGAGTGAAAAATCCTGTCAGAGCACCTTCTTATATAGCATTTAACTTGCATATTGAAATACTGAAACACTATTGGACGAGCCATCGACCAAGCACATTTTTGTCGATTTGCGGACACGGTAAATTTTTCTAAGTTCTTTGACCAGTGAAAATTGAAAATTAGGGAGTTCGCGGTGGAACATTCGGGTCCGACGACTCTTCAGCCCATTTTATTACTTGCGCAGAAACTTTGGGAATGGACGGGAAAACATGTTTCAGAGGATGCACCTTCCCTCCCCTGCCCTCCCCTCCGTGTCTGCGTGTCCTAGAATCACCAAAGTTGTCATTGGACGAGAGAACGGCCAATGCTAGACTTGGCGATTTGCGGACAAGACTCCCCTGTGTCCACGTGCCAAGTGTCCACGTCCGCGCGTGTCTGCGAGTCCGCAATTATCACACTTGCTCACTACTTAACTGAGCAGCATTATTCATATAATTTTGTAAATTATTGGCTAGTAAACTATTTAAGTATTGTCTCAGTTTTTATTGCTTTGTTTTGTGACTTTATGTCACTTGGTTATTATGTTACGTTCTGTTGTTCTTGACAAAAGCGCTGATCCGTCGACTGCTGATCGTCTAATATGTTTAAGAGTCCTAAGCGAGACGTAGACAGTTGGTTATGTTACGATGACCCTCTGTGTATATTTGCTTACATCATTTTTATTGCGTGCATTGTTTCATCCATCCTTTGCAGTACTAGTAAAGTTTAATCATAATGGGCCCCTATTAGTCAGTGTACAATATATGCACTCTTTTATGGTGTACTCTTATCAAATTCGACATTTCGGTCCGAGTTAGCGTCAAATTACGCACTTTTCCTGTATGGTTGGTCATTTTCTATTTACATGTGCACATGCTCAATTTCCGTGCTTGTAAAGAATTACATATTACATTAATTACCCACTTTGCAAGTTATTGTGCGTGAGATACAAAACAAGAGAGTGAATATTCCAAAGGTGAGAAAATTCGATAATTCAATAAGTAGAACGTCGATTTTTGATAAATATTTCAAGGTGAATGTTTCCTCAACTTTGAATCAAATTGTCACATCATAGAAATTACATTATCAGTTTCAAATTGAAACGCACGTATGAGAAGCTTATTGATTCTACACGAACTCATTGATGCTACAGCTATTTTCAGATCCATTCTATCCCTATTGTTGAAATTCTGCTGTCGCTACTACATATCCACGCGTCACTCTCATCCAGTGTTTTCCTGGCGAGAATTCGAAATGGGAAAGATGATTTAGGGAGAATCTTGCATAGCGTAGGTGTATATTCGTAATCGGTGGGTGTGTCTAGTGCACGAGGGATGGAACGTGTGAATCACGCTGTCAGTGTCCTGAATTGTACTCAAAAAACACGTGTTTCAGTTATCTTATAAACATCTTAAACTCTAAAATCGACCCAATTATTTTTTATCTCCAATAGAAACCGTCTATTCACCTACACGAAATGAGAACAGTGCAATGCTGCAATGTCTAATCGGCATCTATCAATTTTGGTTGACTTGCATTTAACCAAAATGAACTTGTTTTATTGGTCGTAACTTCGATTTTTCGTATACAAGACGTTGACAAATATATAGTGAAATCAATTTTGAAACCCAATTAACAGGAAGTCACCTAACTATTACTAAAATCGATATAAAAGCGAGAAACTGCAATTTATCGTTATTGTAGTCTCCAATATTTCGACTTCACTGATTGCTTCAGGGACAAAAGGCAAAGAAAAGTTAGAAAGACATGGAAATATTAAATTCAAAAGACAATATTCAATAATGATTTTTAAGGAATAAGCCCTGCTGCTGTTTTAGCTGGTTTTTATTAATTCACCTAAGTTTTCGCCAATACTGGCCCTGTCAAAAGTGTATATGTGGTGCATGCTAGCATAGCAAATATAAAATTCAAAGTGAAAGAGAAAACAAGTGCCAACCTCTCTTCGTGTGAATTTATTTCTTGAATGGTCATGTACTCTAGAAAGCGGAGATTGATGGGTCTCCGTAATGGCTGACTACTTTTATTTCTGTTTTCCTGTTGTTATTTTGTTCTAGTTGACAATTCACTCACTCATGTCCGTAGCCTCTAGGCAGGCCATTCGCACACCCATTGCAGCAACAGCAGATCTCCAACGTTCTCTGTCCATTACTCTTTTAATGCATTTATTTGCTGATTCCCCACTATACTCCTTTATGTCGTCAATCCACATTCTTCGAGGTCTCCCTCTTTGCCTTGTTCCTTCAATTTGACCTTCCATGATGACCTTGCATGCTTCTCCTTCTTTTCTTGATAGATGGCCGAGCCACTTCAATTTTTTGTGCTTCACTGTGTTTAGCAGACTATCCAAATCTCCGCATTTTCAGCGCATTGCATCTCTTACGTTTTATGTTCTCACCAGGAAATCCCGAGTATTCTTCTAAGACATTTCAGGTCAAAGGACTCGATTCTTTTCGCCGTATTCTTAGTGAGAGTACGGGTTTCGCATCCGAATAATGCGGTAGCTTTTACAATCGCATGGAGGTCAATTTCGACTTTTAAGTGACAGTTTTTCTCTTTCCGTACTTTGTCTAGTCTTGCTAGTTGACAATTCATAAAATGTTAATACACTTAGGAATTCCCGTCGATTAAGTGCTTCTTGTGTCGAATGTGGAGTTTACCGTATTGTCCCTCCGATGTAGACTTCATTGCAATTGAGGGTTTCAATTTCGTAGACTGTATTGGCAAATGCTGGTCATTTTTTCTTTCTGATTTTTAAAGCATTTTCTCATCGTGAATGATTGATGGGATATTCACATTTTGAAATGGGCAGCTCCATCTGGTTTCTACACCAAAGAATGGCAGAGCGCATCACCACTCGTCACGAATCAGCTTTTTTTACCGCCACCCACGACAGTGCAGTGTCAATGTATTCCTTGTCACAGATTCAGGCACTGCCAACTTGCTACTAAGAGAAGCCATTCTTTCAAAATCTGAATGTGTCCAGCATTGAACTCAAGAGATGAAAGTGAGGAGCTATGGGATTTTGTATTTCGATGATATTTCTATGACTGAATGCATCATTGCCTTCTGAATTTTATATTTTCATGTCTTCCTAACTTTTCTCTTTCTTTTGTATGCCGGACGCATGAAGAAATGTTGGAGATCATAATTACGAATTGTGAATTACGAAATCCTAGCTTTTATATAAATTTTTGAAAATTTGGGTTGTTATTCGGCTAAAAAATATTTTTGAATTTTACTCGGGAAAATGTTTTTTTGACAATATATTTCCTACTAGCTATCATCAGCTATTTGCATAATAAACGATGAATTGAGTTGTTGAATCAAGGGCTTGGATACGGATAATAAAGAATAGTAATAATCAACCCCACCTCGTCCGCGGTACGAAACCATGCTAGCAAGTTATGGGTGGACCAACATTCAAATATCTTGAGTTTTTTCATAGCTAACTTCGGTATGTCTGACGTAGTTCAAATTTCAGTTGTTAAGTAGCATTTCTGTTGTCAAATGTTCCAGTATTCTGTACTTCCTCGGTCCGGATCTACCTACTCCTCTTTCCCTTGCTTCCCTCTGATCTTCTTTTAATGAGTGTCGTTTTTTGTATGATCTCTTCCCTCAATGTTTGATTTAAATGAATAATTATAATCAATTCTGCTCATCATTTCAGTGATTCTAACTGTGATAAATTGTGTGTCAGTGAAATGGTCAACTCGTGTGCAGGACATCTTCACTTACGCTAAAACGTTGGCTCTTATTCTTATTATCATAACCGGTTTTGTACAAATTGCTCGAGGTAAGTTGATTCAATTTAGTAGCTGAATAACATGCGTTTTGAAACTTGCGATTCAAAAAACTTCTAAATATCTACATTTCTGTTATCTACATGCAAGCGCTGTCTACGAATACTGCAAAAATGAGTAGATTTACTGAAGGAAATTAATTTTATTACTTAACTAATTTTAGAAAATGTTTGATTTTGGGCAATCCGCTTGTTCATTTCAGCTCGTTTCGTTCTAAGACCACTTAAAATCGCCTTTTATGAATTAGGCTTAAGGGCCCTTCTTCTGCACACTGCTAAGTAATAAATATTAAGAATCAAAAACTAAACTTGTCTGAGTGTTTCACAAATTTTCATACTGAGGCAAAAAAATGCACAATAAAAATAATGAAATTATGTGTTCATGTGCAAACAGATTTAAAACTTGAATCAAAGCATTAAAAACTTCGGAAAATTCTGATGAGATATCACCAAAAAATAGCCTAGTTCAAGTAGGCCTGTTTGACAAGGTGTCTAAGCAAAGCATGTTTGACAATGTACGAGAACAACATAGAGTTGCAAATAGAGGGCTACATAAGAAACAGATTAATTGAGAGGGGCTTGACAGGGCCTATCAAGATAAAAAAAGGTGAAAGAGAGGGGTGCATGTTCATTTGTTTTTATTTTTATTTTATCCAAATTGCTAAATAGGCCTACTAGACGGGAATTTTTTAGTGACATCGATCATCAGTAACTTCCTAAGTTTTTTATGCTTTGATGCAAGCACTAGATCTGTTTGTGCATAAAGGTATAATTTCATTATTTTTATTGCCCGTGCTCAGGCCGCAGCGCGAAAATTTGACATACTCATACAAGTTCAGTTTTTGTTTCTTTATGTTTTTTACTTAGTTTTCTGCGGAAGGAGGGCCCTTATGCTATTAGTAAAAAATAATTCTCTTGACTCAACCATGGCCGCAAAAAATTAGACTTCGTACCTTAATCCTTGTTCATAAGGGAGCAAGGTGTATGACATATTTTGTTTTGTCTTATCAAGGACAGTGAATACTATGTCAATGCGGTTCTCAATAATTAGCATTTTTAGACGAATAGGTCTACGTACAATATGCATGCACTCCAAATTCTATTATCACGACTAATTTTATTTTTTCTCGAAGGATTGGTCAAAATTTCAGGCAAATAGTTTATCATAAATAACATTATTTTCGAAGTCAAAATGTCACTGTAGCGCACGGACGTGCGTAGTCCGTGCATTAGTGACCTTTTGACCTCTAGCGTCGAAGGAGGGACTACTATAAAATATTTGAAAAGTGATTGATGTTTCAGACTAATCTGTCATGGTATGGTGCAATTTTCATGGAAATCGTCGCACTTCTTCGCGGTGAGAAATGACGAGCATGTGTCAGAACGTCCGTGCGTTATTTATGGAATTGCCCCAGACATTCTCTATTGGATTAAGGTCTTGTGAGCAAGCGGCCATTTCAAAGTTTGCATGCCGACTTGAGTTTTGTATGAATCATTTGTACAACTACTGTGACAAGTGGCGTTGTTGTTCATGCAAATCCAACTGGAGGAAGGATCACCCAATTGGGAGGACAATGGAAGAATGTGCCTTTGCAGAACATTCACATATCCATCGGAACTCATGTTGTCCCTTTGGATATGGAGCTCAGCTCGACCATTCATCCATATCGCAGTCCAAATAAGCAATCTTCCACCTTGATTCATAGGCAATGTTAAATGTGAAGGAAATGTAAAAATTTGTTTTCCACCTGTTGAATGGTGATCTTTGGGTCGCTTACTTTTCGGCTAGCTAGCCGATCGGACTGTCCTTCTGACAAATGAGCTGAAGCCTTGACCTTCAAACACACTTTCGCAAGCTTCAACTCAGTCATCATGACATAAGATAAATTCAGAACCGAATAAAAACTTTATTTACAACTTATCTTGGTCAGCACTTTGATCTAGGTGTGCAGAGCAGACATCTGGTCACCATAGATATTGAAATCATGAAAATGACTCGTTAGCGACAGCTGCAGTGTCATGCAAAAGTATTGCACCAAACAGGATTTTTTCAATAATTTGTTACTAACTACTTAAAGTTTCTAAAATCATCTTGACTATCATTTGACATGCTGAGGGATGGTGCACATCAGTACTGCATAATAAATCTGCCGTGAAAAGGTAAAGAGACGTATATCCATTTTTGACGACTTTGAATTTTTATCATGGTTATACTAATTCGACTGTTCTGCGTCTTGTGGTGTTACAGAAAAAATCGTATCTCCACGGGAAAGTCGATTTTCCGAGACGTAAGTCCAAAGTTTATAATGATTAACAAGGCAGTCGGACGTATGTCCAACCTTAATGAGGCACAGAGACGCAAGTCCGTAGTTACGTCTCTTTTCCTGAAAATGATCAGCTAATAAATGGACTTACGTCCATTTGATAAAATTATCACAATAAGTTCGCACTATATTGATTTCTATAATGAGAATTCTTAAACATATTCTATAACATAGAACTATAATATATGTATCTTTCTATAAAATGAAAACCATTCTAACTAGGAAATTCGGAATAATGTGGACATTCGTCTTTATCGATGTAAAAATAATCGCTGGACCCTTTTCAGGGAAAGAGACGGATAGTCATTTAAACCCATATAACTCACATGAGCATTAACGTGCGACCTTTTTGATAATGCATAAAGTTAAATTACCCGGTTCTTAATACCTGAAATCATTTTCAAGTCAGTACAACTAATTTGTGCCGTTTAGCACGGTTAAACGCGTTTTAGTCTCTACTGAAAATTCTTCAAAATGGACATACGTCTTTCTTCCTTTTCACGGCAGAAATGATAACAGTTTTTCCTGTCACATTGCAGATTGATAATGTTATTTTTGATTAACTTTATAATTAATGAATTAATAATAATAATTAATCACATGTTGATTAACAAATTAATATAGTCATCTTACTAGCATTAAAGTAAGTATTAATTTATTAGCCGTGGCAAAATTGTTGAGGTTAATCATGTGTATCAAAATGCTTCCTTCGATACTATCATGATCATTAGGAATGTGCGTCGGCTGCGATCTTTCGTTTCCTCTCCAGCACGCAAGCCCTCAAAGAGACATTTGCTGACAGTCACTATAAGGAAAATGAGACTTGCTTTTTGCCGAAAGTACCGCCATTGGTCTTCAAATGATTCGTCATGAGAGCACGTTTGAAATTTTTCACAACTCACATGTTTGACCCCCGATACATAGTTCGACCTCTCAAACATCCAGCGCCTCTAATGGTGTGGGGATCTTTTAATCACCATGAAAGGGAGAGCTCTCACATTTCTCAAAAAAGTGCCAGTAGATGAATTCGTGTTCATTCATTGAGCTGCTAGAAGAAAAACCGATGGATTTCATGAGTCTAGCAAGATGAACGATCTTTCGGCATGACAGTGCACCGACTGCACCCGTCATGTATCCAAAGCTTCAATTGTTTGATTCAGAATGAAGAACATCGAATAGGTCCACTGGATTGAACAGCCCCGACCTCAGTCTAGTCGAAAATGTAAGGCAAGTGCTCTAGAGAAGGCTTCAAGACAAGCGGATAACCTCCCTTGACGATTTGAAGGAGGGGATTCGAAGAATGTGATTTGACATCACAAAAAGGAAGTTTGTGGAAATCTCAATGACAGCATGCCTCGGAGAATTCATGAAAAATAAGACTTATCCGAGCAAATACTGACAACTCGTGTGTGATTGACATTGACCTGCTCTTCAATAATATGTTGAATGAATAGCTGCATTGCTTTCTTTGCTGTCTGTTTCATGTACCATAAGGAACTTAACCATCAACTTAACTTTATACTTTTACTCAACAATGTGCTGAAACAAAGTTCAAATATATGACAGAAATATTAACTTGGTGCCAGGCGCTGAACAAAATACTTTTATTTGGAAATCAAAAACATGGGAGAAAAGCATTTGCTTGGTGCAATACTTTTGCACGACACTACAGGCCATTGGTTTTTTCTTTAATGCGAAATCGCGACAAAATTCGCGAAATTTTAAGATTCTCACGGAACTGATTACTCTCAAGACTTGTTTGAAAAAAATATTGCACGCAATATGAATCAATTAGCACTACTTTAAAGCTCATTGCTATATTTCCTTGTTTACTCAGCATAGAAATAATACGGGCTACGAGGGAGAACATGCTTTTTCACGCATAATGTGCACTAAATCATTCACTGCTATTCATTAATCCGGCGATTGTCTTCAAGTCTTGTACCTTAATCATTCCGCAACCTTGAAATGCTTAAAATAATTTGATAGTATGTAAATAAACGTTCATTATCGGTAAAAGCATCATTTTTGTGCGAAGAATGCAAGAAAAAAATGAGCCAAAGCTGCTGAGAATACCTTATTTGTTTTTTTACTTTTAACTGAGATAAACTTGCTTTATGTTTCGCCAACCGGCCTTAGAGATGCAATTTTAGTACTTAAAAATTTAAGATATATGCTTGAAAGGCCAATGTGTTCGCCTATTCTTAAGGTCGAGCTTGTCCTTCAATAATCGACGCCACTTTGACTTATCAAGTGACTTTGACTTATTCAAAATGTATGCAAGTAACTCAGTATCATAAAGAAAACTGTCAAGTGAATGGAACTACAAATATGGCTTTATATTGGGATGGTGTTGTTTGCTGAGGATGCTTTCCACAAAACGTGGGTTGATGGGGTCATCCTCCGCGATTCCTAGTAATCCTGGAGAACCTGGAAAACACCTGGAAAATAAAATCTTACCCTGGAAAACCTGGAAATCCTGGAATACACCTTGAAATTTTGAGACTAATTACAAAACTGTAGGAATAATTAGGTATCAATCGTAGATAATATCTTCTTATAACGGGAACAATTAACTGAGCCCAACTCAAAGTCCGCGATTATTGAAGGACAAGCTCGACCTTAAGAAGAGAGATTACATTGGCCTTTCAAGCAGAAAAGAAAGGGGACCTGTCACTTATTGCGAGATCGGATGCAATGAGAAAGTCAGCTTTGAACAAGGAGAAAGAAGTTGCCGAGCTTGATGAGACCATTTTTAATATTCAAATGATCTTATCCAAGGACAACTACAATTTCTATGTTTCAAGGACAATCCAACATCGAATCAGTGCAATTTTTTAGGCTGACTTTTCAACTATAGATAAGCCATTGCAGATGTAATTTCTAATTTTAATTCAATTGAACTTGTTACTGTCAGTCAGGCGTGAAGTTGCATCCGATTGCCGTGACAAAAATGAATCATGACAGAAAGTTGAGAGCAAGCTTTCTCGAATGGCATTTTCGACTACCTCGAAGAAAACTCTGAATCTCACAATTCAATTGACTTCTAAAAGGCGTTTGGAATATACTTTCCGAAGTAATACGTATAGCTAGGACGAAAATCATTGACCAAGAAGACACTTTTCTGGTGAATTTGGCAATTCAAGCGCATCTTTGCAACTGATGCGTATGTCAGTAGAAATAAGTATGCAAAAGTAAAATGAGATTTTGAGACTTGAATTTGGAGCAACTCCACCATCTGAGACCGAGTTAGTCAGTAATGGATCAAGAGCTGGAATGTTCCAAAGATACCACCCCGCGCTATGAAAACGACAGCATCAACTATCGGTTTCACATTCACAATGATATGCAATGTAATAATCAATTCAAAAGAAATCCTTTCGAATATGAATCTTCATTCTTTTACTCCCGTCTGAAAAACGACTATCAAGCAAATACAACCAGATTGAGATTGGCATTCTTTCCATTTGCAGAATGATCACAATTTGCTCAAATAGCTGAAGCTGTCATGATTTTGCAGATTTCATTGCATTTGCATTCCACCGTATTTGCGAATCACAATAATGAAAGTACGATTTGGAGTCAAAAGGATGTTTCGATAAATCGACTGGACCTGTCTGCTGCATTTGAGAACATTCATTATGAAATCTTACTTCAATTATTTAAGGCATGTGGTAGAGATCTTTCGTATTATTAATGAAATCATTATCTGAATAATGATCGCATTCGAATACAATGTAAAATGCACGATAATTGTAATCGTACACACAGCACAACGAAGAATACGAGGTTCAGTTTGGGTCCGTTGTTTTGGGATGTCTGATAGATTATTTACTTCTTGGTTCAAAGTCTTCCTAAGATCATATAGCAGGGTATGAGAATGATTATCCGTTATGGATAGTTGATGTCACTGTGTATGTAGAAAAACTCCTCATTGGAAGAAAATTATGATATTGATTGAAATCTATGGCCTCCTTCACTTTGAACCTGCTTCCACATTGCCAATGCTTGCATTCTCCACATCAAGAATTATGAAACGTGTGCCTTGTATTAGCAATGCAATGAAGGATTTCAAAAGTTGGTTCAAGACTCCAAAATAATATTGGATGAATTTGGTCTCCAAGAACATTGGTGTCAAACAAATCGTTCCATAAAATCCACTGGCTGATCAATATATCAAAGTCGAGACCTTCTTTTCCGGAAGGCACAATAAGAGAATAGTCTGAATAGTAATGCGTAATCCTTCCTACAGCGCAGTGAGCAATCGCATCCAGCAGCGAAGCTTCCCGTAGCCATTCGGCAACGATCAGACCCAATCAGTCACAATAAAACTCCTTAGAGCATTATTCATTTCATCAAACATTTGAAAAAAATCAGCCTATAAAAAAATTTCCACTGAAATGGAGTTAATGTCCTGAACAACGTAGAAATTGTAGTAATCCTTGTCTTATCTGAATGACAACGCTCTGATGTTCACCTTGTCGCATTTCATTATAGAGTAGACTTCACAAATATTCTGTTTATTGATGCGTTTCATTGCTACGTCATACATTTTTCGCTATTGATTGTTATACTCTTGTTCTATTTTTTTCTCCTCAATCCGCTCGCTTTAAATTTGTTTCGATCGATTACCTTTTCATTTTTTTCTAGAAATGTAATGTAGCCTGATACATTGTATTTTTGTATACTTTGGTATTTTTTATTTAACTTGGAATCATCTGCGCCTTAAAAAATTCAAACAATTTCCTGCCACCTTTCAATCTTTTTTCGCCAGTAATATTAATTTCATGGTATGCAAACTATTTAGGCATAGAACTTCGGGTAGATTTCCTCAGAATTTTTCCTTTAAATTTGACGCGTGAATTTGAGTAAAATATCTTTTCAGAAAGCCTGGAAATTTTTGCTCAAATTTGATCCCTGAATTTTAGTAAATTTTCCTGAAAAACACCTGGAAATTTTCATTCAGATTTGCGCGGACGCCCTGGGTCATAATGTCTGAGAAGCGTAACCGTCATCTTTACTATCACCGCAAAATGCTTTTAGCCTATGTGTGTAGCACCAGATACTTAACATCAAGAACTTCGTTTATCGTAAAAAATAAGCAAACTTTCGACAAAATGCTAAATTCGCGAAATCTGCGATTTAGGTATGCGAAATTTGATGATAAATTTCGCGATAAACCATTGGTCTAGGATGTAATTCTAAACAACTTTTCAGCAAAATTATGCAATGAATTTGGGACATCATATCTTCTCTAAAGTACACCGATTTCGATTAGTGATATATCAAAAGAATGTTCAGAGGAAGGCCTTTCACCTTGTGTCTGATTAATTATCATGCTCACATATTATTATATTGAAAATTTGAGATTTCCAAAAGAGACGATTTTCACATTTTGACCTGTTTACCTTTAGCAATAACTGATGCGAATATACCTCGCATAATGGCTTATTCAAAAGCTGGGCACACAAGTTTGTGAATGGTGTATGGCTTATCAATGTTTAATGGGATTGAAATGCAGAAGAATTCAGGTTGAAGGAAGAGATTGAAGTTTGACATAATTTAGGTGGTCCGTTTTTTGTGATCAAGTCTGCATTTACATTACTACACAATCGTAAAATATTGTATTTTTCATTATTCAATGAAATAAAACACGACCGATGGCAACAAAACAACTAATTCAGTTGACTTTTTGAGATGGCAAGACCTTGCATTTGTCCAACTAAATTGACTTGAAGATCTGTCCCGTTTATAAAAAATCATATTGTTTTTTGTTGAAAAGTATTTCTAAGCATGTTTCCTAAGCGTTCCTCAAGGGAAGTTAGCTGTGTAGTTTGCGAGTAACAAGTTTTCTGCCGTGGATGAAAGTACCATTTGTCCGATCATCATGGCAAAGACGACGTCTGGACTCATTCTATATCATGGTTATCGAATCATACTTCGAAACACATGGATCAGAAAATACTTGTCATGAATAAGTTTCTTCCTTTTTTCGAATGCGCTGCAGTAATTTTTTATCATCGTATATTGTATATCAATTAACTATATATTTACTTCAGCTTTGTTATTAAGGTATGTGACCGAGTGAGAACCGCAGTCGTCACAGAAAACCAAATTTTTCACAAGTTCTTGTTTTACGATCATCTACTATCATAGCGGTTTGAATTGTACACGGTTTTCGCAAGTTTCGCAATGATTGCTATTGTAGGTCGCGTAGAGTCGTTCAGTGATGCGTTCACCGGGACCAATGCTAATCTTGGTGGCATCGCCATGGCCTTCTACTCGGGACTGTTTGCATACAATGGGTGGCATTACCTGAACTGTGTGATCGAAGAAATGAAAAATCCTCAACGTGACCTCCCACTCGCCATTTTCATATCGTGTATTATCGTCACTATCGTCTACACTCTGGCCAACGTGGCTTACTTTACAACTGTGATGCCTGAGGAAATTCTTAATACACCAGCGGTTGCCATCGTGAGTTGAAACTTAATTAAGATTTTATTACCGCACACATGATGTTTGGTTTGATAGTTATTTAAAAACATGAATCTCTGCTACATTCTTTAGCTAAAGTAAAGGAAAATATATAGATATTGCTTATCTTGGGAAATTCTCGCATTTATCGTATTTTATTGAATATAACCAACGGCTTATAGGTTTTTTGTAATAAAAGTGCGAATTCTATGAAAAGATTTTCTTGCTCTAGTTTTGACTGTCTCGATTTTTAGTGATGATATACAAACAATACGTGCATTGTTGATGAGGCAAAATGCGAAAGGGAAGAAGCCCTAGAGAAAGTGGATTGCGACAATTTTAACAATCTCGAGGCACAGGACTTGTAAAAGCTGGAATTTTATGTTGAGTAATGTCGTGGCATTGAAACTTTGTTTCTGTTGATCCTTTTATATCATATTATTATAAATATGACTATTTCATCGGTGATATCATTCCTTTGATAAGAACGAATGCATTATACAATCATTCATATTCACAATAACAATGAAAATGGATTTCTTAAAGAAGCATGACAGAAAGCAACGCAACATGGGGAATAAAATGGCTATGATTTAATTATGTTATGTTGATTATCTAAAAATCATTTTCTTATGATTGGGCTATTGTTGAACAATAATTATTAGCGACCATTGTCTGACAATATTTTGGATTTATATGCAGTCACACTCCAATAGCAGTGGCCATCAATCTCTGTTTTGATTATATTTTGGGGTTGTGCATTATAAAATGTGGGCCGCATGTCGTTCATTGTAATTTTCCGACCAACTGTTACCATACTGATTAAATTGTTCTGTACTCTTATGAACACAATTAAGAGAGGTTCTTTCAGGGAGGACCTGCATTTATGTCAAAATTGTATGTTGTTATATATGTACAACAATATATTACATTGTTATATTTTGTATATTGTCATTTATATTCAAAGTTTGTCTAGTACAATAGAATTTTGAAATCAACAAAATTGTTACAGATTTTCTGTTTATTTTTCAATAAAAATTATAAACTGCGGTATCCTAAATAATTTATTCATTTTGAAAATCCCAACTGACTTATTCTCCAAAAAATTAAATTCAAGAATTGAAACATATATCACATTACAATCACATATAATGTCCGAAAACGTCTCCTTTCTCTTGGATGACCAAGTCAGCCAGAACATGCGGATTGTCAATAGCCCTTTTAGCTCATTCGTTATTGAAACAACCCTTGAAATTTACTTACCTTCGCTGCCACCAAGCCATGAAATTTTATGAAGTCTTCCCCACTTACATTCTTTGTTCGGAGGCTTCTCCACATTCTACAAGTATGAAAACTTTTAGGAAAATTCACTTCCACTTACCTCCGTGATGAGTTAACAGTTGTTGCAACTGATTACCTTATTAACTGATTATCTTGCTTTTTTGCTTTATTCCTTTGTTTTAGTGAGCTTTTTTCAATAGCGCTGTAGTGTCGCTGCTTTTGTTAGTTGCAGAATCTGCTGAATTTCTGTAGTAGCTCTGACATTTTTCATTCTCTTAATCTTTTCATTTTTTCATCATGCAGAAGGAAGGGTCGTTGAACTTTGTTGAATACAGGTGGTTGTCTTAAAGCCTATCTGTCGAGCGTCTTCTTGGAATTTAGGAGTCTGACAAAGAATAGTTCTTCACGTATATTCCGCAGAATCATCCGGACGATAAGATGAAAACAACCTAGATAAGATAAGGACAGAATTGCAACAACCGACGATGCTGACGAAATTGAAAATTCCCTGTGTTATGAACAGATGTAACCTTTCAGCCTCGAAAAACTAATCCATGTTCGAATAATTACATGATGATGATCCATGATAATAAACAAATTAATTAGCAGAATAATGAGTAGCCAAGCACCAGGTGTGAAGGACACCAACGTGTTCATTGTCGAAAATAAACTTGATTTGAAGGAAATGAGCATCGGCGACGACACACGCAGAAGCTTGATCAAATCTCACCAAGACTTTCGGCGTCAAGCTCTTGTGGGATTGATGAAGTTCCATGTCGCAGCTATAGTTATCGTGTGTTAACAAAAGGTACTGTCACTGACCAACCCGGTCATACGTGATGCCGCATCCTTCCAACCTGAAAAGGAGTTGCTTGGTTAGTCGATGGATTGCGCAGCACAGGTTAGCGATTACCATTTGTAGATACGTCGATTGTGATATATTAGTGGAAGAAGGGAGGATCTGCATGGTACAGGATATTCCCAAAGACGAACTCATAGCGAGTGTTAACCAATGCTAGGCAGGATCAAATTAAAGTATAGTCGTGGAGAAGTGAAGTAGAAATAGCTGGGCAAAAATACTATCATCTGAATAAAGTAGTTTCAATGTCACCCGGAAATAGTGTGGTGGAGCGGGCCTTCTCGATGATTGGAAACAACGTCACGTTTTACTAGGCTTAAGGTTACCACCGATAACATTGAGGCAACGGCGCGGCGTCTGGAGTTCGTTCTCATGGGAGCAAGACCCCATCAGAAAGGAATTTATCCTTCTTGGGAAACAAGCTGATCGAAATTGCAAATTGCGTTTGGAAGAGGCTTAAAGGCGATTGGAGGAGGACAGAAACGAAAAATGGCGGGAAACGATTGGGAAGAGCAAGGTACTAAAAACTGCCATTTTGGACAACCTTCGATCCAAGCAAATCTCGAAGAATCAGTTGATGACGACTGGAAATAAATTGCTCTCGGAAGCTGCGGAAAATTGCCGAAAAGTCTGATCCAAATCCACACCAATCCAAGTAGCCATGGCACAAGCCGTGATTCAGACCGCGAACAGCAAGTTCAGAGCAACACAAGATGATTTTTTGAAAAAGCGAGGGTGATGCTGCGTAAAGTTAATAAAGATCAGAAGAAACGAACTTTGTAAAGAATCATATCCCTCTAAGTTTGCTCTATTATTCATTCTATTATCTTTTTTGCAACATTTCTCGGATTGAAGTTATTTTTTGCATTGTTTTATAATTTTCATGTCATTGATCACAGGCTCTGTTATTGAGTAGAAGTTCATATCAAATGGATTTATTTTTTATAATCGTACACATTCATGCCTTTGTGACCACCTTGGCTTTGATTCAAATCGAGACAATGTACCTTTATGCTGCATTTCATCCAATCCAATTGAAATACTTGAGGTCATATATTTTTGTTTGCATTTTAAGTGGCATACAAGATAATTTTCTATATTATATTCCTATGAAAAGTTCCTATATTTCCCATTTCTCATGAACTAAGATCGCTGAGAGGCCTCATTATCAAGTTTGCTATTCGATGCCTTCATAGTTCGGCCACATTTGACTACTACACCTTTTCCATTTCTATTTCAGACATTTCCAGATGGATTTCAGATTTCTCCAATTGAATTTTAGATATATGTCAGAAGCACAACTCTGAAGATATCTGAAATTCAATTGGAGAAATCTGAAATCGATTTGGAAATGTCTGAAATAGAAATGGAAAAGGTGTAGTACTACTTGACTGTAGTGTAGGATATTTGATGCTCCTGGAGCAAGAGATGTATCTACGGTGTAGAGTCTAGTTTTTGACCCTGATTTAGTGGGAAGGAGCGATTGCAGAGGTCCCAGCGATAAAAAATTGTCATAAAATGCGACCAAGTTCATAAAATTTGGAAAATAAGTCTCATGATTGCATGTCATAGTACAACTAAACAGATATTTTTCTATAAGAACTAGAATTTTTACATTGGATTTTAATCAGCTATCATATTTAGACCTATTTCAGGTGTACTTTTGGGACTCAACCCTAAGTACCTTCTTCATATTGGTATGGGCTAAGAGATATGACACCACATTTCTGAATATTGGATCTTGTTCTCTTCGTGTTGTACACAACTCGTTTCACAAAAGATTGAAGAAATTATCTTTCGACTTCGAGCAATTCATTCATGATTTACATTTCATTTTGAAATGCTCAAGTGCTAGACGTGAAGACTGAAAATCAGTGGAAGTTACCCAGATAATCACTTGGTTCATGCTCAGATATGTTAACTCAAGACAACTGAGGGTTAAGCCTGCGAGTTTGCGAATTCTTGATCAACTCCCGAATATAAAAGAATATTTCATTCAATTTTTGCCAAATCAGAAAGATTTCAAACGTGAAATTTAGCGAACGGATGGATACAAGCGAATCGTCGCACTCTTGGAACACAAATTGATGCCGTCTTATTTGTCCTTCGTGGCATTCGCCGCGCAGGACTTCGGAGCGTTCATATTGAAACTTCGAAGGCGAGAGCCAATGGTTCACGTTCTGCATTCGTGCATGGGTACATTATTGATCAGTTTACTAAAGAAGTTCGTATCTGACAGGTGCATCGCTAAAAAGGAGAAGGGATCAACCACGGCCAACTAGAGGATAGACCACGCCCTCTAGTTGGCCGTGGATCAACCAATTTGAAGCAACTACTTAACCAAAAACTGGCGAAATTGAATGTGCAAGATAAAATATTCGAAAACCCATTACGTATATGGAGATTGGAACGAAAAGGCGATGTCTTCTTGTCGAGAACCGGATTCCCGATCAGAAAACTGACCTTCCGACATGAGAGTATGGAAATTTATGCAACGGCAGTCGAATATCTACAACAAAAGTTCCCATATGACTCATAAGTCCTGAATGACTGCCAAATACTTCATCCAGAAAAGCGGTACGGCACTGATACACAGTTGCATTTCGCGTTTATCTCTGGCCATCATGGAACCAATCAAAGCAGTCTTGACTACTGTGTTCGGTGTGACAAACAGGACGTCTGAGGAAGAGTTGTGTGATATGATCAGAAATGAATGGAAAGTCGCCGAAGTTACAATATCTGATGCCAACCTGAAAATTCAAGCGATTTTGAAGGAGAAGAATATATCCAGATCAGAACTGCTGAAGGCGCAATTGAAGTTGGAAATGGAAATTAAAAGGAGGAGCATTCTCCAGACAGAAATTGCAGACTTGGAGAAGGAATGTGATCAGATAAAGAAAATTATGGCTTGAAGTTTGGGTGCTCATATGATTTCTACTTTTTCCATTCTTGCTTTTGATCTTTCTAGACTACCGGTACTGAGTGTTAAACCTTTCTGATGAAGGACTCGATCGATGTGTGTGGAAAAGGCATTAATTTTGTTGAAGATCATATTGCGTTTTATATAATTTGTTTTACATGTATAGTATCGTGCACACATGGTCTCATATTCTATCTGCATACTATCCTAGTGTCCGTAATATACCCGGGGTACCTGAAATATGACAAAGAAGTTAAGATTCTCATTTCATCGCAGTATATAGGCATACGTACTGTTAAACATCATATAATTTAATGATGCATGACTGATTCCGATAAGTAAATATAGATAAACCCTACTTTATTCAATTTCATGCAAGATAATTTCATCAGGGATCTACTTCGTTTTCGAAATAATACTGCCCAGTAATAGCACAGTTGCAATTAACTAACTTGTGTTTTATGATGAAAATGTTCAAAAACAAACAAATACTTTATCATAAAAAATCATAGAATTTCACGAAAAAATCATAAAATTCATTAAAAAAAGTTGTAGTCATGGCGCTGGGACCCTTGCGATTGTGCACGATGCCTCCCAAATTTTAAGCTCTTCCAAATGCTAAATAAATATGTTATATAAAATATTCAATGAAATCTGATGATCCCATTATATGAATTATAATGTTAGAAATTAAAATGAACATCTCATTAGTCTACAGACACGAGTCTATTAGAAGCATTAGATGTTAGCACATATCAAGAGACAAAAAATGCAACTTTGTTAGCATACGAGTAGTTAATTCTTATGGAAAAGAAGTGCAGAAAATATCAATCTCATGATCACATTTCGCCTCATGAATACTAGATGCGAAGTGCTTGAAAACATGAGTTATTGCGAATGATTTTTCAAACCTTGAGTTGTCATAAATTATGTCATTTCAATGATCAGACCAATGAGCTTGACAAGGAAGTCATCTTCTTGCATTTTTTTCACTCTAAGTGAGAATTGTTAAATTAAAAATAGCGACTGAATTATTTAAATCATGATGATCTTAAATCGTTCGATAACAAACAGTCAGTGGCAAATATTCATTCGCACCAAATTAAACATGTTTCATTCAAGTCAGTACGTAAATTAAATGAGTAACTCAGGTAACAGCTATTGCATTGATTTATGCCGATTACGAAATGAAGACTGTTTTCGATAACATTTTCTGCGTAGCATTATCATTGAAGTCATCATTAGTTGCCTGTAATCATCCTTCAATCTGGAGTAAGCTTGGGGTCATTCAACTGTATGGAGATGTCTCAGAATTTCATCAATTATGAGAAGATAATGATAATCGAATTACTCAAGGAAACACCATCGAATTGATGAGATAGAGAAAGCTTACAAACAAATTGAGGAATAGGGAAATCGATCGTTATGAATGTCATTGGAAGCAAAATGTCAACTTTATCGACTTCTTTATGACTCGACTGAAGCGGAAATATGCTGCCGTGGCAGCCTAGCTCGTGTGTCATTTGATAATATGAACTTCAATCAGGCGTGATTTGATGAATTATGAAATTGCAGAATGATGCTTAATGTAAAGTTGATTTGACGATACCACACGAACTTGGCTCTCTTTGAGAGAAGTTTAGTAAGACTTAATGTCGCTCGTCTGAAAAGCTCAGGAATAAGCTTAATTTTGAGACTCTTAATATTTGTAGCAATGAGTTATATATATATATATATATATATATATATATATATATATATTTGTTTTGTTGTTATATATATGTTCTTGATATATTACTTGTCTTGATATATATATATATATATATATATATATATTTGATTTGTTGTTATATATATGTTCTTGATATATTACTGGTCTTGATATATATATATATATATATATATATATATATATACAGCTCCCGCCATTGATATCCGGACAAAACTAAAATTTTGGCATTTTCTACCTTTTGTTTGAAATAAAGCTGTATACGAATAATTTGATCACTTCAGAAGACATTATTTGCATTAATGTGTAATAAACACTTGTTAGCAATGTGGTAAACGCATAATGCCTACCTTGGCATAGATATCTCACCAAAAACCGATATGTACCACAATTAAGGTCTACTAGTTATTGCTTGCTAAAATGATGATACACGCTTTTTCTCATCCTGAGTTTCACTGCAGCAATATAACGGTACACGCTGATCGGAAGATGCTTAGTATTGGCTCGCTACGACTAATCAGCACACGGCGTGCTGAATCATACAATAGACATTCATAGTGCACAGTAGACGAGAGCCGTAGTGTCCTTGTTGCAAAACAAATCTTTCTTGTCTTGATAGTGACTTCTCCATTATTAAAATGCCGAAGAGGTAAAGAACTGTCGCCTCGCAAGCGAGCAACTGCCGTTTCTTTATTGAATGAAGGATATACCGTCAGAGCTGTTGCCCACCAAACAGGTATCGCCAAGTCAACGGTTGGTGACCTCAAGAGATGGCCACGAAATCCTAAGGGTTACGGTTCTCCAAAGAAGCGGAATGGTGCCACGAAAAAGACTTCTTCAACAACTGATCGTCTCATTATTCGTGAGTGCATGAAGCACAGGTTTTCAAGCGCTGCTGCTATTCGCAGAATGCTCGGTGATGTTGTGGCGAATGTCAGCATAAGGACCATTCAACGTCGCCTCAATCAAGCCGGACTGAAGGCTAGACGCCCAGCTCGAAAGGCATTTGTTAATGCCTATCAACGACGACGACGTGTTCTTTTCGCCAAGAAGTATCTCTCTAAGGATGAAGATTATTGGAAAAGAATGATCTTTACCGATGAAAGCACGTTCGACATCTACGGAAATCGCGGCAGCATCAAGGTTTGGAGACGCCAGGGTGAGCGATACTCTCATGAGTGCATTCTTCCAACGATCAAACACCCTCCGAGTGTCATGATATGGGGCGCGTTTTCTTATAATGGTGTCGGACGCTTCCGGATTTTCGAGAGAGGTGAGAAAGTGAATCAAACAGTGTATAAACAGATTCTTGAGCGAGAGCTTCGCATGACAATGGATGAACTGTATCCCAACACCCAAGCAGTGTTTCAAGACGACAACGCACCTTGTCATAGAGCAAAGAGCATACTGCGATATCTTGACGAGCATGATATCCCTCACATCAGAGACTGGCCTGGTCAGAGCCCCGATATCAACCCCATTGAGAATTTGTGGGCAGATATCGGGTCCGTTATTCAGAAGAAAGCTCCAGCAAACCGCCAGGAACTGATAGCAGCCATCGTCAGTGCTTGGTACAGATGCATTACCCCCTCCCGCTGCCAAGCGTTGGCTCTGAGTGTCCCGAGACGTCTTAGAAATGTTGAAAGAAACAAAGGTTTCCCCACAAAGTACTAGAATGATCATTGATGACGATTTTCCATGTCCTATTTTCGTTTTTTGCCTCATGATGTGTACTGTAAAAGATTTTGTATTACCAGAAGTAGTGTTTTCTTGGGCAGTATTGAAGATCGGGCATTAACTCATTAATCAAAGTAAAAGAAAAACAGTAGCTAAATTATGCCATAATAATGAACAAACCATAGAACAATCAATAATACGCATACAGGATTGACATAGATCAGCTAACTTACTCTACATTTCAATAATATGACGATTTCTCTGAAAAATCGTTTTTGTCCGGATATCAATGGCGGGAGCTGTATATATATATATATATATATATATATATATATATATATATATATATATATATATATATATACATATATCAAGACAAGTAACCTGGCAATTGATAAATTTATCAAATCTCAACAGATGTAACCACCACGAGACATGTTTCGGCCTGTTGGGCCTCATCCGTCGTGGGTAGGTTTCAAATACATTTGACTGGGATAATACAAGACCTTTAGACACATGCAATCATAGATACGGAAGACTCTTTAAGGAAGCGTGGTACTCAGATCAAAGATCCATTAACCGACACTTAGAGCTTGACACTATCTATGCCACTCTTCGCCAGCAGCAGCAGCAGTGAATAATTTTTGAATTTTTTAAGTAACTTGTATATCTTTTAGCCGAACTTTACCACTCACATTTTGTTCAGACCTGACGACGCACCGGAGTTCCGGTTGTGAAAATTTGTTAATTAAAATTTTATAATCCTGATTAGCAAGTTTTTTTGTGACTACATAATTACTCAGGATGCCTATTTTCATATATATATATATATATATATATATATATACATGGTGACGTCAAAAAGTATCCGGACTCGATATAAAAGAAGAAAGCTACAACATTTTAATTATAATTTTTGGAAAGAGCATCCATTATAGGTATAGAAAATTGCTTGTTTTGGCATTGGATTTAATCAAGTATATTTTTGTACCGTTTCTTGAAATTTTTACTGTATTGGCTCATTTTTTTCGAGTTTTAACTTTTCATTGATACAAATGTTAGAATATTTGGCGCTTTTTGAAGCTTTCTTACACCTAATGATATCAAAAACACGAAATTATTTGTCAAAACTTTTATATCAAAAACTTCTCGCCAGAAGATCGTCGCTCTTCGCAAGAATACAAGTTTCCTGGTGAGACAGCCACTCGAAAACTTCGTACCGTAGCGACTCACAGGAGAGGTTTCATGCTTGTGATTTTCTGGGACTGGCACGGCCTTGTTCACTTGGAGTTTGTCGATCGAGGGACAAGAATCGATTCCGAATTTTATTCTACCCAAAAATCAAAAATGCTCGAAGACGATAAAATTCGGAATCGATTCTTGTCCCTCGATCGACAAACTCCAAGTGAACAAGGCCGTGCCAGTCCCAGAAAATCACAAGCATGAAACCTCTCCTGTGAGTCGCTACGGTACGAAGTTTTCGAGTGGCTGTCTCACCAGGAAACTTGTATTCTTGCGAAGAGCGACGATCTTCTGGCGAGAAGTTTTTGATATAAAAGTTTTGACAAATAATTTCGTGTTTTTGATATCATTAGGTGTAAGAAAGCTTCAAAAAGCGCCAAATATTCTAACATTTGTATCAATGAAAAGTTAAAACTCGAAAAAAATGAGCCAATACAGTAAAAATTTCAAGAAACTGTACAAAAATATACTTGATTAAATCCAATGTCAAAACAAGCAATTTTCTATACCTATAATGGATGCTCTTTCCAAAAATTATAATTAAAATATTGTAGCTTTCTTCTTTCATATCGAGTCGGGATACGTTTTGACGTCACCACGTATATATAGAATTTTGTTTAATCAGAGAAAAATAGCTTGTATTGGTACTCGGAGTTTCATGTATGTGGTTATACAATCATCAGCCAAATGAACATTGCAATCTACAGCTTTTGGTTAATATCACAGATAGCCTAAATAGTAGTCAGAAGTGTGCGGGGCGTAAAATTCACAGTCTGAAGTTAGCAAGCAAGTGCTTGTTTCTGTGCCGACACTTTGACACCAGTTCATTTCTCCTGTTTAATAATTTGCCAGTCTGATCCGTCAGAATGAAATATTTTTCATAAAGACACAAAACACATTTTGATACACCAGGCTTGAATGGCTTGCATTTCCTTCTTATTGACCATACTACTTTAGGATTTTTATTGCCTTCTTTTAATTTCCAATATTCTTTTGATAGTTCAGTTTCACTTTTGTATTTCTCATGATTGAAAGATTTTTTTTGATTCGCAAATCTTAATTTGGATTCGCAAATCTTAATTTGAAAGTTCCTTCACATATCCCGATGTATTTTCTGTGTTCATATTTGGAGTCGTCGCAGGAGATTGTTGCTTCTTACACCATATTCTTTGTGAGACATTCGTTTCCCAGGGGCATTGCTCTTTTTTAAGACAGTTACACATTTTGTCATCATTTGATTTCCCTTCTTTTTCCATTACTTTCTTGTTATGTCCATTAATAATCTGCTTCACGTTTGGCATGCAGCTGTAGCTCAATTTGATTGTATTGCGGTTGAATATCTTCCTGTACATGTGGTCTTTGTGAAAGTGCTTATCAATTAGAGCAAGAAATATCCGACCAATGTTTGTAGAAACACTCTTGCTATATGGAGGGTTAAACCATGTAATCACTCTTTTTCGATTTTTCTTCTCTTGTTGACTTTTATTTTCAGTACTCTGATAGGTGAGCTTGTGCGCGTAACCATTGTTGTGCAGCATTTTCTGATAAAAATCAGCTGAGTCGTTGAATGTGCTCTCGTTTGATGATAACTCAGATAACCGCTTTTCTACAATTGTGGGTATTTGCTTAATAATACACTGAGGATGATTGGACTTGGCGTTAATGTACAAAACATCTTGTTCTGGTTTCCGGAAAGGCTTGTACGTTCCATCATTAAGGTCTAAAGTGATGTCCAAGTAATTCACAATCTTGAGATTGCATGATATGTCCAAGTGGAGTCCATAATACTTGAAGATTTCGTGAAACCTCTTTCTAATTATGTCAGCTTGGCGTCCAGTGATGTTATTAAAGTAGACCAAACCATCATCCCGATATAATCCAACCGAATTTGTATCGAATTCTTTGGATAATATATGCAACAAGAAAATTCCGACCAATTCACAAATTTCTGCGCCGTCATAAGATCCCATTGATACATCGAACTTTTCATTTTCTTTCTTTACCCATGGCTCACCATTATTAAATAACAGCCATTTTCGAACATGCTTGATAGTATTCAGCGATTGATGATCGATTTTGACAAAGTCAGCCGCAAACTTTAAGCACTGATCGAGTAAGTTTTCAGTTATAGATGGATAGAAATCTTTAATGTCAAATACCATGAATTTTCCCGATTGTTTATACTTCAAATCATTAAACCATGAAATAACGTGAGTCGTATTCATCCATTGTAAAACAGCAGTAGAAGCTCTCAACTTTGAATTGATATCAACCAAGATATGCTTGCTAATACGACCAACTTCGTTTTTCGACGGATTTATCAAGCGTGTTGAAGGATTATTTGGGAAATTGTCCTTGTGATCCTTGAAGGTAATGAAACATTCGTTTTCTCCATAAACTTCCATTTTATTGGCAACATTGAAGGTGGTAGCAATGCGTTTCCCTTCCATTATGATATCATTTTGAATATTCAAACGAGCCTTCTTATATGATTTTGTTATAGAACCATGAAGAAGTTGCTTGTATTCCTCAGGAGGAACCTTGCAAATATTTGAAGTCTTGTCAGCAGAAACAAGCAGTTGATCACACTTTTTGATTACTTGCATTTTACTTCTCATATGACTTTGAAAGTCGCAGCTAACTTTTCGGAACTTTATCTTATTCACCAAATCAAATAAGTCGTTTTCAAAATTTTCCAATTCTCTAACAGGATGAGGGCAGTTGGGACTTCTGAGACCATAATTAATTGTATCATCGTAGGGAACGGCATTTTCTCCCTCCACACTGAAATTGATTGCTCTCCATCTTAATAGCTTTATAAAAGTTTCAATTTTGGATAGTAATTGCATCTTGTACTGTTCCTCTGTAGGTAGTAGAATGTTCTTATTCGAAAAATCCAAGTTAAATTTCTCCATCATAATCGAATTTGTTCAAAAGTGCTCAACCTTCGGGGGCAGGAGCAATATATATATATATATATATATATATATATATATATATATATATATATATATATATATATACTCAGTGACAAAAAGAATGAAACAAGTCCTGACATGAATACTTATGACTTAAACTGGGTTGTACTGTACGTTTGTTTGTTGTTTGTAAAAGGAGAACTCGAATGCTTTACTCAAAAACATTTAATTTGATACTCATGATTTTATCAACTTAAGTTGGAAACGGGTGTGACCACCGCGAGCATCCAAACAGGCATCAATGCGTGAGGGCATGGATGAGCACAGTCGCTGGATGAATGCCAGGTCTAAGAGGTTCCACTGCTCGATCAGTCTGTCGGCCAACATCTTCAAAGACACTGGTGGGTGGTTGTACCTCTCCCTCACTCTGCGACCAAGTTCATCCCAGCAGTGCTCGATGGGGGAGAGGTCGGGAGAACGTGAGGGCCATTCCAAGGTTGGAATTCCACTGCTTGCTATCCTGTTAGAGACCACTGAAGCGCGATGGGGCCTTGCGTTGTCATCCTGAAAAATCAATTGATTCGATGTCACTGCTGGAACCACGACCGGTGTCACGATCTCGTCGGCATATCGCTGTCCTGTCAATGTTCCTTTCACTACGACTGCTGGTGTTTTTCCATTGTGCCAGATACCGGCCCATACCATGACACTACCGCCGCCGTACCGGTCGTGTTCTTTGACGCAACATGGAGCAAATCGTTCACTTGGCAAGCGATGAACACGGATCCGACCATCGTTGAAATCGAGAGTAAACCTCGATTCATCAGTCCAGAGCACACGTTCCCACTGACTGTCACTCCACGACTGATGACCTTGACACCACGTCACTCGTCTCCTTCGATGTTCCAGGCTCAGCGGAATTCTCACAGCGGGTCGTCGAGACTGTATACCAGCTTCTCGCAATCTTCGATATGCAGTTCGAACGCTACAGGCAACGTTCCCAGCAACCTTCCAGTACACAATTAGCTTCGGGGACGGACAGAAATCTGTTTCTTTTAGCAGCTAAAACTAAGCGTGCATCTGTCCGCTTGGATGATACCCTTGGTCTTCCTAACCCTTTCTTCTTTTCCACATTTCCTTCTGCTTTCCAACGACACCACCACCTCCATACAACGACCCTTG
Source organism: Prostheceraeus crozeri (assembly GCA_907163375.1). Lineage (NCBI taxonomy): Eukaryota > Metazoa > Platyhelminthes > Polycladida > Euryleptidae > Prostheceraeus > Prostheceraeus crozeri. Next base: position 288,274 of record CAJQUW010015806.1, on the reverse strand, counting down.
AAATTTTCAATTCTTTCGTCATTGTCACATGCATCCCAGATGTAGTGAAAAATATATAAATCTTGAAAAATCTTGAATCTTCGCAACAGTTGTAGAACTTTGCCCACAACGCATCATCCCAATTGCCATTCCTCTGGTAAAGTTATCGTGCGCCATTTCATAAGTCAAATCTGGTCAGCAGTAGGTGGTGATTCTGTTCAACTTCTAGCTGTTACTGTGATCAATATCAAATTTTGAAATTTGATGGTCCTATATAATTTCCCCAGGGTGTCAACTCGATCCTATATTCCTATATTTGTCCTATATTTTTTCATTTATCCTATATATCCTATATTTATCCTATATTTCGTTGAAAGGTCCTATATTATCCTATATTTCTAAATTGAAAACCAATCATAATGGAGTTAAGGCATTTTTTTCACGATTTATGTAAGTATTAATGAATGAATTGAGCCTTGATGTATAATTGCTTACATACTCGTACTTGTAGGATGAATGATATTATAAAAATTATTCTAATCGATGTTTGTATGCAAATATTGAAGATGTCATAACATCGTAAGCTGTAAATATGCCTTTGCTAAGGGACTATCCGAGTATGGCGGCGATGTTGAGCAGCTAGCCGTGGACTTTTTCAGCTTGTTCAAATACTCTGCAGCAAGAAGAGAAGATTTCAAAGAAATCCAACTCGATTTGGAACTCGAAATTCAGATGTTCCATCAACATACTAACACACGCTGGTTGTCAATCGGTCCAAGTATTCGACGGATCCTCGATCAATGGACTGGAATATGTCAATTCATTGATTCATTGCAGAAAGATTCGAAAAGCACTCCGAAGAGTATTGCCTTTAGAAGAACAGCCACGGCCCTTGGACCACTGAAGCAGGCAACACGTGTTCAGTTGCACTTTTTGGATTGTACTGTGAAGATCTTCGAAGAATTTTTGAGATCTTTTCAGTCAAAAGAGCCAATGGTTCATCGATTATATGATGATATGTGCGCACTTCTGAAAACTTTGTTACTTCGATTCATCAAACCTGAAAAGCTGAATGGAAAATATGGAGTTGATTTAGCTTCTGTCGATCTTTCTAGGTCTCACCAACTTTCTGATGATGATATTTCAATCGGAGAACCTGCCAGAAAAGCTCTAGTAAAGCTAACAATGGACCAGCAAGCCAAGTCATTGCTCGGTATGCGGGATTGTTTTTGTGCAATAGCATCATATCCGAAAACCAGGCTTCCCCTCGACAACAGAATTTTAATGTTGAAGATATCGCTCACGTGGCTCGAAAATTTCACTTGTCAAGGATGAATGGAAAGTATTATGCTTGGGTGATGACATGAAATTATTCTCATCCATTAATCGCGTGGACCATTTCTGGCGAGAAATTTTTATGTTAAAGCGGTCCGATGGTCAGCCCAAATATCCTTGTCTGACTGATGTAGTCAAAACTGCCTTGGTTATGCCACATGGAAATGCAGATGTGGAAAGGGGATTATCTGTAAATAATTCATTTGTAACCGCAGGGCGATCTCTGCTCAGTGAGACAGTCATAAACGGTGTCAGAGCAACGAAAGACATGGTACAGTTTTGTGACCCTGAATTGAATCGACCAGAAAAATTGCCCTTGACAAAGAAAATAATCACCGCCGCAAGAGGAGTTCATTCGGAATACGTCATGAGGCTGGAAGCTGATCGCAAGAGGGAAGAAGAAGAAGAGAAGCAAAGAAGACAAAAACATAAAGCTGAGATAGAGGTAATTGAGAAAGAGCGGCAACAATTGAAAGAAAAACAATCAAGCCTCCAGGAAAAAGAAGAAAAACTTCTTTTAAAGAAAAGAAAACGAATGATGCGCTTGCAGCGGCACATGAACTTTTGAGTGATGGAAACAATATATTGAGAGATGCATTGAAGAATGGAAATCTACAGTATGCGGCAACTGCACACTTGATGATAGACACTGGAACTCAAAAAACAAGAGAATTGACTACTACTCTCGAGGAAGTGAGACATAAGCAGAGAAGCTTAACTAACAAAAAGCGCAAACTCTTCGATAAGAATCTCAGTCTGCTGGAATCGGTCAAAAACTTCAAACCCGGTAATGCTGAATAATGGATTTGATTGTTTGAAACACAGATTAGTGAAATAGCATTTTCTTTTGATAGAGTGTATTTTATAGTGACTTTATTGACTTTCTATGACTATTTTTCTCAATTTTGTTATTGGTTTAACTACCTGGGGATGTCCTACATTTTGAAAACCTCAATTTTGCATGTAATCGTTTTTATAATAATTTTTTAGCTGAGGAGAGTATCCTGTGGTCACCATATTTGTTATATACTCGTAGTTATGTGGTCACACCATTCGAAATTTTTATTCAAGATTTGTTAGTTGTGACATTTTGTAAAGAATTTTTTATCGTTCCATTGTTGAAATTGTTTTTACATTTATTTGTTAACTAATTGTATGAAAAATATGTTTGTGGAGGAACGGGATGGCTGTGAGGGGTATGGTGGAGGCCATCAAAAAAAATAAATAAAACATTTGTGTACAATGATGTGTGTTATTTTCTTGAGATGGTAACCGATTTAGTCTTGACAACTTGATGAAATACTCTACAATTTATGATCATTGACTTATTAAATCGAATTTGAGGTGAAATACGTAGGATATTTTACATTATGCGAAATCAAAAACAAGAAAAATTGGCTATTTTATAATATTGTGTACTGAAATTTGATCCTATATTTATCCTATATTTTTTGTTTCTCCGATCCTATATTCCTATATTTTCTGGATTATTTCGAGTTGACACCCTGTTTCCCTTATCATATGGAGTTCAATGGTGATACATAGAAAGCGAGATATCATCTCAAACCATAGAAAAAAGTGAAACAAACTTCTATTCAAGTCAATGATAGTTGGTTTCATTATTTAAACTTGACTCTTGAATATTACGAAATAATGCGTAGTTTGTTTTCATTTGTAATTTTAACACCAATGCTATTTTGATTTTTTGAATTATTGAGTATTAAAACTACTCATGGCGAAACTAGATCGTCTGAGACGCCAGAAGATGCGGAAATGTTACCTCATTATTCGTGATGACGGTCCTGTATATCAAAGGTGTCAATCAGCCGAAAATCAAAGACAAAAAGTAGATAAGAAAAGATTGAAACATAGGATGGTAAAGTTGATTAGCCTAGCAATGAGACATATCAAGATTTGCTTCTCTCAGAGATGTTTAAATCAATAATATGTGATTACGTCATTCATTTTCACAAGCGATACTTCATATTCAAAGACTTATAAATTCGAGTCACAAAGTTTGATTCAGAGGCTAAATAATAAACTGGTAATAATACACATGCGAATCAGATTTAGATACAATAGTAGCTGAACAATATCGACTTGTCATGAAAGAAATGCATGCACACAAAGGATGATATCGCATTAATCAAGAATTGCATTTCGTAAGAAATGTTAAAAGCGCATTTCTTTTGAGATGGCGGCTGGCACTCTGGGGTCCTTTTTTCCTTTCTCGCATAGGCAACCCTGAAATAAGGAAAAAATAATAATACTGTGTTACTCAATAAGTCTTTCGACGCACAAAAAATGTGTTGCCTGTCCGGCTTGTTATCTGGTGAGACAATATAATTTTCTTGAATGGTTAATTTCTTGATATGGTGATTTCATCGCAGCATCATTTAGATTTTCAGAATCGAAGTGTCGGGTCAGAAACTACTCTGATATTGCTTGACATTTTTATCGACTCTGTATTTCTATGTTCGTGATAAGTTTCAATTTTTAGTAATGATTCAACATTTCATTTTTCTTGTCTCATTTCAATGACCTTGTGTTTCAGCTATTCTCTCAGAGGTTATATGGCATCATGTGGTGGATAATGCCCATTTTCGTCGCTTTGTCTACATTCGGAGGAGTGAATGGTGTCTTGCTGACAACCTCGCGGTGAGTTGACATCAACTCTTTATTCACGCTGTCTTGAGCATTTCCTGTAGAATGGGAGTTTCAATTCGAATCAGAAATAATAAGAAATGACATCCTCCGAGCTTGAAATCTATACTGAAATGTTGATGATTGAGCAGAGCGAGATTTACAACTGAAATTATCGAACTTTATGTGAGATTTGAAGATTGACGATTTCATAGTGTGGTAGTATCCGTTTCTTCACATTTCTTCTCCTTTCATTGCCTGTCTTTCCCTTCAACATTTCACAAACAAAAACATTTGATTCAAAAACTCATATTCCTTGAAAATATTTTTGAAGAACTTTCACAATTGTAGCTTTACTGAGAATCAACAGGACTTTGCCTAAGTCCGTTGAACAGAAAATTCTTAGTTTTAATGATTATTGGAAAATTATCTTAAACATTTGGATGATACAATTAAGAGGGAAGTATTTATGCTTTTTGCTGCAAAATGGCACTGACACATTTCACACACAAGTTGGTTTGCCGTAGTGGTTATCAACGTGGAGACGGTGCACTAAATGTTAGACCGAATAGTAAGCATTTTCAAGCTATTCGGCCAACCGTTCGATATTCAAATAACTAATGAATTTCATTGAATTGAAATTATCAGCTTCATTGATTATTATTTCCTTGACAACTGATGTGTGGTGGTGAGGGTTTGATCCTGCCAATTGACAAAGTCGCGTAAGTGGCTCGTAGCTCAGTTGGTTAGAGCACAGGTCTAGTTTACCTTGGTCGTAGGTTCGAATCCTACCAGCCGCACATCTTTTGCATGGCAATTTGATCTGTCGTTTATTTAGTTTCATTGTCGATAATTGCTTGATCGAATTGATCACGTAAATAACGCTGCATTTCATTCAACATTTAGTGAAGTAAATATGGTTTTTTATGCCTTTGAATCGGCAAATTTTGATTCGAATCGAATCGGGTCGTGATTCGCGAATCGAATTGAATCATAGAAAACTTAAGCTTGTAACCTACTTCATCTTTTCTATTTGCGATTTTCTCAGTCAACCGCACTGTCAGCCAATAAGAAAGGAGGACAGTAAATAATGATCATGCATATTGAGAAAGTCGATGAATAAACAATCAAATTAATGAATCTTTATATTTTTGAGATAATTGTAGCTTTCTAGGACTTATAACTCAACCCATTTCGGATGACCTATTTGCGCTACATTGTGAATTAGTTAGTAGATATTGATTTGATGTGCGTCTTTCCAATGATATTACTTTGCTAAAATAGGTTGTGTAAGGATGTGCAATAACACAAACAATTCCCAACACCACAGACTACTCACATAGCGCGCACGTCGAAAAACCCAAATGCACCGGAACATCAAAGAGGAAAAACGAAAACTAACAGCGAAACAAATACGGGACCACAAGAAGCAACTATTAGCGAAAGAGCAGAACATAAGCCATACTACTCCTACAAGACAAAAATATGTGAATTCCAATCTCTGACACCAACGTCAGCCGTAGTCATTAACTTTCGACAACTACTCAGACGCACGACATGTGCAATGATTGCCTTTTACACCACGATTGCGCAACATATGATCGAAACGATGAAATCAAAAGTGCCTCTAATAAAACAAAGCAATCAACCACAATTTAATATGAATTAAAAGTCAGCAGATTCTGCAATTTCTATCTATGTTTTTCAAAAAATTAATATGGTTTTTAAAACAATTCAAAGTAAGCCAAGGCTGCTGAGAATAACTTAAAATCTTATTTCTCCAGAAAAGAGAAGTATTCTAGTAAACTCTCACTTTGCTTACAGACAGCATAAAAATATCGCTTAACTGGTTATAAATGTGCCAAAATTTGTTCATCACTGATCTGTTTAGAGTATTTATTCGTCTCTCTGTCCACTCAAATATCATGAAAGCGCGACCTGTCAGCGTCTCCCGGAGTCCAATCAAGTGATAGGAGAAATGTGTAGGTTGCATCGTTTCATCGTGCACAATTTCTTTATCTATTTCAGTTATTCTAATCACAAAATCTGTGATGAGATCACAATCAAGGTGGTTACTACTTCACATGTTCAGATCAAAATATACTTTTATATGCATATTTGTTATATTTACATTCATAATAATAATGGTGTTGCTCGTGACTTGCAATTCACTTTCAACAATTTCGTAACTTGATTCATTCCTTCGCTATACTATGACTGCAAGTCCATTCAGAAGCATGTTAAAATAGTTCAGGCGAGCGTGCGTCGGATGCACAATGACATGATAGTGCCTCAACTAAATGGTAACCTGAAGTTAACATGATTCGGTACATGTAAGCCTGTTCCACTTTTTACATAAGCTTCATGCTGACATCTATTATGTACCACGCTGTCTGGATCCAAATAATTCAATTATGTTTTTGAGATGGACTAAAATAACAGTTCAATTGCATTTTTGAATTTCAAATGGCATAGCTTTTGAAAGAATTCTAAGTTGATTGTTTTTGTATCATTAGTGAAGTATTCTTACTGAATGTGCGATAGCTAATTCTTATGCTTTGATGTTTTCATGACCGAGTTTGGGACAGTTCTCCATTCTGTGACCTTTGATTATTTGTAGTGCGAGTTTCTACTTATTTCTTTCGACGAAATTGATTTAGTTAGAAGGACAGCTTTCTCTGAGACTTCATCAACACACAGAAGCCTTTGCAATTCATTCTAATGGATAAATCAGAGGAAAACTTCATTGTTTCCAATGGTCTTGATTGTATGATTATTACGAGATAGAAAAACAGTTGTTTTTGCAAATGCTTTATCTGTCCTTGTCAACAACTACTGTAGATGATGAACCTTTGGTGTTGCTTCGATGAACAAAAAATAAACGATAACTTGTTCTTATGATCTGGCAATGATTTACATCCCTCCATCTCCAGCAAATTATTCGAATATTTAGTCATTAATCGAACACTGCGAGTATTTCGTGTACAAATCTCATTTTAAGGTGATGGTAAACCAGAAAGTTTCAGGAAATTTGTATTGGATGATAATGAATTGATAACAATTGACCTAAAAAAAGCTTGACATTTTTGGAAGTTGTGACATTGAAAACCTTGAAGAGAATTGAATTTTGAAGAAATCTGACCTTGAATCTCAAGGTCAATCTTGCGCGGACTGATACCGACTGATCAATTGTTTCGTGATACTTATCCTAGCGGTGACTAAAATTAATGCCTTTCTGTCTGTCCGTAACTTACTTAGAATTTATTTGTTTGCTTAGAAGGAAGGTTAACTAAGACATGCAGATTATTTATGTTTATCAAACTTCGGAACAATCAATTAAAATAAAATGTTGAATGTGCAGCATCTCACCTGTGATTAATATAATGATTAAACGTCAAGAGCAGGATGCAAAAGGCGACCCTCTCTACTGAACGATAAATTAGCAATTGACTGATCTAGGACAGATTGTTCCCTCTAATGGATGTGAATAAATCTCACTTGCCATGTTACTGCTAAACATGAAGTTCTTTCAATTATATTCTCATCTATCAATTATCAGGGCATTGATTTTACTTCGTTCGCATCACCGACTGTATTCTTGATACAATAGTGGGGGTGATAACTCTAAAACCGTGCAAATTGAGGGTAGAGGGCCAGATTTTTGCCTATGTCTTAATTTTCATCCTGTGAACAATTCCTGATATGTATCTCTTTCTGAATTTCTGCATTTACTTCTCCCTGAAATACATTACACCAATGGGATTTCGCACAGATTTTAATGACCAAAAATAATTGTAGTGCTTAAATGCGGAAGCAAGAGTGGATATTTCGTCATAGTGACGCAGTACACAAATATTTCAAAATTTGCCAGCTGAAAATAGTAATGGCAAAAATCTATGGCAATTTCTATGACATCTGCTGAACCGGTACAAGTTTGGTCTCCTGGCTATTACACCGGCTGATCCATTACAATATTCTTCTATCTATATTATCACGCATCGTATTTCTCAGCTACATCAGATAGCAGAACCACTCAATGTAACAAGAAAAAGGTCTTTGTTTCAGAAAGTGACTAGGCTCGCCTCTTTGTCTTTCATCGCCTTACATAGTCTTGCCTCACTTTCTAATTTTTTGAAAAATTTAGTGGTTTCTGAAAAGAACTAAACAGATTTCTAGGCGACAAACGACCAATATAACAAAATCTCAATTTTCAAGTGCTTTATTTGCTGTTGATAATTTTATCTATTTTTTATTTGAGGCAATCAGCATTATCTGGGGCCCGTTTCATTAAATAAATTAGTGCTCTATGTCAGTGTGAAAAATGTTTTGCGTTTCATAAAATAAATTTAAAGCAGTGATTTAGACAGTCGAAATTAGCAGCGCTTCACAAATCCACATATTAAGCAGTGATTTAAGTCCCACACTGCCTAATATTTGGTTTTGTGAAACGCTGTTAATTTCGACTGCCTAATCAGTATTATTAAGCAGTCTGCAGAGGAATTGCGTTTCACAAAGAAGTATCAGCAGTGCTCGAAACTTGAAAATATGGAAATTCACTGATACGAATGCGAAAATTTTTATCAGCCTCAAGAGGTTGATAAATATGTGAATGATCGTCGAGAAAGTTATGGAAACTTAAAATATCGGAGAAATTGCTGCAAATATAACTTGAAAATAGAAAAATGGCTTTTGATTTTCAATTCTATTGTCAGTAGTAAACTTTTTGTGAGAAGGGCACATTTGCAAGCTGTTTTTTGAAAAAAAATTCCTTTGAAAGTGGCAATGCTGTGACGAAGAAACGTCCAATAACAACAAAATTATAGCGGGTTGATTTGAGGGTTTCAATTCCTTTCTTGTAATGAGGTATGGAAGAATTTCGTCATTCAAAGTCATGTCATGAAATCATTTCAATATTAGAAGACCTTGAGATATTGACTTTTACATACATCGACAACAGCTAGCAAAATAGATTCTCAAGTACTCTCCAAATTTGTAGTCGCACAATTGACAGCCGGAAACTTTTTCGACTCATAATTTTTTTACCACCTAAACAAATGCAGCCATCCGAGAGACTAAAACAAAACGAATCTCATGCATTTTCTTTCAGAAAACGAAATGCAGCCTAAACAAAGCTACAAGAAGCCCCGATCATCCCATCAAGTTTAATAGAAAGTCATAGAAAACCCTGTCCAACAGGGTACTGAATCTCCAATTCTTGAAAACACAGCTACCCACAACATCCTTTCCTCACTGCAGAAAATTAAGTAGGATTAAACAGATGCTCGACAGCACCGCACGAAGCATCAATCCAAATTTTATCAAATTCTGCACTGTCCTTCAGGGCCTACACAAGATGACCGACATGAATGTTGAATTTCAGACACTCAGTCAAAAAGTCACAACTTCCTTTCTTTATTGCCGAAAATTCTGTAGAGCTACAGCAATGCTCCACGGTACCTCCATCACCTTCACATTAAGTTTCATCAAAATCCAAACAGTGCCCTGTCCTACAGAGAATTTATAGGCTAAAAATTACAGCCTACGCAACTGATTTTCAAATTTTCAAAAACACAGCTAGTCACAACTACTGTTCCTCGTTGCAGACAATTCCGTAGAGCTACACCAATGTTCTATGGCATCTCACTCACATTTGCGTCAGTTTTCATCAAAATCCATGCAGTGCTTTGTCCTATAGGGCCTACACAAGATGACCACTTTAATCGAATTTCAAATTTTCACAAACAAAGGTAGTCACAACTCCCATTCTTCATTGCCGAAAATTCTGTAGAGCTACAGCAATGCTCCACGGTACCTCTATCACCTTCACATTAAGTTTCATCAAACTCCAAACAGTGCCCTGTCCTACAGAGAATTTATAGGCTAAAAATTACAGCCTACGCAACTGATTTTCAAATTTTCAAAAACACAGCTAGTCACAACTACTGTTCCTCGTTGCAGACAATTCCGTAGAGCTACACCAATGTTCTATGTCATCTCACTCACATTTGCGTCAATTTTCATCAAAATCCATGCAGTGCTTTGTCCTATAGGGCCTACACAAGATGACCGCTTTAATCGAATTTCAAATTTTCAAAAACAAAAGTTGTCACAACTCCCATTCTTCATTGCCGAAGATTCTGTAGAGCTACAGCAATGCTCCACGGTACCTCTATCACCTTCACATTAAGTTTCATCAAACTCCAAACAGTGCCCTGTCCTACAGAGAATTTATAGGCTAAAAATTACAGCCTACGCAACTGATTTTCAAATTTTCAAAAACACAGCTAGTCACAACTACTGTTCCTCGTTGCAGACAATTCCGTAGAGCTACACCAATGTTCTATGGCATCTCACTCACATTTGCGTCAATTTTCATCAAAATCCATGCAGTGCTTTGTCCTATAGGGCCTACACAAGATGACCGCTTTAATCGAATTTCAAATTTTCAAAAACAAAGGTAGTCACAACTCCCATTCTTCATTGCCGAAAATTCTGTAGAGCTACAACAATGCTCCACGGTACCTCCATCACCTTCACATTAAGTTTCATCAAACTCCAAACAGTGCCCTGTCCTACAGAGAATTTATAGGCTAAAAATTACAGCCTACGCAACTGATTTTCAAATTTTCAAAAACACAGCTAGTCACAACTACTGTTCCTCGTTGCAGACAATTCCGTAGAGCTACACCAATGTTCTATGGCATCTCACTCACATTTGCGTCAATTTTCATCAAAATCCATGCAGTGCTTTGTCCTATAGGGCCTACACAAGATGACCACTTTAATCGAATTTCAAATTTTCAAGGCAAAGGTAGTCACAACTCCCATACTTCATTTCCGATAATTCTGTAGAGCTACAGCAGCGTTCTATGGCATCTCACTCAGATTTACATCACGTTTCGTTAAATTCCATGTAATATTCTAGCTGTCCTACAGATCCTTCGCAAGTTTGAAAACATGGCCTGCTGATTGAAAATCTGCCGTTTTCAGACACACTGCCAGCCACAACTCCTTCGCATCTTTGCGGAATTATTGTTTCTGCATGATGCGCATTCTATGGTGAGGTCAGATGCGACCACCCGTTTTTGTTAGATGGGACCCACTACGTAGAAGAGGAAGTATAAGTTTTTTTTATTCTTCCTCCTCTACGTAGTGGGTCCCACTGAATTTCCGAAAATTCAAATTGTTGAAAATAATCAAAATATGTTTTGGTCTTGTCATGTAATTCTACCAAAAAGTAGCACCGACATGGCACCGGAACCTATAAAAAATTACATCAGGAAAAGAGCAGAAATGTTTGGAAGATAACAAGAGGACTTCTTTCAGAATAGTTCTCCCTGAAAACTAGGTTTTCTACATAGTTGTGCAATCTTTCATAGTACATTTTCCCAAGTACATTAGCCATGTTTTAAAGCCACCTTTTGAAACCATCCTCTCCAAAAATGAGTTTCATACCGTGTTATACACGAAATTTCACAGTAGAGTTAGCAAAAAAGTATTTCAACCCGTTTCTTTAAATAATACACCATCAATTGAATTTTCAACATGCCTCATCGTTGACAAAAAATATACACAACACCTTCAAAACGTCAAGAAAAACATTAGTGATTCTGGCTCAATTGCAATCAAAGTATGCCCACACTTTCACATGACGATTCTCGAAACTGCATTACAAAAACGGTAACCAATCGATGACTCTGACAAGAAAAACAATTCATGCAATCATGGAATGTTTTGTGTCAATGTTTGTGTCATGCAATCATCGAACCAATTTTTAAACTTTTCCATATTATCTTCGCAACAAAGCTTCATGACGTCAGCAAGACATTTGTTACCCTAACTGAATTGCAACCAAAGTCTGTCCACACCTTCTCATGATAATACTCCATAGGGTGCTACAACGCAACAAGCAACGGACAGCAATGACCTGTGAAACAACTCATGAAATCCTTGAATGTTTCCAGCAATATGCAAATTCTACGACATTTTCTTTGCAACCCAACTTCACAACGTCGGCAAAACATAAATTATCCTGCTTCACTTGCAACCAAAGTAGGTCCACACCTTCTCATGACCATTCTTAGGAGCACGCCCGTTGTCTACATTCATAAACCGGAGCGCGACCGATGACGAAAATTGGACGCTCGAAAACACCTGTAGTCTGAATTCATGCACTCACGCACTCTACTCCGGTTGTCTATATTCTTGTCTTGGACACCTGATTTCAGACATCGGGCGTGTTCAGGCGCACAAATGTATACCTTCCGTGTGCTCCGGCGTATGAATTTAGACATCGGATGCGCTCAGTGGTGTGAATTCTGACCTCGAGCGGGTGTACTTGTGCGTGCTCGGTCGCATGAATCTAGACCGCGACGGGCTTACTCGTGCTTGTGAATCTAGGCCTCGGGCATTGATTAGTGTGATCAAACATAGAAAAGTTATGGGAAATGCAAGAAACATACATCAATCCATCATATCTCGAAAATCCGAATCCATAGCTGTGCTCATGACGGTCATCCCACACAATTTCATCTGTATTCACTCAAATATTTAAACTGCGGATATCTCTACAAAGGAAGACTTCTCTGAGAGGTGTCACTACATATCAATGCACATGTATATTCACACGAATCTGTGGATACTCACTTGATCCAAACCGCTTGATCATCTTTTTCATTGCTCATTTCAATTCGAAATCTCAGAATTCAAGTGCTTCATGTCGCCTATTAGTCAGGGAGTTGTGTGAGTGATCTTAGTTGTGATTGAGGCAGGATCGTCAAAGTTTTGGCCAACGCTGTGACTGCCATTTTCAGATGCAGATTCACAATTGAAATGATGCTGTGAGCATAGATCTACATTGTACTTGACGAAGTACTCTATCTGTAGAAGTGTTCTCAAGCTAGCGTTATCCTTTGCTCTTGTGTTTTGAAACGCTACGGAGAATGATACTGAGGTTTTGGGCAACTCCGGTATTGATTGAGGCAGTAGGCCTACTAACAAAGTTTTTGGCTGACAGCGTGAAGACATGATCGAAAACAATTTTTTGTAAAAATGGTGAAAATGTGTGATGATTGCGGGAAATTTTCTCCGGCCAGATTTGCCGGTTAACGCTTGTGTTTTGATACTCTGGAGATAAAATTGTGAATGTATGGGGTAAGTTTTGTTTCAATTGAGGCAAATTCGCAAAGTATTCGCTGTAGATGTAAAGTTGTTCTTGAAAATTATAGTTTTGTAAAATTGGTGAAAACGTGTGATGATAGCATGCAGTGCATGTCAGGCCTGAGTTGCGCTGTTGTCTTTTGATGTGCTCTGCTGAATGATAATGAGTTGCTTGTGGTTGAGACAATACTATCAACGTTTTGACTGACAGTGTAAAGAATTGTGGGAAAAATACAATTTTTGCAGAATTGGTGAAGGCGTGCGTTGATTGCCCGAGGTGCTTCCCATGCCTGGCTGATGCCAGTTTGGTTATGGGAAAAGTCAGGTTAGTGCACTTCGAATGAACAATAATATACAATAGAAACTCAATAAATACTTAATAAGTGTAGCCCTGAAAAGAGTTGTTGAAAGCGTTCACGCCGGTCATCGAGTAATATAAAAGAAAGAAATAATACTTAGATGGCGTACCGAACAAAAAAACATATTTACAATCTTTATACACGACATACCAGAAAAGAATAAACATAGAAGGGGTTCATCAGCAAAATGACCAGCTAGGTCGCGTTTCGGGTCCTTTAACATTTTGTACGCTCAAACCCTAGCTGGCGGACCTCCCGCCAAAAAGGCGGACCCCACTCATGACTTAACAATGATAACACTCTTAAATGAAGCCACCCAAAATACAAAATTCTCTGGCTGACTGCAAACGAAATTTAAACAAAACTAAAAAATGCTTTTTCAACAGTCTCTCCATACATTTGATTAACTTGCAGGCTTCATATCCGCATTTCACAAAAACTTTAAACGTGCTTTTAACTTTAACAATGGCATACGGCAGATGAGAACATATCCTAAGGTAACGAAGAACTTGACTGGCAAAGACATTCGCACCCGTATGAAGAGGAAGAAGACTGTCGTGAAAAGTGAAAACAATAACATCAAAACAAAATTGCTCAACCTTATGAAAAACTGATGTATGTAAACCATCGCTACAAATATTAAGCTTGACATCGAGATATTCTACTGAGGTGTTATCCGTCCCATTTCTCTCAGCCTTCAAATCCGCGGGATAAATCTTAGTCAACAAAGTGTCAAAATGTTTATAATTGAAAAGACATATATCATCGATGTAACGTGTGGTGCAAGACATCAATCTAGCTAATCCGAATTTCTTGTTCGACACTAACGATTTCATAAAAACGAATTCACAGTGGCACAAAAATAAATCAGCTAACATGGGGCTGCAATTTCCCCCCATAGGAATGCCTCTAACCTGCTTGAATGCCAAGCCACCAAAAACAACGAAAACTTCCGAAATAACAAACTTAATTGCGGACTTCAACATTTCCAAACTAAAACAGTGATAACCCTTGTACGTTTTACCAGCGAAGTTTTATTAAAACCAACACAAAGAAATCTGAAGGTTCGAATTGAGGCAGCATTGACAAGGTTTTCGGTTTCGTTGCACTGCCATTTTCAGATACAGATCCACAACTGAAACTGCACCCGGAGGTGCATCTATCCGAGGAGTACTTGTACTTTGAGAATTATTTCTTGGCCCAGAGTCGCCCGTTGACTACTGTTTTTTAAAGTGATCTAGTGAATGACACTGAGAAGATGTGGGGCACGTTTGGTTTGAGTTGAAGCAGCATTGACAAGGCCTTTGGTGTCGATGCGCTGCCTTTTCAGATACAGATCCACAACTGAAACTGTAGCCGGAAATGCATCCATCCGACCAAGTACTTTTACTCGTAGAACCGCTTTTCCGCACAGAGTTCCCGTTTTCCGCTGTATTTTGAAACGCTCTACTGAATGACACTGAGAAGATGTTGGACAAGTTTGATTGTGATTGAGGTATTTCTGTCTGTCAGTGTACACAGACCAGTTATGTTGTTAAAGATATTCTTGTCATATTGGTGAAGGCTTGCTTAGAATGCGTGAAATGAGCTAGGTTGGTGGTGATTGAAGCAGCATTGACAACGTTTTGCTTGACACAGGAGATTCATGGTCATCTGTGGGGAAAAATTATTGAAAGTGAACTCCTTTTAGTAGGACGAACGTTTTCATAAAGTACGGTAGGCAAAATATGCATGCATATACAAAGCCAACGTTTCTCGCAGTCTCTGTCAACTTCAAGTCGCAGTAAAAAATTACTGCACCCTGAAGCTGACAGAGACTGTCGAAACTTAGACCTTATGTTTGACTTACCTTACTTTATTTAAACATTCAGTCTACTAAGGGAAGTTGACGTCTTATATTTCTCCACCCTAATGAGTATTGGCAAATTTGACTGTCGGTGTGCTGTAAAGTAATGATGGTGATAATCTTTTTTGTAAAATTGGTGAAACATGTATTTATTGCATAAAATGTTTCTCAGGACAGATTTGTCCGTTGGGTGTTCTTGTTTGATGCGATCTAGAGAATGACACTAAGAAGGGATGCACCAACATTTTAAACGAAATTATCTATAATTTGAATGCTTTGGGTATTGAATGATTTATTCAGTGAACTTTTTCATTATGCAGTGGCTATTACACCCGGTATTAAAGCCTGTACAAAAGTCTTCCATATCTATCAACACGCCTCATGTTTATTAGCTACAAGCATGGCTGCAGATCATTCAATGAGACAAAAAATTGCATCAGAATGTGTCTTGACTCGTTGCTTGTCTTGCCTAGCCTTACTTGGTTTATCTTCGTCTTCGATGTTTTCTGAGATACTTAGTGATTTCTTAAGCGAAGCAAACTTATTTCCCTACGGTGATTCGGAAACTCTTAATGTAACAAAGTTTAATTTAGTGCTTTATTTAATGTAGATACTCTCCATGTCCAACTTATCTATTAGGTAATCAGTCTTGCTGGCCAATTCGGTGTAACAGTCGCCAGATTAAAATTGTTCCAGCTCCGCCAGTGTAATAGCCATTACCTATTAATTTTGTCCTAAAAGTCAGCCGAAAAAATCGACCTCTCTCCAAGTGTGACATATTTTGTACGCTCGCTCCACTTGCGAGTCGTACATGAATTATTTAACGCAAAAATACCCTCTTTTATGAGTTTTTTGGATATTGTGTACTATATTAGTTTTCATTTTGACCTTCGATGTATTTTAGCCGCCACTACATGCATTTCTCTTGTAGAAATAGTTGAATGAACGACCTACTTTCAATTGTTGTCGATACATTATTTAACGAAATGCTATATTCACTAAAAAATGCCGAGACGATCTCCACGATGTCATAAATAACCGCAAATTGTTCAAAATCGATTATAACGATGCTGTTATCCGGCTTGCATTACACCAGCTGATGTCGTTCTTAAAACACATTAAGTTCACCAAACTATATCTATATCATCAATTTCGTTAAGTCTGAAGTACAATTTCACCATTCAACTTGTTTATTATATTAGAGCACGTGTCATTTCAGATAAATATTTTGCAGCTGACTAAAATTAAACTTCGCTGATTATTGTTACCATAGTGACGCTTGCAAATGTAGCAGCAGTGAATTGCGGCGGACTAAAACAATTAATATCTTAGATAGGGATTCTCCATGTAAAACAAGCATTTTTGGCTGATGACTATGCGCTAAATATAAAAGTGTCCAAAGAGATACATATCAAGATAAAACACTCATACCTTAATCTGTATTTCAGCAAAAATCTGGACCTCTACCCTCTATTTGCACGGTTCAGCCCTTATTGTCGACTTAGCACCCCAACTACCAGCCCTCTTCATAGATATCTGTATTTTAATGTAGACTGAACAATTAATGAAATTTGATCGATGTCGTGATTATTACATGGTTTACCGTCTTATCACAGTTGATCCGATATTTTCCTGTTCTAACTGCAAGTTGGTGGTTCCCAATTCGATAATTAAGCAATATTTTTGAATTTCACTTCGACCTGTGTATTGAATTCAACGCTTGCTAATCGCATCAAACTTTGTCCTGTTTTACTAGATTTTGCATTTTGAATAAACTTCACAGAAGTATTCAATCAATCGACTTTTGATAATGTTTTTCTCTGTTAATATCATTTTGATTTGCAGATCATTCTTGTGGTATTTTCTTTTTGCATTAGCTTTTAAAGTATTTTCCAAAACCAAGTATTTTTAAATTCATTCTCATCAATATGTTTTGATATTTTATAGAAGAGATAAGTAAAGTAATTATAATATTAAGCTTCATTATTGTCTCATCAAAGTCTAAAGGATTAGAATTACTAGTAGATGATTGCAACCTTTTCCAATTTGAAATTGCTTCTTGGCAAAAGTGATATCCTAATTTTCTAATTGCTAGGAAATATTCCAAATTCTCTGATTAAACTGTGTTAGTAGCTCTTTGAATTAGATGAAAAATCGTTTACAGGAAGAATTGAAATTACAACTTATTCATGCCATTCAAATTTTGATAAGAGTAGAAGTCTGATTTATAGCTTGTTTTAGATAGGACTATCATTTCACTTGTGTCTTTCACAGTATACTGACTGGTTCAAAATGACACAATTTTTTAACGCTAAATATGATGATCGTTTTCCACAATTATGCAAAAAACGACGACCGCGCATTATACAGGGTGGGTTAGAAGTTTGGGGGCAATACCAACAATGCAATTTCTTAATGTAAATTAAGTGTAATTTCAGTTTACATATGTTCGCAGTAATGTAATGAATAATAAATGATAGTTTTATTTACAATTACTCGAATTGTCCACCATTTACCTCGATGCACTTCAAAACTCTGTTCTCCATCGATGAACACACTTTGTGACAAAGCTCTGGAGTAATTGAATAAAAAGCGTTGGTTATTCTTTCTTTCAATTCTTCTAAAGAACGTGGTTTAGTGCGGTACACAGCCTCCTTAATAACTCCCCAGAGGAAGAAGTCAGTCGGAGTAAGATCGGGAGATCTTGTGGGCCACTCAAGTCCTCTTCGTCGGCCTCTCAACCGATTACCAAAGGTGTCAGTCAACCACTTGCGAGCCACGTTTCCATTATGCGCTGGGACACCATCATGCTGAGACCATCTTTCCTGAATATCGGCCAATCTGGGACAACTGGGTAGAACTTTTCCTTCAAAACTGCGGTGCATGATTCGCTTGTGACATTACCAGGAAAGAAAAATGGCTCAATTAAGGCATCACAACAGATAGCGGCCCAAACGGTTACTCATGGAACATAAGCATCACGTTCAAACTGATGATTTTGTTCAGTTGTTTTTTTGTCATTAAAGTACTTACATGTAGGTTTTCTGGTGGCATTAAGATTCGTTTTCATTTCTCTCACTTTCTCCGGACATGCTGCAGGCTATATCCCTATGAATATTGATATTTGCATGTTTCTTCGTTATCGGTTTTGTTGTTTTCATCAGTTCAAGTGTGATGAATTAATCTGATTTTCTTAAGTAATCAAACTGTTCGCAATGAATAAAGATTTAGATATAATGTCATAATCTTAATTTGATTAACTGATTTTCCCTTTCTCCAAAACCCTACGCTAATCAACACAGACAAGAGATGTCATTTTAAATTCTGCTTGTTTTTAGCGCTAGTTAACACAACAAAACATGTTTAGCGGAATGTAGAGGTCGAATTCGATGTTTGTGATGAATGTTAAAATGTCGCTAATTCGATCAATTTCCACTCCTTCGATCCTGAGGATGAACTCGTAATAAAGAAGAAATCAATCGAGCTATCGACATTCTTTGTGATGAATATATTCACAACAAAGATCGAAAATTTGACTAGAACATTACTGAAAATGCAACATGCAATGTTATAGTCTTGTTGTTAACAGTCGAATCAATGAATTATCGCACCTGTCGGTGTATTTTTCTGCAACTATCTTGAGCGCTTAGAGTTAAGTGGAAGGGGAATACTAACTAAGCACTTGGAACAGACTGACGCAAACTAGGTTTGAACTCAAAGCTTCCCGACGCAGAGAGAACATGATGCCTCAAGTCTTGATGTGATAGATGTCAGCGGTGATGGGTTTTAATTTCCTTTGCCAAACTCCTAATTTTGATGCAACTATTTCATGTTTCTTTATAAAATTAATTAACTAGTTGCACATTGATTGCAGTATATTTTTCGTGGCCGCTCAGGAACGTCAGATGCCTCAAATCTTGTCGATGATCCAGGTCAAGTACTACACCCCAACACCTGCTGTTATATTTGTGGTAAGATTTCTTCTCTTGTTATTGACTGTATATTGACGATATGGATATTAGGTTATTGTAACGAAACGAACGAAGTCAGAATAACTGTGGTGTTTTGAGAGGGTGCAATCTACTATTTCAGCATTCATCAATATTTGAATAGAGAGATAGTACTAACTGCGACATGTGAGCCAAATTTCAATATTTGTGCTTTTAAAGCATCGGCACTAATACCAGTTTATGATCCTAATCAGGGCTAATGTGTTCATGTATCACTTCTCAGTATCTATCATATGAGTGCAAATCTGATTTTTTTCTTATGCTATGATCTTTTTGACGAAATGTGCTTTCTCTGAGCATGCGAGCGAATTGACTATTGATGCGAGTAGAGAAAGTTCAGACGAATATTGGCTGTTATTAATAAATCAGTCACTGGATTTATTTATTTTGATTGTCTTTGCGCTCCATGAAAAGGTTTCATCTTCTGTTTCTACCTTTATTCATCCGCAATATGAAAGCTGCAAATAGCAAAGGAGGATAGAATATTGAAGATAACATCTTTTCACAGGAACTGAAACAAACAGCTTAATTTCTCATCTCTTTAGTTCTTTTTGATATTCATAAATAGGTATGGAAATGAATCAAAGTTTAGATCTATTACCTTCACTAAGTGACTTTCTCTTCCTCCCTCCCTTCCTCCTCCTACTTTCCTTTAATTTGAATTTATCTCCTCACTCTGTTTCCATGAAAATTATAAGTTTCTGAATCGAGCAAAGGGAAGAAAATTTCGCCTTGTCGGATTTTCAGAATAACTGAGTAATCAAATCCTGAATACCTTCAATTGTGCTGATTGATCATTTGAATGCCCAATAACTCGGCATGATATCTGAAACTCAATTGCTTCAATTTGTAGTTCTCTAGATATTTGAAATGGCTGAGTATTGATTGGTTTCGATAGCAGATAGAGTGAAGGGATGACCCCCCCCCCCGACCTACAGAATGTATGCGGATAACGGGCAAAGGGGATGACAAATTGAAGGTGATGGGTCCCATCTGATCATTTATCTCGTTTCATGTTTACACTTCATCTCACAGTCAAAATATAGCATTCAAGAGTTTGAATAGTAACTATCAAATATGATTGATTTATAATAAATGTTGCATTGTGTGCAACATTTGCTGACGTTATAGTGGAAAATAGATGTGGTACCCGGTGAAATCTCGGTAATAATGGACACTGCTTTCATGAAAATTTAAGCCATTTCTAACGATGAATATTTATACTGAACACCAGGTCTTACCACTCTGCTTTAACACCTGCTGAAACCTCTCACACCGCGACCGTGTGCAACCCTGATGAACACTGATGCACAGGAAATTTGCTATGCTAAGTCATCATCATCTTCTAAATGCGTCCAATGCTTCCTGAAATTTTCGTCATAGCCTCCTGGAAACTCCTGGAAAAATCTATCCTTTTCAGCGCACGAACCCTGGAGATGTGACTTCGAGATCATCACTTCGCAACCCTGTACGCATCAGTGGTTTGAAGTGCATCGTGGAAATCGGCGAATCAGTTGTTGCTCGACGCAAATGTGACCGCGGTCACAAGTCCCTGGGCGATGAGTTTTCGGGGGTATTGATTCTCACACCAATGTTGAATTTCCCGTTCTGTAGACGACTGCTCATCGTCAGCTCTCTTCCATTAATTCAGCGTCTTACAGAACCGGGAGCTCTCTCATGCGATCAGTAGACTGCCTATTATGGGATAGCGAATTTGAATGTGAGTCCATCTCATCAACACGAAATTGTGAATCACAATTTGATTTTCACTGATCCCGGAGCAGAGTGTACAACAAACCACTCAGACTGCATGTGGAAAAACTCGAAGCGAAAATTCAAAAGCATGAATGGTGTACATTCTACCATTCTACATCGGCGAATTCATCCGACGGCAACGTCGAGGAATTACGCGTGAAGAAACCTTCGAAACGTCTTGGATGACATAAGACTTTATTTTACTTTCTGCTAAATGTCGAAAGCATGTCTATATTATAGATGGATTTCTTTGTTTTGATATCTCCTGTGATAGGGTTGATTTAGGGACCGAGATTCTGTGAAGGTGCCAATTATGTTACATAGGACACAATGCTTCCAAAATGAGAGATGGTGTATATCTATTCATCATTTATCCGAAATGTGCATCTTAATGTCAGTGTAATGGTATTCAAATCTGTTTTGTAGTTGGAAAGTCAGTACTTCTTTATGATGCTATAATGTACAAAATTGTGCATATAAGAATAATAATGAAATAGAAAACTCCTGACCACAGAATTAGATTCATCTGCGCGCACTTCGGTTTCCTAGAAAGGAAGAATTGTATGTAACCTTAATATCGAAATGGCACATAACAGAATTAGACAACTTGCTCCTTCTCGAATGGATAATTCGTGTATCGCTTGCTATTGGAAATGGCAAACAGTAAGCTGTCAGCTACTCTATGCTGTCAGCAGAGGACACCAGTGATCGATGCGTGCGTGCTATCGATGCCTGACTTCGATTCAATGTATACACTAAACAGTGAGCAGTGCCGAGGAGAGGATGTGAAAACATCAAGTGAACTAATTTTCGTACGCCTGCCACTTTTTTTAATAATGATCGGAAAGGCCAACATTATGGAGAAAAGTTGTGCGCAATGATCTGAATTCTTCGAATCTGAAGGAATTTTGGCTATCGAAGCACTTAGCTGGAACTCTCATTAATCCGCAAGCGACGCATTTCTTTTCCTATCTTTGTAAAGTATAAGGAATTCCTTTTTGCCCACTTAATAGGCTCTTCGATGTGCCGTCCATTTCGTATTAATCACACTTCTGGCAAACCGAAGCAGATAAACAAAGTATTTAATTCTGTGCTCCTGACTTTTTCCAACTTCAAAACTGAAATTGACTACTCAGAACCTTTTTCATTTATAAAAACATAACATTCATATTCGACAAGATCAACTTTGATCTCTTTTCTGCTTTTCTGTAATATTCACCACCTGTTCGTTTCAATAAATAAAAATGTTGGTAGTGTTCTAACAAAAAAAGAAGATCTATCATTGCAAAATTGTTGCATTCCATATACACTCAAGAAAAAAATAAAGTACCCGGTTAGACATTTAACTCTATTTCGAAAACAACAAGACAATATGCACTACTTGTGCTTCAGAGTCGATCACAGAAACAATATCAATACGCGTATAAAGTCACGAAAGGCGTACTAGTACATAGAAAACAGTCAAAATCTCGTAAAATCACCTTCAGCATCCAGTACTGCTTCTACGCGATCACGCATTGAACTGATAAGAGAAGCTCGATAATTGACATCATCCATCAGTTCATTCCAAATGACATCAAGCGTAGCAAAGAGTTGGTCACTGTCTTCTGGGTCCTCATATTCTCTTTGGAGTTTCAGTTCCATCTGTGCCCACACGTGTTCGATGGGATTCATGTCGGGACTAAATGCAGGCCAGCCTAAGGTAGGGATTCCATTGTGTTGAAGGAACAGTTTCGTCCGGTTCGCCGAATGTATCGGTGCATTGTCTTGCTGGAAGATGCCACCTGCTTGAGTGATTGTATTCCATACTGGAAGAAGATTACCTTCAAGGATGTCGATGTACTTTTGGGCATCCAATCTCTCTTGAATTCTCACCAGGCTCGTATGTCCATTACTTGAGAATGCACCCCACACCATTACATGCGCGACAGATCTGTTCGGAGTACGGCAGACGTAGCGATCCGTGTACCGATCTCCTATCGATCGACGGACATACTGTACTCGTGACTGACCCAAGCAGAATTTCGATTCGTCAGAAAACACCACTTTCTTCCACCTCGTCAAAGTCCACGATGACTTTTCTGTAGCCCATTCCAATCTGCGATGTTCATGATCTGCTGTCAAGGCTGTCTTTCTAGCTGGTGTAAATGCCTTGAAACCACCGCTCAGCAATCGATTTGTTACGGTCCTTCTGGTGCATTCTAGATTTAAGTTTTGCTTAATTACTCTGGCAGAGCAAAAAGGATGGTTCGAAGAGAAAGTTAAAATTTCCTCGTCATCTTCTTCAGTTGTACTTTTCCTACGGCCACAAGAAGCTCGATTGGTTGCTTTAGCATCTCCACCAGCTGATAGCCTCTGTAGGTACTTTCTGACTGTGTTCTCTGATATCTCGAGGCACTCAGCAATTTTAGGTCTTGAAAAATTCGCATGAAACTTTAAGGCGTAGATTTGACCTCTCTGGAATTCAGTCAAATCACATCCACGTGTCGCCATGACTAATTTGATAATGCTACGATACTGTCAATGATTGTGGTGTATGTAGCTAGCGGATTGAACAGAGTACAGCTCGGTATGCATGAAAGAACAATGAATGGAATCATAGCATTAGGCCTCAGCTACACTGAAAGCAAAGCAAACACGAGCGTCCCAAGCGTCTCGAGTAACCGCATGTCCACAAGCTATCAATCGCTCTAGTTTGCTTTGCGTGGATTATGGAAGTCTACAAATGCTGCAATGATGACTTTGTATTTGCTGCAAAACGCTTGGAAAAGCTCGCTGTGTGGTTGAGGCCTAATGGTTTGACTATTGATTTAACTTCTAAAGTTCATATTTCACACCAACGAGTAGAAAAAAATGACTGAAATGATAAATTTGTCACTGTTAACATAACTTTTTACACCGGGTACTTTATTTTTTCCTTGAGTGTATATATATCTGGCATTGTTGAACGAAAAAATGCCTCGTAGCAGAAGTGGATTTAGTAGAAATCTAAATTTTATCATGCATTGCATCAATGCGAAATTCTGTCTTAACTATATTATTAACTTTTTTAGATGAATTTGATTATGAACTTAATCTTTATAGTGCGGGTTGCCCAATGAATCAAATACCTCTTTACAGAGCAGTGTTATCTGAAATATACATCAACAAACTTTCCATAAACCATGAAATCTTGAATGTCGACAAAGGATCTTTCAGCACTTCCTTGAGACTTTATTCATTGTTACGTCTGGAAAATCATAAGGCGTGCCAAAGTAGTGACATTAGTCATATTATGCATAATCAGAACGACATGATCGTAAAATAATTCTGAAAACATCGTTTTTCTAACGTTCAAATGTTTAAACAGGGTTCCCGCGGCCCTTGAAAACCCTTAAATTTTTAAAAGATAAATTCAAGGCCTTGAATACCCTTGAATTTTGATGAAGTCATCAATTTCAATATTTTGCGTGTCAAAATTTTGATGTGGTCTACATATCATGTAACACAAATCACTTAATTTTGAAAATGAATATGAATATATCTATTAATTAAGCTAGCTGCTTTAATCGGTTTACTCACTTCATCGTTTTCAGATGGTGTTTGCAGCATTAAAGTTCGGTTATATTGTTATTGATGTTGACTTCTGGCTTGTAGAGCATTCCAATCTATGAAAAATGAATATGCTGATGACATCTCAATAGCCGAGAAATTTTCAGTTACATTGTTGAAGTAACTGATGGGATTGTGAACAGTGAACACAAACATTGAAAACAAGACTATAAAGTTTGTTTTGCTTCTGTTGAGTTACTTGTTACTTTTGCCTTTGCTCTTTTGTGCAACATTTTTATAAAAGTCGATTTCAGAAATTTCTAAGTTTCAAATTTGTACTTCAAAGACACTGCAAACTTGTAACTTAATTTGTGATTTAATATAGTGTTATTTTATAAAGTCTTCTTTTTATAATGAAGTCATGTGCAAAACTGTCACAAATTAAAAGCAGATTTCTCCGTAAATTATTTATTGGTTATTTACTGGTTATGACCAGCGAGTGGGGTGGTTGAATTGGTCCCCTTAGGGAAGGTTACATAACCACAGCTTGTGACATTTTTGTCAGTTTCATCGAATAATTAGGAAATTTGTTCAATATATTATTTAGGGAGAAATCTATCTTTAATTTATGGCAATGAACGAATCATGATAATTTCTGACGAACTGTGGTTTAACAGAGTAACAGTATTTTACTTTGAGCCTAAGGGTCATGAAATAATACATGGAGGATGTTTGGTGGAAGAAAAATGGATGGCATGGCGAAATTGTCTCAATATTTTTGATATAATTGATCTCTTTAATTTGTATTTACCAATGGTGTTTGTTGATAACATCTGTCAACATTTCAGGTGACTTTCGAATATGCCTGGTGGTTCATGCACTTTCCAAGACATGTGGTTAAAAGAAAAAGAGTTAAGTGATTGGTTGCGCAAAGGTAATCGTTCGACAGTGGCGTATTGCAGCTTTTGTGCTAAGTCGTTAAGTCTCGAGTGCATGGGAAGATCTGCTCTTTTAAGTCATATGTCTAGTAAAAAGCACGTTGCATTTGTAAAAAAAAGGGTCGCAGAGCAAGCCGATCACTGATTATATAACTATTTTCAATTCACAGGTCAAAGAAAGATCGACGCCTGATCACTCTCAATTACACGCAACTTCTGAGAAACCTGTTGATTCAAATTCATCATTCCTCTCATCCAATGCTGCTGCTGCATCTTCGTCTGTTGTTAAAGCCGAAATCAAATGGACGATGCATACAGTTTATGAGCATCATTCGTATAGGAGTAATGCGAACATAAAAGCTATATTCAATGACATGTTTTCTGACTCTATTATTGCCCAACAATTCACTTGCGGCGAAAACAAAACAAACTACTTAGCCACGTTTGGTTTAGCGCCTTATTTTAAGTCGCTAATATCGAAGAACGTTGAAAATGCTGATGAATATGTTCTATTGTATGATGAAAGTTTGAACAAAAGTTTAAAACAATCAGATGGATGTGCATGTGAGATACTGGCACTTGGATCAAGTGTCGACGGTCTATTTTCAGTCAGAATTTTTAGGTCATTCCAGGGCAGATGACATCTTTGATAAGCTCCTTCCCATCATTTTGGATTTCGACAAAACAAAACTTGTTCAGCTATCAATGGATGGACCAGCTACCAACTGGCTGGTTTTTAAAAAAAAATGTGAATGCCTGGAAATACACTCCAAAAGTTTATTGAATACTGGCTCATGTGGATTGCATACACTACATAGCGCCCTTCGTAGTGGTTGTGAAGCATCAGGATGGGATTTGGAAGACGCACTTGTGTCTTTGTATTATCTATTCAAAGACTGTCCCGCTAGACGTCATGACTATATATTCGTAAGTGGATCACAAGAATTTCCAAGCAAGTTCTGTAAATGCCGTTGGCTAGAAAATGTTTCAGTCATCAGCCGAGCATTAGAAATAATGCCGAATGTAAGCAAATTTGTTGAATCAGTCAACAAGAAAGCAATAAAATGACCAAAAACAAAATCATTGGCATCCGTACAACAGACTGTCAATGATCGCCTTTTTGAACTGAAAGGAAAAGTTTTCATTTCTGTTGGAAATGAAATCGAGCAATTTCTAAGAAAATATCAAGCGGATGCACCCGTTCTTCCTATAATGATAACAGATTTGTATTTCCTTGTGAGGCAGCTGATGAAGCGATTTGTGAAGTCTGGAAAAATGAATTATATCTCGTCTATCGATGATCTGCTACGAATTGATCTTGAAAATTCTGAAAACCATAAAGAGACGTCAAAAATACAAATTGGATTTGCCGCTTCCGAAAGCTTTACAAGTGTGAGAAAGAAATTCAAGATATCAGATCTGCATGCTTGGATTTCTTCATGGCCACAACAAAGAAGATATTGGAGAAATCGCCTGTTCGTTATCGGCTTGCTCGAAATTTGGTGTGCCTCCATCCCGATTTAATCAAGCAAGACGAGGAGAAACATATCAATCATTTTTACCATCTGCCTCAAAGAATTGACAAGTGCTGGACGATTACCGTCAGAAAAAGCGGATCTCGTCATCAAAGAATTTACAGCATTTCGAATTTATTCGATAGAAAATTCTGTTGAATTCAATGCTTCGAGTGATCGTTTAGATTCATTTTATTACCGAAAATTGAATACAAAGGACGAATACAAACGATTTTGGCCAGTGGTAAAGGTATTGCTTTGTCTGAGTCACGGTCAGTCAACAGTCGAACGAGGATTCTCAACGAATAAGTACGCTGTGGTGGAAAACCAAACCGCACTCAACCTTACAGCCAGAAGACTTATTATTGATCACATTCAGAAGGCGGTGGTGTTGAAAAAGTTAATATCACTAAGGACTTGATAATATCAGCCGGAAATGCAAGACGCCACTATCGAACTTACCTCGAAACTAAACTGAAAGAAAAGACAGAAGAAGAAAAGCAGATGAAGAGGAGAGCATCAATCGACGAAATGGAATCAAAGAAACAAAGATTGGAAAAAGACATCCAGGCACTGACCAAGGCAGGTCAAATTGTCCATAAGATTATAGCAATCATAAGAGTAGATGGCAGCATTCTACAACTAATCATTGTATTGGAAAAAAGAACAAATGGGTTCGAAAAATTTTAATGGGTTTAGCTCCTGAGAAATGCTGAAGTCTCCTTGGAAGTTATTCTTATCATCAAATAACCAAATTTAAGCCTATGTATTTAAACTCAGATGCAACATTTAATATACGAGTATGTGCAGTAAATCATTGGAAAGTTATTGATTTTGATCAACTGTCTCAAAATTATCTTGACGTGAAATAGTTAGATAAATTCAATGCCCAACTTTACTCTACTCTATACCACAATACCTACGCATGAAAGGAAATATATTTTATTTACATTTCTAATAAATGAGATTTTTATTTACATTTTGTTCCTTCAATCATCCATTGAATGTGCTGAAAGGGCAGAGGAGAATGCCGATTTGACCTTGGTGTTGAAATCAAATGCTATGCGACGAAGTGCCAGCGAGAAAAAGGAAGAGCTCTCTTCTAACAACGTCGAACTCAATAAACTTAAATCTGTCTGATTCATTCACGATTACTAAGCTTTCATGTGATCTGATCTACGCATACGCATTCTGTTATCCATCAAAGTTGTTACGAATTTAATCAGAACTTTTTATCAATTTTTTTCATGAGAGTTGTTAATCCTGTATTGTTAACTGTATTGTTATGATCTGAGATTTTTTTAGAGTTTATTAAAAAGCTGTAACCACTGAGATTTTTTTCACAATCATTCACATGTACTAACTCTGGCTTAAGTCAAAATAGCTTTCTCATTTGCGTGGAGGGATCACACATGTAATGCCTCTATATGTTATAAAATTCCGCAGGTAATTTGTGTTCGAAGTTGGCAACCAACGCGATAACACATTTTGCGTTATTAACCTATAATTGTCTCGTTTGTTAACTGCTGCCGTCAAGTCGGCTACGACGTCTAACCAGTATGATACATCTGTCGCTGCGGCTTCTGGCCGCCTCATAGATCTTTAACTGAATATTCAAGTATTTAACATATATTTCAATTGATTTTCTACTCATTTTAATATGTCAAAATGATCTATTGAATCATGGAAAATGTATTTCAATATTTATATATGAGAAATCTCAAATTTACGTTACCCTTGAAAATTGTTGATTTTGCCCTTGAAAACCCTTGAATTTTTTGTTCGAAAAGCCGCGGGAACCCTGTTAAAAGAGTTTCGAATATCGATTTTAAATACTCTATAATTCACAACTCGAATGAGGTGAACTTTCTAATCTCATATTTTGCCGTCTACTAGTTGCTTAATCATTAATTATATCTGCCACTTGTTCATTGGCATAAGCATATTTAACATCTAAGGTATTCGCGTGTTTCCTTTCTTTTCGATGATGAAGTATCTGCGTCATCTAACCTGTTCAGTATTCATGCTTGCGGCTTGAATTTCAAAGCGTGACTCTAGATACTTATGTTAGTTTGAAGCCCAACTGCAAATTATTTCATCACAGTGGTATAACCATGCAGTTTAGTAACCATGATATTTTAGTATTTATCTTGCTACTTTGCTTTTGATATTTAAGTATTTATCTTTCTACTTGTAAATATTCGCAATTTGTCAAACTTCTCCCTTCAATCGGATCTCATTTCTCAATAAATGAAATTAATGAATATTTTAAGTGTCAGTTGTTTATCGGATGAGCAGTCGTCTTCTCATCAAAGGCACTTTCGCATTTGAGATTAAAATAGGTCAGTATTTGAACTTTTGATGGCAGTTATTCGAGTATGATGTTATTTCCTTCAGATGTGACAGTCGTATCAGACATGTAGGAGGGAAGGCATCAACGATGAACTTAAATTGATCAATTTCTTAAATGAAACTTCATTTTGATGGAGAAGTCTCGCTGCCAAATATTCAAAGTATTTGTTTGCGGCTTATATTCTATACACTCGACACATCTCATTCAAGTATTTGTAGGCGTGAGAATCTCAACTTGCATTATTGGATAAAGTTAGAGGAATTATCATGCCATCAGAATTAGCATTAAGAGGGAAAATTTGAGCGAATTATATCGTCGGGTCTATCGAACGGAGATTTCGACTCCCGCTAAGGAAATGGAAACGTTTTGATATCCGACTTCTGACACTTTTATGACATTTAGCTGATACAGTATCTGCGAGAAGAACGGAATTGAGGTAATTGTGTTGTTTCTTTAAAGGTGAACACTTAGAGAAATATGATTTTGAAGTTTCCCATACATGGATAATGTTGAAGATTTTCATCGCAGAAATTTGATTGTTTTATTTCGCAACATTAATACCTACATATTCGTATTTCAGCAAAAATCGTTCTTCTACACAGAAATAGGCATTGTTGCCGTTTCTGACGTGGTGATCTGTGCTAAATACCCCATTGCGAAGAGTCAGTAACTCAGATAATTCATCGTCTGAGCTTTTAATCCATCTCAATGATACGGCAGAAAAATTCAGTAGACTGTTCCAAGCCATGATTATCGTATCGATGCTTCTTACCAGCACTTCTTAGTAATGGTTTGAGAAGGTAAATTTGCTAAGAAGTCACTGACAAGTCAGTTGTTTGATTTTATAATCTCGACGATCCGCCTTCTCAATCAGTTTTGCAATGTTAGAATTTGAACATAAGCAGACAGTGACATTTTTAAAGTAATTTATCGAAAGATAAGCTGCTCATATTACATTTGAAAATTGCAATGAAATTTCGAATTTTGAAATACTCAGTACCACAACGAGGATTAGTTGCAAGATATGGATTTGCGTACAGTATTTTTTCTCGAATAGAAACCGCTCCGAAATTTTGATCTAAGTGTTTTTGCGAGTTTTACTATCAGCTCACATTTATTGGAGTGGGATGCATGTAAATTTTGAGAATTTAAATGATTGATTCTACTAAATTGCTACCGGTAAATAGATAGTAGTTCAAAAGGAGATAGGTGAACCGAATACGTCATTGATTTCCAATCAATGCCTGCATGTCATGTTGATTTTACATTATGTAAGCGCATTGTAACGTTATACTTATATAAGGAAAAACAAAATGCTTTTTAGTCGAAAAACCTTATCGATACAAAATTACAGTTGATAATAATGGTTCAATGTACAATGATGGTAAAATCAAACATCTCTGAATGTAAAATTAACCAGACTTCAAAACAAAGTATTGAATGCCATATCATTCAAAAGAAGCATCTAAGTCTACTTACCATGAATCCTGCTTCTCGAATTCCTCATCATCGTAGTCATCTTTTTCATTCTTCTCAGTCTGGTGATCAGAGTTATCAATGGCGTTTTGGAGGGAAAGCAACTTGGCTACCTCGATTGGTTGACCATCTTTCACACAATGAATTTTACTTGGGTCGTCACTTGTAATTCCACAGGCCTAAAACATTTCAATTTGGATTACAGTTACCTTTAATTACTACCCTTAACTAATTGCAGTTAATTTTTTTTTTGCTTTACTCTAAATTATATTTTTATTCGGAAAGACGTTTAGCAAACTTCATACATATTGATCACACCGGGTATGGCCGACTCTCTAAAAATATTCCTGGATAACAGCATTTTGATTCACCAACGTCTGGATTTGCCTCAAAGTCTTGCCAGTTAAGTTAGGAAATATGTAGATTTACTGCAGCCAAGCATCTCATCGTGAAAATTTGAGGACAAAATTAAGACTTGCAATTAACAAATACAAAACTTAATGCATACAACAATCTGTCCTCAAATAGAAGCCGCACTAGATTCGCAAAGAAAATTCGCACTAACCCACGGCCTATATTCGAGAAAATCCGGTAGTCACTTCCACGCGACTTCATCAAGGCAAGGACCTTGAAAATAGCGATAAAAGAGGGAATTACTTCAGACAAGAAAGGCACTTTTACGGTGTCCAAGAGATGTCCTATTTGAAGTGAGGCTAGCGTCATTTAACTGCCTTAAGGGCCAGATGACCAGACGCGTGAAGAGAATTCCGTTACAGAACGAACCCTCATCTGATAATGAACAAATGTCCAGGAATCTGGATTGAATTAAAGTAAGTACTCGAAATTATTCTCCAAGGCGTTGGAAAGCTGGTTTGGTAAACTTGGTGTATCTGAACTCTGACAGTGATGCATGAAGCACGGACATGTTGCTCTTGATGCTAATGAACAACCATACTGTATATGGTGAAGTTGCCGGCGTTGAATAGTACCATTGCATCCTTCAGTATCGTAAGAATGACTAACAGTTGATATCACAGGTCCATCGCCAGTGCCCAACACGTACTTTTGGCTGTTTGCAGTTTCTTTTTCTTCTTTCCTTTTCATTTTCATCTTCTTATGTTTTTAGGTACTAGAATCATGTCTGCCGTAGGTTTGGTAAACTAAATCCGCTTGCTAAATTTCCACATGTTATCGGCTGTAGTGTGATGGTCGCCTTACCGAGTAGGAAGTGTTCGATAGTGAGAGTCTGTTGTAGTGATAAGACGGTCTTGTTTAGGTATGCCCGCCGGCCCGTATTTAGAACGGAACTTAGAAATGGTGGTCTAAAATAGACATATCCTTATTTCGTCAAATTAGCTAGCAACAACCGGTGTGAGTCATCCATTGTGGTGAAAGCAATCTGGGGCTCAGTTTTGTGTTCTCATCATCAACCTTAACCGGCTCTTCAGCTGTTTAAGACTGGTCGAACCAATACTTCAGCTCAGTTTGAACCCGGGGACCGATTACATCTCTGCTTCTAGAGCTCCTTTACTCGATGTGGATTGTGACGATTATCAAGCTTTGTTCTAATGTTGATGGTCTTCAGATCCACATCACAGCATTACACTGGTCTCCAAACGACAGGGATGATGATGATGATGATGCCCCCTTTTCCCAACCTAATTCTTCCGTTGTGTTGAAGGCAACATAGCCTTATTCTTCTGCAGAAATTGTTTTTCTCGGTCATTTCTTCAATTCATATTACTTAATTTTGATTGACTACTACTGTTACTCTGCTGTATTGAGCAAGAGGTCTTCGCCGCTTTGACTAAATGACAAGCAGCAATTAGTTCTCTCTCCGACCCAAGTTGCAAATTGTCAAGGAGACATGGCTAGTATACTTGAGCACTCTATTGTGGCAACGAATCCAGACTATTAACTATTGTGAAGATTGAAGTGCATTTGAGCAGTATGACCACTGTTTGATCTCCGTAGCGTCCATAACTCCTGAGACTCGAATAAACCTCTCAGAAGCCTTGATAGAAGTCTTGAGCGTTGTGACCAAGCATTCTACGATCATCTAAAATATTTCTCATAGATTATTTAAGAAGTACTCGCAAATTGAGCAAGAAATGTGAAGCACCAACAATTAATGCACTTTGCTTGGAACAGCGGAAAGAACAAGACATATAAATAAAGAGAACAAAATTTCTTAAATTCAAGAGCAGACATGTTCGATTCCAGTTCCTGAATCGGAATTTCCACCCAAATAGGAACCATGATCGATTTTTTACTTATGATACCAATGGGGCTTATATGCTTTATCCACTTATCACCTTAATATCTCTTGTATTATGACCAGTGTTTTTGAGCGGATTGAAATTCCGCTTTCGCTCGCTCATCGCTCATTTGCTCATAATCGCCCTGTCGCTCGCTCACCGCTCAAAATCATGAAAAAATGCCGCTCGCTCGCTCATTTCTCGATAATAACCTCCTTAATTCTACAAACTTTTTTATGCTCAGAGCTAATTCCATGCTTTAAATCAAATAGATACCTTTTATAGGCGTTGAAAGGAAATTCATCATTTTATTTTAGTTGAAATTTGAAACACACGATGAAACAATGTAAACCATCATACCAATTTTTTAAATTAGCTATTGCACAAAATTGGTTGAAATAATATATTTTGATGAACAGAATTCAGAATCACAAATCTCAAACACAGAATTCTTCTGACATGTGTAGAGATGGGCAATAATCTAAACTTAATCCTACATGCTGATCACATGAATCAGTGCATACAATTCTTGGCGCAATACTTGGACAAAATTCGCAAGGTGCGTTAAGAAACTATGTAATGCGTTGACAATTGAAAATGAACTTATTTGAAGTCGTGACAAAATAATGTAGATAATTCCTCAAAGTAGCTAAAGATGACATACGTGACTTATGAGTGACTGAGTAATCAACAAATGCAAGAAATCTGCTATAAATAAAATCGCTTCATAAACGAAATCGCTGGTTTATGTGAAACAGCAAATGCTGCACCCAAAAGGACCTGAGACATCGGCGCCAGCCGTCTCTGAGACTTCGGCCCACTAAGCTCAGTATCTGTCAAGATGGTCGGTCCGCAGCAGCTCGTTTCGCCCAGGTCCTACTTCCTTCTACCTTTGCACTCTTCTTCATGGTGATCTTTACACTCAGACACCGTTCCGGTACGTGTAGCATACTCTCTGCGAAACCAAATCATAGCCAGAGAGGACACGGCGAAGATGGGCATGTCACACAGATGACACTGAGGGTCGGTCCGGATTCCTCAACGTGTCAGATTAGCAGGGGTATACATGGCATTTAAAAGAACGGTCTGAACGGTACTTTTTTCATTTTTCTGATGAACGAATTATCGAACGGCATGTCTGAGAAGCCGATGAACGGTGATCGGAACGAACGGCTTTTTTGCTTGATTGAACGTGATTGAGCGGTAATTTAGCCCCGGAAACCCAACAAAAGAAATAATGGCAGAAAGTCCTTGATACATTCCAAAATTGCTTATTTACATATTCTGACTTCAATAAAGTAGTATTCCGAAATTTGAAAATATTTAATTGCCAATTTGGGCATGGATCACCACTAACCCATTGGGCTTACGTGGTGTAGTGAAACCTTGAAAATTTCGATAAAAGAAAACTCTATTGATGCTCTTCGAATTGCTTGTTTGAGCATTAAGACTTCAGTTCAATGACAAAACAATGACAAGAGACTTGCTATTACACAATGATTCCATCTCTTGTTATTGATTTAGTGTTCCGAAAATACATCTACTTATTCCACTACTCATCAGCTACTAAAACATCTGCGTATATCACCATCAATGCGGTTTATCAGTGGTGAAAACTGAAGAAGCCGGACTGAAAAAGTTTCACGTTCTTCCATGAAGCAACGAAATTTGTCATGATGCGTACTTTAGTATCATTTAATTCATCACTTGGTCACAAAGCATTGAACAGCTTGAATTCAAAAGCTGTGATCTGGTAGGTCTACTTGCACTGTGGGTGCCAATCTGACCATTACTTTTTAAAAATGGCAGGTATTATGTTGCTTTTGCATCAAGTAAAGTCATAAGCATGGGTCGGGCCCGTTGCGGGCATCTCGATTTTTGCGGGAAGCGGACATTCGCATGCAGGCACGGGCATTTACAATAATGGCTTAATCTGAGAATTCATATCCGGTCAGTGGATATGCAGGTAGGGATTCATGGCGGCGTACATGACGTGGGCGTAATGTATGTAACCTAAGCTCATTATGCAATTGAATCTAGTCACTATCGAATTTAGTCACATCGTATTCTTGAATCACTATTTCTGAAGACTAGACCTAGACCTATGCTAGCTAGCAGGTTTCAAGCACTGTGTAAGCGAAGCATCAAATGGTTGAACATCTACCCATCGTCACCTATAGCAAATTCGTGCAGCGTGATGCTGCTAAAGCGTGTTGTAGGCTAATCATCAAGACACAAGGAGTATGACTTTCTCCATCGATTTTGATATTCTCTAGTTTGATTGGTTTTGATACAAAGGGCGCGTGTGACGTGTAACGTTTGACGTCAACTCATGTTTCGCATTGTCATTGTAGGACAATACCGACAACGAATTTTCCGATAGGGCAGCTTGTATTATTTCGCGATGTCAGATGGGAGAACATCCTGCATCGCCAACTTCCACATTTCTCTGGAAAAAACAATGTTAGCTAGAAACGACATCACAGTATAATAAGGTTCGACAGCACTATGTAGGGTCCATCAAAATTCAATATTGTTTTGACTTAGAAGGAACGATTGAAAGGGTGTTTTATGCCATGAACGAACGGAACGCGGGTGATAGTTCATTTGAGCGGTGAACGAACGAACGGGTCTGAAAGGCTAATGAGCGGAAGATCGAACGAATTGGGAAAAATATGACCGTTCTAATGCTGGGTATGAAACACAATAATCGAAAGACATTCCTGATCGTTTTTTTACATCGAGGAGTCAAGACGATTGCAGGAAATTGCTTATCTGGGGAGCCATCTGGGAGTGATGGTCGCAGTTCACTGCATGTTATGAGGGAAAACATGAACTCCGAACGCTACTTTCGAGTGATCGAAGAACATGTTTATCCTTTAGCATGCAGTTTAGGTGATCCATCATCTGATTGGATTCTCATGGATGACAATACTCCATGCCATCGTGCCAGTGCAACTCCATTGTATAGAAGACAGGCAGGAAAACGAACCTTAGACTGGCCAGCAAGGTCTACTCCCTTTTAACGAATAGGCCCTAACTGTGCAAAGA
Organism: Prostheceraeus crozeri; assembly: GCA_907163375.1. Taxonomy (NCBI): domain Eukaryota; kingdom Metazoa; phylum Platyhelminthes; order Polycladida; family Euryleptidae; genus Prostheceraeus; species Prostheceraeus crozeri. The sequence goes on along the minus strand of CAJQUW010015806.1, from coordinate 252,067 downwards.
TATAACAAAGAAAAATATTTAATATGATACAGGATGCAAATTTATTCAATTATAATTAGAAAACGTGCTGTTTACTGTAAAATGTCTTGTTCTAGCTAATTTCTATTTATGAAACGGACTGTATGCGTATGTTTGACATGTAGGCTATTCCATGTATGGCCTACACATCAATCTTGTCGTTCTCAGATAAGTAGCTTCTTATTACACTCAACTCGTTTAGCATCGTAGATAGCAATAATTGAGGAGACTGAATAGAAGAATGTCCTCAGACATGATGTTTGAGGAGATCTCTCCATTACTTGTCCAGGCGAGCGGGCACTCTGCAATCTTTATCATTGAGGAGATTTTTCTCTTAAGTTCGGTGGAATTTCAAATTTAAAAATCTGACAAAATTGGTGATTTGACGTCTTGAATTGCTTTTTACAACATGGGGGATGAATGAGTTGGAGCAAATGACCATCACGATAAGAAAGCTTAGAACCTAAATATGTACCGTGAATTTCATGTGATTTGGAACATTGGTTTGGATGTTAAAGGGGAGGCCGATTCAGTCCTACGCACTTCAGAGAAGGACTAAAGGACTAAGAACTAAAGGACTACGGAGAAGGACTAAAGTGAATCAATGTCCGTGGTCTTAAAATCAATGCATCGCAAAATGGAAGCCATATATGCCTACACTAGGATTGTCCTGGTGTAGGCCTAATTTGGTGGTTTCAATTCTTCCTAAATTGTAGCTCTTCCGCAGTTCTTTCACGTTTGACGATACTGAATGTCTCTCAAGGATCTTCATGTGGATATGTTCCAGCAACGAAATTCTTCTATCAAATAAGGTACCTTTTAATGTCCGTGCAATTCCGGAGACCATTAGTACATCTATGGGACGAAGCGACGATTGGGAGACCGATTCAAAAGATATGTGAATAAATGTGTCGATGGTCAGATGTTGAGTGCAGCATCGATTACAAAGACCTTCTTATTGCCAAGTTCATATTCAGAAGAAGAATCCAGACAGGCATTCAATGTATATTGTCAAGAGTGTGAGAACTACAGAAGAGAAAAAAAGTTCGGAAGTTTGTTCATCAATCAAGTTATATATATGCATGTACTATAAAAAGACTTATAGAAAGCATTTTTAAGAGACTTTTCAAATATTTCGCTTTTTTGATTTTTTGATATTTTTAATTTTTGTTTTTTCTAAAAAGGGCTCGCTCAACCGCTCGCTCGCTCGCTCAATTTTCGCTCACGGAATTTTTTTTTCGCTCGCTCATCCGCTCATCAAAAAATTGAATTTGCTCGCTCAAAAACACTGATTATGACCTACGCGTACTATAACTGTTGTGCCATAGAATCACTAACTTGATGCACTGTTAGAAGCAAGTCCAATGCGCTAAGCAGCTCATGTAGGCCTCGACACGCTTAACTTTTTATTGATGGGAGAATTCATTAATGATGCAGGTAATATATTCAGAGCTGGAAGCGGGCCCGGGCCTTGGGCGGACCGACACGTGCTCGGGCCTGAAAAATGATGTAAGCACCCGGGCCGGGTTCAGTTCTGAAATATTTAGTACCCGGGACGATGTTTATTATGTCTGAAATTAAAAATATCTTCCTCATTTGATCATTTAAATTCTCCGAATCAATTTCATATGACAACTTGTCAACATGGTTTTTGAGTAATAAGATGACCACAGAATTAGATTGTTTAATCGTATCACTTTGCTAGAAGTGCAAACTGATTCAAACAGATGGCACATGCAGGAACTTAATAAGTGGGCAAAAAGAAATTTTTAATACCTTGCAGAGATAGGAAAAATAGTCGTGCGCCGGCTACGGATTGCTCTGAATTCCTTCAAAATGCTCCGATCGCCACGATTCCTTCAGATTCGAAGAATTCAGATCATTGCGCAAAAGTTTTCTCGATAATGTTGGGCCCTCCGATCATTTTTTAAAAAGTTAGCAGGCGCATGAAAAAACGCTCACAAACTTCTGTGCAGAACTTGACATCGACTGCGTCTCTTTGCTGTGTGATCCGGTTGATAACAGTCACTGAAACTTTGCACAATTTGGCGTGTTTAATGTTGAACTGTCTGCTCATTGTTCGATTGCTATGGTATTTAGTCAGGAGATTGTGCCATTTCAATAACGTTACATGTTCCAATGCTTCCCTTCTAGTCAAACAGAAGAAGAGACGACCTGTCTAATTCTGTGAAGATGACATAAATGCCGGCATATGACGGAATATGCTTTCTAGACCAGAAGCAATTATCTACGATTATCAAGTAGCATTTCTCTGGAATTTTGGTCAAAAGTGTCGATTGAATATTTAGTTAAGCTTTTGACTTAATGCCTTCATCTTTTCAAACTGGCTATAAATGTCGTCAGTACTTTCGTTTTTCCCGCTATTAAATCTAAATATAAATGACAACAGTGGCAGCTATGGACATTAATCGCATTAATCTCCGTTAAAATGGAAATGTAAGAAGTTGAATTCCAGAACCGAAAGGTATGAGAGTTCACCTTTCCTATTGATTTGATTGCTCACAAGCAATGTACTAGAAAAATTAAAAAGAAGTACTTTTTTGTCCGGGTATAAAATAAAGTCGAGAGAATGATGTAATGTTCTTTTTAGTGTTTTCTGCGTTTAGAACAAAAATCATCGGAAACTTAAATTTTAGAGCACTAAGTTTTGTTGTGATCTAATTCTTTTGAAATAACATCTAAAAATTTGTATCAATATCCTAAATACATAGATTGTGGATAGACTTGTTGTGAACATGTATAAATTTCATCCAAGTTTTGCGCGGACAAAGTGTTCCATATAGACCTAGCAACACAATTTTTCAAGGCAATGTTGTTTTATCACTGTAATGTAAATCGGTAGATCAATGTCGCTGTGAAGCACAAGTAGGTCTATTTCAAAATTCAACTACATCATGAACCTCACTCACTGTTGAATGATTTACTAGATTATAATTGATATGATGAAAAATCTAAGTGACAGAAAAAAGCAAAATTTTTATGATGGCAGGCAGACTTTGTGTTTCATGGCAGCAGTCTGTCTGATCACGACTCTGCAAAGCAATTGTAGGTATTGCACAAACCCTGAGTAGAAACTAATTACAATAAAGACAAAATTCTGATACCGATAGAAGTAAATTCTGTGATAATGAAATTTAATTGTACCTTTACTAACAAGAGAATTGGAATTATTCATGAAGAGAAAATTATAGACAAATATGCAGATGTACAATAATAAGGACGGGTGATTGAATAAACTTCCTGATAAAACGTAGTTAGGCCGTCATGCTTTGCCCCAAACCAAGCAAGAAAGTGTTTCTTGCCCTGAAGACATCCGCCAATTCTGCCAGGAAATCTTCCTCCATCAGGACATCATCCTCCATACCTTACATAAAATGCCTTGAATTTTCCAGCATAGACATACTGGCAGCTATTCTGGAGAATAAGCAGAAATACGACAGTAAAAAACCATGACACGCTTCACTTGCAGGATACACTTTCAAAATTGTGTTAAGATTACACTTGATGAAGCGCGCATCTATCGATATAAATCATTGAGACTGAAATGAATATGTCTAAATTACACATTTTCGATATTAGTTATTTCACTTATACGCATCTGCAATGCATGAATAAGCACTGTGTTTAGCAATGAATATTTCACAAAAAATGTTATCACCCCAGGTTTCACTGAGTTGCTTTAATTTTTCTAGATTCAACTGTGGAAACGCCGCCAATGTGTTTGATTCCGTCGGTAAGAATCTGCTGTAACAAATGAAGCTAAACAAGTTCCTACGAAACTTCAATTTTTTATTTAACTAGTCTGCAAGACCATGTTTCGCTGGGAGATAAAGAGTAGACATCGATTTCTGTACATTAAAACGTGCTAGTAGTAAGTAAATCTACACCACTGGACCGTGCAAGATGGCCACCGTCGACCGACCTCCCCCCTCCTGTCAGACGAGAGCGTCGGCCCTAGTCCGCCACTGGATTGCTTCGAGTCCGACTCCCCCCCCCTCTGGACCGACGACGTAGCGAGAGGTGGTTCGTGGTGCGCTCTCCAGGTTGGCGTGGTGTGCCGGCCAGGTTGGGAGGGTGGAATTTCGGTGTCGGACCTCACCTGGAAAAATCCTAAGTGTGAGAGTGACTTTGTATGGACAAAATTTTGAAAATTTTTCCAAAGTGTCGCATTTCGACCTGGGACCCTGACCAAAGTTTGTTTCATCACTTTTCACTGACTCCCCCCCCCGACAGCGATCTTCTAATTTTGGTTCTAGTGGATGGATTTTGTCTTATAGATACTCATTTGAAAGAGGAGAAAAAACTGCTTGGTGACATTTTTGTTGCGAGTCAATCCGATCAGCCGTTCAAAAGTTAGAGCTGCTACAAGATTTTAGGTCGGAGCTCACCTGAAAAAATCCCAAGTGCCAGAGTGACTTTGTATGGACAAAATTTTGAAAATTTTTCCAAAGTGTCGCATTTCGACCTGGGACCCTGACCAAAGTTTGTTTCATCACTTTTCACTGACTCCCCCCCCCCGACAGCGATCTTCTAATTTTGGTTCTAGTGGATGGATTTTGTCTTATAGATACTCATTTGAAAGAGGAGAAAAAACTACTCGGTGACATTTTTGTTCGAGTCAATCCGATCAGCCGTTCAAAAGTTAGAACTGCTACAAGATTTTAGGTCGGAGCTCACCTGAAAAAATCCTAAGTGTCAGAGTGACTTTGTATGGACAAAATTTTGAAAATTTTTCCGAAGTGTCGCATTTCGACCTGGGACCTTTACCAAAACATTTTTCATCAAATTTCTCCGAACGGTAGGGGGGGAGGGGGGGCTCAGTGAAAAGTGATGAAAAAAGTTTTGGTAAGGGTCCCAGATTGAAATTCGGAAGTTTTAAATTTTTCAAAATTTTCACCACACTGGAGCTCCCACACTTAGGAATTTTTTTTCACTTGTGGCATGTTACATGGCCATGTGCTGACCCACCGACTTCCCGTGGTCACATGAGAATGGTTCAGGTGTCATATGATAGAGAATGATGAGACGAATCGTTTGCAACAAACCGCATGTCGCTACGATGAATACTTTCGGAGATAGAGCCATTTTAAGTTTTCTTCTGAGCATATATAAACCCCCGGCAACGTAAGTCTGATCACTTCATCGAAAGACGAGGTAAGTGACGGTCGTCGCTCTGAGCTCCCGATATCGGGTGTTTCAAAGGACTCTATCTTTTGAAGTAGGCAAGCTATCTTCTTACTTCAAAGTTTGTGTGATAGAGTTTGATAGTGTCTTTACCACTGATAAAATTTTTTAAAAGTAGTATGAGTAGTAAAATGCGGATTTTTTTAAAAGTTCTTAATTTTCAGTTTTTTCAAAGTTTTAACATGTAGTCTAAGGTTTTCAAGTATGCTGAGTTTAAATCTGCCATCAGATTTGAAATTTAACTAAGTCTAAGGCAGCTTTGAGGGGTTAGATCCCAGCTACTGATCACTACCTTTGACTCGGCGTTGCTGTTACCACTTCGGGGCAGTGACAATGATGTCTTCAGCTGTAAATAGCGGGTATCGGGGAAGATCTCTCACTTCCCTAGTGATCAGTACAAGGCCTTCGGGCTGTCGACGGGATCGAGTGCCACTCACTACACTCAAATCTATCATTCCTCACTAAGTGTTGACATTATGTTGAATGTTGACTAAGTGTTGGATGATGACATTATGTTTTAGGCCGTATGCTACATTCAAATCTGCTATCAGATTTGAAATTTAACTAAGTCCAAGGCAGCTTTGAGGGGTTAGATCCCATCTACTGATCACTACCTTTGGCTTGGCGTTGCTGTTACCACTTCGGGGCAGTGACAATGATGTCTTCAGCTGTAAATAACGGGTATCGGGGAAGATCTCTCACTTCCCTAGTGATCAGTACAAGGCCTTCGGGCTGTCGACGGGATCGAGTGCCACTCACTACACTCAAATCTATCATTCCTCACTAAGTGTTATGCTTTAGGCTGTATACTACATGATTCCAAACTTATACAAATTTCATTACCTTACAGTTAACCATGGTCAATAACGACAAAAACAAGAAGTTCCACATCAAAATGTGTGCATGCGGTCGGATGAGAATATCCGTATGAGGCGTGTTGTGAAAGAGTTGAAGGAGAATGTGCGAGTGTTGGAAGACGAGAATGATGAGTGAGAGAAGAGGACGAGTGCTGCAGAGAGGAGAATGGGAGAGGCAGAGTCGAAGTATGAGGAGTTGATGAAGGAGATGACTGTATTGAGAGCGAGGAATGCTGAGTTGGAGAGGAGTGTGAGTAGGCAGGGTGATGAGAGTCGTTTGCGAAGTTGGAGCGCATGAGGAATGAATGGAATCGCTTGAATGAGGACAGAATGTTTGAGTTCCACATCCCTATTCGGGATAACCATCTGGACGGTCAAGTTCTTGTGAACCAAAGTTTAGATGAGTCGATCATCTGTTATAATGGCCATCCAAGTAAGAAATGCCTCCACGCCACTCTATGTATGCGCGGGCATCTCCATAAATTTTCAGTGAGGAAGCCCGCGAGACTACCCAAGGATGGCTAACTTGGTAAGTGAAAAGCAAATAAGATAGTATATCCTATTCTAATACATATCATTTTCATTGCAGATCTTTTCCCTGCCCTCACCACCCCATCACTTTACTCCCGAGAACGAACCAACGGCTCTCATAAGGGCCACCTAGGGGCAAGACATGATAGAACATCCACGCGGTTTGCCCTGGGCAGTCTTTAGACTGGCGAATACTATCATTAAGTTGAATCTGCTATCAGTCAACTTGAACGTTGCGTCGCGTTAGAGCGGTATATAAACCACTACCTCTCATTTCATTTCATTTCAATCATGCAGACGCCGAACACTCAAGTCAGCTCTCCTCGCGGACCGCAGTTAAGACCGCGAAATTTATTTAATGAATCTGTTAGACTAGAGGAGCAAGACAGAGTCCACAACAATCTTGCTCGGATTGGCAATCCGATGACAGCAAGTGTTGCCAATCCAATGGAATGGCGCTACATTGGACCCTCCACTCACATGACAACTAGCGTGGAAGTCGACACTGCTACCATGGAGAGAGTCAAAGACACTCTCAGCAGAATCGGTATGCTGTAAGATGACTGATGACGACCCCCGAGAACGAACCACCGGCCCTGATAAGGGCCACCATGGGGCAAGATTTGATAGAACCTCCTCGCGGTTTGCCCTGGGCAGTCTTCAGACTGGCGAATACTATCATTAAGTTGAATCTGCTATCAGTCAACTTGAACGTTATGCAGTCGATTGCTATCCCTGAAGCATTCTGATTCGCTGTTGAGCAATTCATTGTTGAAAACCTTATATAAGCCAGAAGATTGTAGCGCTTCTCATTCAATTTTAAGTCACGATGGAAGCAACGTCTCCTACCAACACCATTCCCGACTTCATCATCCTCGACGAGTGGGATGAAGAGGATGAGGAGTGCGAGAACACCATTCCCGACTTCATCATCCTCGACGAGTGGGATGAAGAGGATGAGAAGAAGGGGAAGATCAAGAAGATCGTTTGGACGGATGAGGTGTGGACTCCTAATACCACCCGCATCCGAAAGGTGCCAGATGCACCACCACGGCTTAGGCGGCACAGGGTTTATGACAACCTAACTGTCATACCTATTGACTTTTCAAATCAATAGTCAACTTGTCGCCGAGAACGAACCACCGGCCCTCATAAGGGCCACCATGGGGCAAGACATGATAAAACCTCCACGGGGTTTGCCCTGGGCAGTCTTCTGACTGGCGAATACTATCATTAAGTTGAATCTGCTATCAGTCAACTTGAACGTTGCAAATGAAGTTAGGTGTAATACTTCCTTTCGACGGGCGTTCCTGTAAAGGGCGGCGGTGAAACCCGTAGCTATGTATACCGCAAGGGACATTCGGCAATGGTCAATCTTGTTAAACCTCTCTGCGTCATGTTTGCAAGTGATTGCCTCTGTCTCAACGTAGTATGCATTCGCGCCAGGACGACATTTAGCCAACTGTCGAAGGTTGCCTTATAAACTTTCCACTGCATACGTTATGAGAACCATGAGTTCTACCTGTCTCTATCAATGAGACAAATTGATGAATGGAATGAAATGGGAGGACACTCACGCGCCACACGCAACATAACACACTTCTCTCTTCCGTAGTGTAACAAGCTCTTTACACATGAATCGCAGTCGATTGCTATCCCTGTATCAGAAGTGTAAGCTATCTTAATTTTATTTAACACTATTTCATCTACCATCATCACCCATATGAAGTGTTATAAGATTTACAAGTTAGACTAAGCGTGCTACTATTCGTAAATGAAAGATATAGTTTCAACAGTTTACAGATTAAAAATAAAGTTTCAACAGTGTGTACGTTAGAAATAAAGTTTTATCTGTTTGTATGTTAAAAGAAACTTTCATCAGTTAAGAAGTTAAAAATAAAGTTTCACCAGTGTACAAGTTTGAAACAAAGTTTCAATAGTGTGTACGTTAGAAATAAAGCTTTATCTGTTTGTATGTTAGAAGCAAAATAAAGTTTCAACAGTTTACAAGATAAAAAATAAAGTTTTACCAGTTTACAAGTTAAAAATAAAGTTTCAATAGTGTGTACGTTAGAAATAAAGTTTTAGCTGTTTGCAAGATAAAAAATAAAGTTTCACCAGTTTACAAGTTAAAAATAAAGTTTCAATAGTGTGTACGTTAGAAATAAAGTTTTAGCTGTTTGTATATCAAAAACAAAGTTTCAAAAGTTTACAAGTTAGAAATAAAGTGTCAATAGTGTATGCGTTAGAAATAAAGTTTTAGCTGTTTGTATATCAAAATAAAGTTTCAAGAGTTTACAAGTTAGAAATGAAGTTTCAATAGTGTGTATGTTAGAAATAAAGGTATAACTGTTTGTAAAATAAGATCGCAAGATTTACTAGTTTACAAGTTAGACTAAGTGTAAATTAAGAATAAAATTATAACTGTTCACGAGTTAAAGCGTTGATGCAACGATGAACAATTAATAAGCTGAGAAGCTTTAGATTCACTTTAACATTACCATATGTTTACAGATAGAAATGTATCACAGCAAAGCTACTTCATGAGTTAGTTTGCCAGGAGTGTATCATCTCAAACTTTTACTCCGTCGTTGAAATTTCATGACGACTTTTTTGCTAAACGAAAGTTAACACCAGAAGAGCGTAGGGGTGGGTGATATAAAATACGCCTACAGCACTGAGAGAGTTGGAGTGCATGAGCTATGTACATTCTTTTGACGACGAGAGGAGCGATTCAGCCGCAGGTAGTTTCCCAGAGCATGGAGGACATTGTTTAGGTGACTCTAAGGACGTATGTCGAGCTGCCCTCAGTGATAGGCTTCCAACTCATGATGAATGATGATATGCTTACGACCTACATTCAACCATTGGTGTATGCCCACACCCTTTCCCACAACGAGCTTGTCTGCTACATTGTATTCATGAGTGTGGCTCAAAGTAGGAAATTGATTGATGAGACTTTGCTGAAATATCCAAGGCGCGTATTCAAGCATGGGCGCCTACTGTTGGAGTATTATTATCAATGGCGCGACGACACACAACATTTGCCCACCCGTGTTTTACCACACCTATCAACGGAAGAATACAATAGAGCTTTAGTCGAGACGGTGAAAGGAGACGATGAGCGCTAGCGGGCGAATGAAGCATCGGTGAGAGTGGGAATCAACTTGATGCTATTCTCCAATGAGGATTGTTGTCTAATGAGAATCAAGCATTCCTTTATAAATAGAGAGCCTTCCACAGTGAGAATCATTCCATCGTTGAATCGTACAAGTGACGGACGCACATTCTCTCTCTACATCCCTGTTATATTATCCAACTAAAATGGTAAGTCGCTACTTTCCTCCCTCTCCTCCCTTGAACGTAAACTTGATAGAATCTTTTTTATTTTCAGGCATCTTCTACATCTACTACACTGACAGGACAAAATGGTGGCCAGACGTTACAAGGTTCGCTACAATCAGATCATCTACAGCTGAGACCAGTGGAAGAAACAACAAAGGTACATAATCCTACACCGCTACAGCGTAAATTTAAACAAGTCTTGCGTCATGAGGATCACAGCGTAGTGCTGCAAACGGGAATGCTCCCTTCCACTGATGTTAAGATATTGAGCAATCAGTATGGGGACTACATACTCATCCCCGTGAGTCCGTACATTCGCCACCAACTTGACATTATTGAAGAGTACGTGACATTAAATATGGACATTCCTACTCCTCTTGCTCAAAAGTGGAAGGCGAGAGATGAAAAGGATACTCCCTATAGAAAGATTTGGGATGGCAATCAAATTTGCCTACCATTATCACATTGGTGTAGTTATTATAAAAAGGATGGAGATCAATCAATACCCATCAGATGTGATGAGCTCGGAGAAGGTACTTGGGATATCATTTTCAAAGTGAATGGGCTATATTATGGTCAGCACAAGGATAACAAAATAGCCTCTCTCTCGATACACACTGAATCCATCCTATATATTCCAAAGCCACCCAACGTGGACGACATAATTGATCAAATCCTTAACAGCAGTGGTACGAAGCGCAAGTCGGACAAGAATGCTGCTTCAAAACGCAAATCAAAGAAGGAGAATTACTAGTCCTTTCCTAACTCTACCCTATGACAATTCGCTTATGTGCTTTGAGTGTCGTAGACGTGGTCTTATTAGATACATTTTACTTCTTCGTTGCCATCATATCATTTGTGTATTTTGTCCTGAAAAGCATCGATGTAATTCTTCATTTTGTAATATGTTATAGAACGTTTCCTTAGATGTGTAATTTCCGTTTTAGGCTTCTATCATCATTTTTATGGATTGTGAGGGTGAACCTGTACAGGAGCTCAGTGCTATTGCTATGAACAATTGGACATATCAGATTGTTAGTGTCTATCAATCAACATGCCAACTGTGATCCCAATGTTGATCAATGGGCGAGAAAACACATTCATGGACTTAATCTGAAATATTTGCAAGACTATGGCTTATCTTGTGAGACTGCTCTTCTTATTGAATTTAAACGATGGTTAGCTGCTTTCAATGTTATATGCATCTTTTGTAATAATCCTGGTAAGGAGAGGAAAGTATTTCCCAATCTAGTCATTAATGATATTTTGCTCCCACCTTGGGATAGTAGAGTGAATCAACACTATCATGAAGTCACGAAACGTTTTAAGGATTTGTGTGTTCCTATTTTGTCTGTTCGTTGTAGTAGGTACGTTCATAACCAATGCTTCTTTCCTCCTTACCTCAACACTGCCAAAGTCCTGTATGGTTATCATTGCCCGCTACATGACAGTTACCAGCTGTATCTATTTTATCTATTTCAAACCATTGATTTGTAATGCATGCTTGTTACAGTTATTCAATAAATGTTATTATGCGAACAGTTCCTGTTTTCATGCAACGTATGGGTTAGATGAAGGGTGATCATATCTTTTTCAAATGACTGGAACATTGATTTCCATGATGAAGATTTAAACAGTTAGATTCGATGACGAACAAGATTTACTAGTTTGCAAGTTAGACTAAGCGTTCTTTTATTTGTAAATGAAAGATATAGTTTCAACAGTTTACAGATTAAAAATAAAGTTTCAATAGTGTGTATGTTAAAAATAAAGTTTAAGCGATTTGTGTGTTAGAAATAGAATAAAGTTTCAACAGTTTGTAGATTAAGAATAAAGTTTCAACAGTGTGTGCGTTAGAAATAAAGTTTTAGCTGTTTGTATGTTAAAAATAAAGTCTCAACAGTGTGTACGTTAGAAATAAAGTTTTATCTGTTTGTAAAATGAGATTGTAGGATTTACTAGTTTGGACGTTAGACTAAGCGTTCTACTATTTGTAAACGAAAGATATAGTTTCAACAGTTTACAGATTAAAAATAAAGTTTCAACAGTGTGTACGTTAGAAATAAAGTTTTATCTGTTTATATGTTAGAAACAAAATGAAGATTCAACAGTGTGTACGTTATAAATAAAGTTTTATCTGTTTGTATGTTGGAAATAAAGTTTTAGCTGCTTCTATGTTAGAAATAAAGTTATAACAGTTTACACGCTAGAAAGAAAGGTATAACTGTTTGTAAAATAAGATCATGAGATTTACTAGTTTACAAGTTAGACTAAGCGTTCTACTATGTGTCAATAAAAAATAAAATTATAACTGTTCACGAGTTAAAGCGTTGATGCGATGAACAATTAATAAGCTGAGAAGCTTTAGATTCACTTTAACATTACCACATGTTTACAGATAGAAATGTATCACAGCAAAGCTACTTCATGAGTTAGTTTGCCAGGAGTGTATCATCTCAAACTTTTATTCCGTTGTTGAAATTTCAGTTTTGTACATATTTGTAGTATCATCATTGCGGTTTGTTCTTAATGTGTTTACGATGAACGCACACATAAGTCTTATGACACTATGGTTGTATCTTATACGTTTCGACAAAGACTGAGCGAAGTAAATAAAAATCTAAGTTGAAAATCTCTTAGGTTCTATTATCAAATATCTTAGTATTATAAAGTTGAGAATGTAAGTTGAACATTTTATCGGAATGTTGTTTTAAAATGAAAGTAAGAACTTCATCGTATGAGTATTCAAAGCATGTTTTGTAAATCAAATGTGTATAGTACTGACTTGATAGAATCAAATGAACTTGACAAACGCGTTTGTCACAAACCGCAATGATGATACTGCAAATATGTACAAAACTGAAATTTCAACAACGGAATAAAAGTTTGAGATGATACACTCCTGGCAAATTAACTCATGAAGTAGCTTTGCTGTGATACATTTCTATCTGTAAACATATGGTAATGTTAAAGTGAATCTAAAGCTTCTCAGCTTATTAATTGTTCATCATCGCATCAACGCTTTAGCTTGTAAACAGTTATAATTTTATTTTTTATTTACAAATAGTAGAACGCTTAGTCTAACTTGCAAACTAGTAAATCTCATGATCTTATTTTACAAACAGTTATACCTTTCTTTCTAGCATATAAACTGTTAGACCTTTATTTCTAACATAGAAGCAGCTAAAACTTTATTTCCAACATACAAACAGATAAAACTGTATTTCTTACGTACACACTGTTGAAACTTTATTTTTAATCTGTAGACTGTTGAAACTATATCTTTCGTTTACAAATAGTAGAACGCTTAGTCTAACTTCCAAACTAGTAAATCCTACAATCTCATTTTACAAACAGCTAAAACTGTATTTCTAACGTACACACTGTTGAAGCGTTATTTTCAATCTACAAACTGTTGAAACTTTATTCTATTTCTAACACACAAACAGCTTAAACTTTATTTTTAACATACACACTATTGAAACTTTATTTTTTAATCTGTAAACTGTTGAAACTATATCTTTCGTTTACAAATAGTAGAACGCTTACTCTAACTTACAAACTATTAAATCCCGCAATCTTATTTTTACAAACAGATATAACTTTATTTCTAACGTACACACTGTTGAAACTTTATTTTGAACTTGTAAACGGTTGAAACTTTATTTTATTCCTATTTTATTCCTAACTATTGAATAACTGTAACAAGCATGCATTACAAATCAATGGTTTGAAATAGATAAAATAGATACAGCTGGTAACTGTCATGTAGCGGGCAATGATAACCATACAGGACTTTGGCAGTATTGAGGTAAGGAGGAAAGAAGCATTGGTTATGAACGTACCTACTACAACGAACAGACAAAATAGGAACACACAAATCCTTAAAACGTTTCGTGACTTCATGATAGTGTTGATTCACTCTACTATCCCAAGGTGGGAGCAAAATATCATTAATGACTAGATTGGGAAATACTTTCCTCTCCTTACCAGGATTATTACAAAAGATGCGTATAACATTGAAAGCAGCTAACCATCGTTTAAATTCAATAAGAAGAGCAGTCTCACAAGATAAGCCATAGTCTTGCAAATATTTCAGATTAAGTCCATGAATGTGTTTTCTCGCCCATTGATCAACATTGGGATCACAGTTGGCATGTTGATTGATAGACACTAACAATCTGATATGTCCAATTGTTTATAGCAATAGCACTGAGCTCCTGTACAGGTTCACCCTCACAATCCATAAAAATGATGATAGAAGCCTAAAACGGAAATTACACATCTAAGGAAACGTTCTATAACATGTCACAAAATGAAGAATTACATCGATGCTTTTCACGACAAAATACATAAATGATATGATGGCAACGAAGAAGTAAAATGTATCTAATAAGACCACGTCCACGACACTCAAAGCACATAAGCGAATTGTCATAGGGTAGAGTTAGGAAAGGATTAGCAATTCTCTTTCCTTGACTTGCGTTTGGAGGTAGCATTCTTGTCCGACTTGCGCTTCGTACCACCCCCGTTAAGGATTTGATCAATAATGTCATCTACGCTGGGTGGCTTTGGAATATATAGGATGGATTCAGTGTGTATCGAGAGAGAGAGGCTATTTTTTTATCCTTGTGCTGACCATAATATAGCCCATTCACTTTGAAAATGATATCCCAAGTACCTTCTCCGAGCTCATCACATCTGATGGGTATTGATTGATCTCCATCCTTTTTATAATAACTACACCAATGTGATAATGGTAGGCAAATTTGATTGCCATCCCAAATCTTTCTATAGGGAGTATCCTTTTCATCTCTCGCCTTCCACTTTTGAGCAAGAGGAGTAGGAATGTCCATATTTAATGTCACGTACTCTTCAATAATGTCAAGTTGGTGGCGAATGTACGGACTCACGGGGATGAGTATGTAGTCCCCATACTGATTGCTCAATATCTTAACATCAGTGGAAGGGAGCATTCCCGTTTGCAGCACTACGCTGTGATCCTCATGACGCAAGACTTGTTTAAATTTACGCTGTAGCGGTGTAGGATTATGTACCTTTGTTGTTTCTTCCACTGGTCTCAGCTGTAGATGATCTGATTGTAGCGAACCTTGTAACGTCTGGCCACCATTTTGTCCTGTCAGTGTAGTAGATGTAGAAGATGCCTGAAAATAAAAAAGATTCTATCAAGTTTACGTTCAAGGGAGGAGAGGGAGGAAAGTAGCGACTTACCATTTTAGTTGGATAATATAACAGGGATGTAGAGAGAGAATGTGCGTCCGTCACTTGTACGATTCAACGATGGAATGATTCTCACTGTGGAAGGCTCTCTATTTATAAAGGAATGCTTGATTCTCATTAGACAACAATCCTCATTGGAGAATAGCATCAAGTTGATTCCCACTCTCACCGATGCTTCATTCGCCCGCTAGCGCTCATCGTCTCCTTTCACCGTCTCGACTAAAGCTCTATTGTATTCTTCCGTTGATAGGTGTGGTAAAACACGGGTGGGCACATGTTGTGTGTCGTCGCGCCATTGATAATAATACTCCAACAGTAGGCGCCCATGCTTGAATACGCGCCTTGGATATTTCAGCAAAGTCTCATCAATCAATTTCCTACTTTCAGCCACACTCATGAATACAATGTTGCAGACAAGCTCGTTGTGGGGAAGGGTGTGGGCATACACCAATGGTTGAATGTAGGTCGTAAGCATATAATCATTCATCATGAGTTGGAAGCCTATCACTGAGGGCAGCTCGACATACGTCCTTAGAGTCACCTAAACAATGTCCTCCATGCTCTGGGAAACTACCTGCGGCTGAATCGCTCCTCTCGTCGTCAAAAGAATGTACATAGCTCATGCACTCCAACTCTCTCAGTGCTGTAGGCGTATTTTATATCACCCACCCCTACGCTCTTCTGGTGTTAACTTTCGTTTAGCAAAAAAGTCGTCATGAAATTTCAACGACGGAGTAAAAGTTTGAGATGATACACTCCTGGCAAACTAACTCATGAAGTAGCTTTGCTGTGATACATTTCTATCTGTAAACATATGGTAATGTTAAAGTGAATCTAAAGCTTCTCAGCTTATTAATTGTTCATCGTTGCATCAACGCTTTAACTCGTGAACAGTTATAATTTTATTCTTAATTTACACTTAGTCTAACTTGTAAACTAGTAAATCTTGCGATCTTATTTTACAAACAGTTATACCTTTATTTCTAACATACGCACTATTGAAACTTCATTTCTAACTTGTAAACTCTTGAAACTTTATTTTGATATACAAACAGCTAAAACTTTATTTCTAACGTATACACTATTGAAACTTTATTTTTTAACTTGTAGACTCTTGAAACTTTGTTTTTGATATACAAACAACTAAAACTTTATTTCTAACGTACACACTATTGAAACTTTATTTTTAACTTGTAAACTGGTGAAACTTTATTTTTTATCTTGCAAACAGCTAAAACTTTATTTCTAACGTACACACTATTGAAACTTTATTTTTAACTTGCAAACAGCTAAAACTTTTTTTCTAACGGACACACTATTGAAACTTTATTTTTAACTTGTAAACTGGTGGAACTTTATTTTTAACTTGTTAACTGATGAAAGTTTCTTTTAACATACAAACAGATAAAACTTTATTTCTAACGTACACACTGTTGAAACTTTATTTTTAATCTGTAAACTGTTGAAACTATATCTTTCATTTACAAATAGTAGCACGCTTAGTCTAACTTGTAAATCTTATAACACTTCATATGGGTGATGATGGTAGGTGAAATAGTGTCAAATAAAATTAAGATAGCTTACACTTCTGATACAGGGATAGCAATCGACTGCGATTCATGTGTAAAGAGCTTGTTAGACTACGGAAGAGAGAAGTGTGTTATGTTGCGTGTGGCGCGTGAGTGTCCTCCCATTTCATTCCATTCATCAATTTGTCTCATTGATAGAGACAGGTAGAACTCATGGTTCTCATAACGTATGCAGTGGAAAGTTTATAAGGCAACCTTCGACAGTTGGCTAAATGTCGTCCTGGCGCGAATGCATACTACGTTGAGACAGAGGCAATCACTTGCAAACATGACGCAGAGAGGTTTAACAAGATTGACCATTGCCGAATGTCCCTTGCGGTATACATAGCTACGGGTTTCACCGCCGCCCTTTACAGGAACGCCCGTCGAAAGGAAGTATTACACCTAACTTCATTTGCAACGTTCAAGTTGACTGATAGCAGATTCAACTTAATGATAGTATTCGCCAGTCAGAAGACTGCCCAGGGCAAACCCCGTGGAGGTTTTATCATGTCTTGCCCCATGGTGGCCCTTATGAGGGCCGGTGGTTCGTTCTCGGCGACAAGTTGACTATTGATTTGAAAAGTCAATAGGTATGACAGTTAGGTTGTCATAAACCCTGTGCCGCCTAAGCCGTGGTGGTGCATCTGGCACCTTTCGGATGCGGGTGGTATTAGGAGTCCACACCTCATCCGTCCAAACGATCTTCTTGATCTTCCCCTTCTTCTCATCCTCTTCATCCCACTCGTCGAGGATGATGAAGTCGGGAATGGTGTTCTCGCACTCCTCATCCTCTTCATCCCACTCGTCGAGGATGATGAAGTCGGGAATGGTGTTGGTAGGAGACGTTGCTTCCATCGTGACTTAAAATTGAATGAGAAGCGCTACAATCTTCTGGCTTATATAAGGTTTTCAACAATGAATTGCTCAACAGCGAATCAGAATGCTTCAGGGATAGCAATCGACTGCATAACGTTCAAGTTGACTGATAGCAGATTCAACTTAATGATAGTATTCGCAGTCTGAAGACTGCCCAGGGCAAACCGCGAGGAGGTTCTATCAAATCTTGCCCCATGGTGGCCCTTATCAGGGCCGGTGGTTCGTTCTCGGGGGTCGTCATCAGTCATCTTACAGCATACCGATTCTGCTGAGAGAGTCTTTGACTCTCTCCATGGTAGCAGTGTCGACTTCCTGGATGTTCTATCATGTCTTGCCCCTAGGTGGCCCTTATGAGAGCCGTTGGTTTGTTCTCGGGAGTAAAGTGATGGGGTGGTGAAGGCAGGGAAAAGATCTGCAATGAAAATGATATGTACGAGTATTAGAATAGGATATACTATCTTATTTGCTTTTCACTTACCAAGTTAGCCATCCTTGGGTAGTCTCGCGGGCTTCCTCACTGAAAATTTATGGAGATGCCCGCGCATACATAGAGTGGCGTGGAGGCATTTCTTACTTGGATGGCCATTATAACAGATGATCGACTCATCTAAACTTTGGTTCACAAGAACTTGACCGTCCAGATGGTTATCCCGAATAGGGATGTGGAACTCAAACATTCTGTCCTCATTCAAGCGATTCCATTCATTCCTCATGCGCTCCAACTTCGCAAACGACTCTCATCACCCTGCCTACTCACACTCCTCTCCAACTCAGCATTCCTCGCTCTCAATACAGTCATCTCCTTCATCAACTCCTCATACTTCGACTCTGCCTCTCCCATTCTCCTCTCTGCAGCACTCGTCCTCTTCTCTCACTCATCATTCTCGTCTTCCAACACTCGCACATTCTCCTTCAACTCTTTCACAACACGCCTCATACGGATATTCTCATCCGCCGCCACCTTACATCGCACCTCCTTCATTCTCAGCTCACTCAACTCCTCCAACACTCTCTCATTCACCTTCAAACTTTCATGTCGATCAACCAACAAAGCATGTGCCGCTTGCTGCGACACATGCTTCTTCTCCATATCCTCATCCCACCGCGCCGACTGCTTCCGTAACCCACCACCCTTCACTATTGGGGAAGATGAGCTCTGCGGGGGGTCCTCAACAACAATGTTGGATACCTCCGACGAAGAAGAGCTCAACTTCCTCACACGCTTCCTCACTCGCTCCCTATCCAAATCCACATCATCCTCATCATCACTCTCAAACACTCTTCCGCCACTTAGCCGTCAAACCGGTCACAGCATTCTCTACCTCATTCTCCACAGCATTCTCAACAACATTCCCACTAGCATTCTCAACAACATCCCCACTAGCATTCTCAACAACATTCTTGGCCTCTTTCTCTTTCCCCAACATTCGCTCCTTCTCAGCATTCATCAACTCCACAAATCTCAAATCGGTCACCAACCCTCCTGTACACTCACCATGCCTCAGATAAAACTCGGCCTCCTGCCCAACAACCAACAGTACCCTACACTTCACACAGGCAACCCTACTCAGGATAACCATGTGGTTGGCCCCTGCCTTCTTTATGTGGTCCTTGAGACCGTCTCGGCGGTTGATTCGACCGCATGCACACATTTTGATGTGGAACTTCTTGTTTTTGTCGTTATTGACCATGGTTAACTGTAAGGTAATGAAATTTGTATAAGTTTGGAATCATGTAGTATACAGCCTAAAGCATAACACTTAGTGAGGAATGATAGATTTGAGTGTAGTGAGTGGCACTCGATCCCGTCGACAGCCCGAAGGCCTTGTACTGATCACTAGGGAAGTGAGAGATCTTCCCCGATACCCGCTATTTACAGCTGAAGACATCATTGTCACTGCCCCGAAGTGGTAACAGCAACGCCGAGTCAAAGGTAGTGATCAGTAGCTGGGATCTAACCCCTCAAAGCTGCCTTAGACTTAGTTAAATTTCAAATCTGATGGCAGATTTAAACTCAGCATACTTGAAAACCTTAGACTACATGTTAAAACTTTGAAAAAACTGAAAATTAAGAACTTTTAAAAAAATCCGCATTTTACTACTCATACTACTTTTAAAAAATTTTATCAGTGGTAAAGACACTATCAAACTCTATCACACAAACTTTGAAGTAAGAAGATAGCTTGCCTACTTCAAAAGATAGAGTCCTTTGAAACACCCGATATCGGGAGCTCAGAGCGACGACCGTCACTTACCTCGTCTTTCGATGAAGTGATCAGACTTACGTTGCCGGGGGTTTATATATGCTCAGAAGAAAACTTAAAATGGCTCTATCTCCGAAAGTATTCATCGTAGCGACATGCGGTTTGTTGCAAACGATTCGTCTCATCATTCTCTATCAAATGACACCTGAACCATTCTCATGTGACCACGGGAAGTCGGTGGGTCAGCACATGGCCATGTAACATGCCACAAGTGAAAAAAAAATTCCTAAGTGTGGGAGCTCCAGTGTGGTGAAAATTTTGAAAAATTTAAAACTTCCGAATTTCAATCTGGGACCCTTACCAAAACTTTTTTCATCACTTTTCACTGAGCCCCCCCTCCCCCCCTACCGTTCGGAGAAATTTGATGAAAAATGTTTTGGTAAAGGTCCCAGGTCGAAATGCGACACTTCGGAAAAATTTTCAAAATTTTGTCCATACAAAGTCACTCTGACACTTAGGATTTTTTCAGGTGAGCTCCGACCTAAAATCTTGTAGCAGCTCTAACTTTTGAACGGCTGATCGGATTGACTCGCAACAAAAATGTCACCGAGTAGTTTTTTCTCCTCTTTCAAATGATTATCTATAAGACAAAATCCATCCACTAGAACCAAAATTAGAAGATCGCTGTCGGGGGGGGGGGAGTCAGTGAAAAGTGATGAAACAAACTTTGGTCAGGGTCCCAGGTCGAAATGCGACACTTTGGAAAAATTTTCAAAATTTTGTCCATACAAAGTCACTCTGGCACTTGGGATTTTTTCAGGTGAGCTCCGACCTAAAATCTTGTAGCAGCTCTAACTTTTGAACGGCTGATCGGATTGACTCGCAACAAAAATGTCACCAAGCAGTTTTTTCTCCTCTTTCAAATGAGTATCTATAAGACAAAATCCATCCACTAGAACCAAAATTAGAAGATCGCTGTCGGGGGGGGGGGGGGGAGTCAGTGAAAAGTGATGAAACAAACTTTGGTCAGGGTCCCAGGTCGAAATGCGACACTTTGGAAAAATTTTCAAAATTTTGTCCATACAAAGTCACTCTGACACTTAGGATTTTTCCAGGTGAGGTCCGACACCGAAATTCCACCCTCCCAACCTGGCCGGCACACCACGCCAACCTGGAGAGCGCACCACGAACCACCTCTCCCTACGTCGTCGGTCCAGAGGGGGGGAGTCGGACTCGAAGCAATCCAATGGAGGACTAGGGCCGACGCTCTCGTCTGACAGGAGGGGGGGGGTAGTCAGAGTCGAAGCAACCCGGCGGCGGACTATGGCCGACTCGTCTGACAGGAGGGGGGGAGGTCGGTCGACGGCGGCCATCTTGCGCGGTCCAGTGGTGTAGATTTACTTACTACTCGTGCTTTTCCTTAAGTGGAAATTGCATCTTCTGGTTTTCTGTGCCAAGTTAACTGATTGCAATTAAACTAAATTAATTCGGAATTATAGCTTCTCGTCAAATATTTGAAACAATTCATTTTTTACTTGCTATGTATGCTCTCTATGCACTCCTTGATCATAAAAAGCTATGTACGAGTACAGTGTCTTAGCCAACACAAAGACTCATTAGATTTCGCTCGGTTCACCGTATTCAATCGCAAACTGATTAAGAGGTCTGTTTTAATGATTTAATTTAGTAAAATTCTACATTGCCTTGACTTTACAACTGAGTTGCAGCAAAACAAGTTCTTCCCGTCTCATTTCGCAAGATAAAGTCGAACAGCTTATCGACTTTGCTTGCAAGCTAATCGTCTAATTGCTCCGCGCTCCCTCACTCGCTAACAAAACTCTTTTATTAGAAGCTAATCTCGGTCTGTGCTGCCCAAAATCTACACCTTATCCATTAGCTAACTTGGCAGTGAAGTTCTATATCACAAAGATTTCTTCTGTCCGCTTTAAATTTGAAGCGTTTTCCCTTAGCGAGTAAGTTGAAGCATAAAATAGATAACTATCGAATATTAATCATCAGATTTGTTGACATAGCAACAGTAATGTTGTTGTACACATTTTCCACGCGATTCACAGTTTTTTGAATAGAGCGTCACGAAAATTGCATGATTTACCCGATAATTGTACCTTTCTTCTGATCTGAATTATCGTTTCAATGCAAATAGTAGAGAGTCTACAGCAGACTCAAAACACCACTTCACAGGGGAAGATAGAAGCCTGAAATATGCCGGTGTATGAAAGCTATTTGTTGTACGTGATTGAAGAGTCAAGGCTATTTTGAAATCACATGGGGAGAGAAAGCGCTCATCCAGTTTACACCTGATTTTGGAGCTTGATCGTCAACCTCAACACCCACGCAGTTCAACTGTGCTCTATTTTTAGTCGTATCTATTTGATTTGCTGAAGATCATGTGATACAATTTTAATACTCATTTATTGACAATCTTGTTTCTTTCCCTTTATTAATAATTCGAAAACCTTAAATTTGCCTGACGTTACTTGAGAGATTGGAATGTCACCTTAGAGTGAAAATGAAGAGCACATTCTCACATCACAATTTGATTAGGTCTCACTGCATATTTTACGCATCTGTCAAAGAAAATGATTGGTATAGTTAATTCCACTGAGCAAGGGAAAGCGATTACAACTACATTGAATCAAATGTCAAGGCATTTGGAGGTTGATAGGATTTATAGTCAAAAAAGGTCAGATCTCAATTGATCAGAAGGAACACCGTCTGTAAAATTCTTCAGCTCCATAGTTAAGACAAACGCAGTCCGCATCCACGAACTATATAGTAAAAGAAAGTTTTCTTGCATTCCTGATCTAATTTAGTGACTCAAAGAGTGAGTAGATTCTTTTTAATGCTGGATACAAAAACATACATATTCTTTAAGCTGCATTATTGCTATGGGCAGTATCTAAACTTCATTTACACGATTATAGGTGAGTATAGGGGATCAATCACTCTTACATCATTCTTAATACGTTGAAGTGTGATTATCAACCATTGAATCCCGCAGTCCCGTTAGCAGATTCCGACCGGAAGTTTAATGCAAAAACTTGTAACCAAATGGGAGTACTCATACGGTACTTATAAGTACTCAGGTACTTATATCGGTTCCACTCTCAACCTCTCATGATGTCTCAAACAATCGGCGCTTTGAGAACTTAAACTTTTTTTGAAAATAATTCGACATTAAAACCCGTTAATTTAAGTATCTTAAGTAGGTATTTAAAAGAAAGGCGTTATGTTCACAAAGCACGCGCGACGAATTAATAAAAAAAGAGCTTATGCTTCAAGACATCAGAGATGAAGTAGTCAACCCTCAACATGACTTTAGTAGTCACGATTTGACATGTCCGTCGCTGCCTTCGTTACACTGGTTGATGCAGCCACATTCTGCCGACTATCCCATCGACGCTTTGTAGACCGAGAGGGAAGATATTTGTCAGTGTTGCACAGAACGAATTTTTTCGCTTGAAATGGGTCTCGAGATTCATCGAAAAAATGCTATGATTGGCAGAAACAATTGGGAAGGGGAAGTGGCGCTGAAGTTTTCGGAATTCCAGATTTTTTGAGACTCAGAAGACGAATGGATACTGAAAGTTGAATTCATCAAAATTGGGACATTGTTAGCTTAAATTATTAACGTCACTACTCTCCCTTACTGGGGGCTTGGACGGTGCTGACGTAGTCAGACTTTAATCTGGAGCGTTGTGATCTTTTAGTCTGAATGCCTTTTGACCAAATGAAGTTGACCGGGTATTCAGCACCCTCAACAACACGGTCACGAAATAGAGAAATTCTCTTTCGGCAAATACAGTCAAAGCATTAGTAATGATGTGAAGATGTCCTGCTTTCAGGCGAAAGGTTGGACTGTTAGCAGTTTGCCCATATCTCCTAATTTGATTGATCTTTGTACCAGTGCCTGTGCGACTTATCGACAACGACTACAGGAGGAAATGACTGCCTCTGAAAAACAGAAGCGACTTCAGCTAGAGAAATAGCTCTTTGTGGAGGTGGAAGCGGAAAAGAAAGCTAGTAAGAAGACCGCTAGCCTTTCCTCTGATATAGAGAAGAAAGAGGAAGAAGGTACAAGTGCAGCACGATGCCGAGCAAATGTTGCAAGAGGCACCTAATTGAAGGAAAAGAACAATGAGGAAATCAAGAAACTTCGGCGACAAAAGTGAAGGATCATCGGAAAGAAACAAAAGCAAACTGAAAGGATAACACAGTCTGCCATAAGATAGAAGGCATTAGAACTGACCACAAAGGCCTACCCACGAGTGTTGATGATAAACATTTTCGCTTTTCATCTGATTAAGCTGCATGTACATTTCTTGATGTTCACACTCGGATAATTATGCGAAATATTGAGTGCAAGTATTTTTTAGGCAGTCAAATCTTCGACAAATCAATTTTAGCGATCTCTGTTAATGACACAATTTCATTCTGAATTTGAATGCCCATCAAAATTTGGATGAGCCTGTTTGCTATTAATCTAATTTGAACTGGAAATTATATTTACTGTTCCTGGTGCAAGCAGTTTACCTTAATATAGGATTCTTCTACATTCTTGAAGTTATCATTGTTCTGTTGATTTTTTTCAAAGATTTTAATTACTGTGAAATAATAATGATTGATTTTTACCAGCTCATTTGGAGCCTTTTTGAGATACGCGGGAATATAGTTGGACGAAGCGTCGTATTCCTTTTTTCGTTTTTATTGAATGTAATGAATTTGTTGCTGTGGTGGCTCTGATACATTAAGGTAAAAGATGTTATGTTCTCTTGTTTTGATTTTTCCTCTATTCAAAAATATTTTTTCTGAAAAATTGATGTGATGGGTGAAGACTGAAAGGTTTTGAATAATAGGAGGGCCTATATTTGTTCTCAAGTTATCGTAACTGTTATTTCCTTCATCAATCATCAGCTCTTTTCACAAAATTTTGAAAGTTAGCATTGTTTTCCCGTGACATTATCGCATGGATTGATTAACATAACGCTATTACTGGTTGCATGGAATTTGTGTATTGAAAGCAATCTATTACCTACATTTCTGAAAACGATCTACATTTTTACTAAACGTTTTCCGTTCCTCAGATGGAATTTAGCATTGCAGTCTTTCTGCATGCGAACTAGAAACTTGTAGTGTGACAAATTTGTTCGTGCTCCTCATGCCTGCTAAAGATGATCATGAACCGAGGTGAGAATGAATCATAGGACAAAAGAAGGAAAGATAACATTCATTCACAGTCCTTATAATTCTTTGTGTGAATATGATCATGTGTTATTCCTAAGTGCATTATATCGAATATAGATTCTTGTATATTCATGCTGTATGGACCGTGCCTATTTCCTTGCCATGTCTTAAAATTGAGCGTCATGATTAAGGTTGCGTTTGTCAAAGTTAAAGTTATACATCAGTTTCAAGTAGATTGTCGTAGCCCTTCTTTTTAAATTTTTCTAAGAAAATTTATTTGGGAAGTGAATGTACGTAGACCTATTAAAGTTTTCTCCACAACATTTTTTTCTTTGAGGATTGAGGATATATTTTAGTTAATGGATTGTACATAAACAGGGTGACCACTTGGCACGAAATTTCGATCCAGTGCGAAATGGTTCGAATTGGTACGAAATTCGGACCCTGGTTCGAAAAAGTGAGAAATTGGACCACCGTTTCATGAATAATTGCACAAAATAATAACCTATTTTCGAGTATAATTTTCGTGTTGAAGTCCTGGGTCAATTTCAGCAAACGATATACCATGCTAGACCTTATGTTTCATAGATTATTTTGCTTTCTTAAGTGGTCAGTTGTAGTCAGTAGGCCTTCCAAAAGAAAATTGAACGTTTACTTTGATGCAGGATTTTAATTTGAAGACGACAGAATGTCTCACTGAAAATTGACACATAGTGTAAGCTATCATTCAGCTTCATCATGTTGTAAAGATTTTAGGATTCGTTGAATGTGCAAGGAGATGCAGTACCAATAAGTTTTACAAAAAATTGCTTTTTAAAAGAACATCTGACGCGATTTTTCAATGATGAAGATGCTCAAATTCAAAAACTTCATAATAGTGAAAGGTTGCGTTTAGTACTTAAAATTGACAGAGCGCTTAGGTTGTGTTTGGTCAGTTTTGGTCATCAGACTTAATAGTTAGGGTTTACAATCTCGAGCCGTTTTCTCAATCCCGGGATTTTCGAGACTGGCTAATCGCAATCCCGGGATCTCGATCGAGATTTATATACCGTATTTCTTTGAATATGAGACGCATCCGTGAGAGGAAAAAGTTTAATAAGAGACGCATGTACAAAAAATAGACTGCTATAGACATATTACATGCAGGCTATTGTAATGTGGTAGCTACATCCGCCTGAGCGATTATTGGGCCTACTTATCTTAGTAAAATTAGTATAAATTAGACCGGGATTGTAAACCCTATTAATAGTATGAATTTTTGGTTAATTCATTCACCGATGCTTACAAACAAAACTGTGGAATGCAGAGAATTAAGATTATCACCATTGAATCAGGTTCGTGTTAATTAAGCTTTCAGATGATACATATTTTTTCGAATTTCGACCACAATTCGAGACATTTCACTCAATTTACACTTTTGCTTGATTTTTCGCTAACTTTCGCGTTAACAATGTTTTTAACGGTTAAATGCACACAACTTGATAACTTTTGTTGTGTCTACCCTGGCGTTTTCGAGTATGGGTTTAAAAGAATCGTGGTGTCACAAGCTCCAAGAATATGCAAGATTTATCAAGATCGGCCCATGCATTCACTGGCAATCTTCAAATTTGTGTTATTCCCATACTCAGCTCTTTACGCATTTGTTGAGTCATCATTGCCCTCGGTTGAAGTCAGCAGAAAATTTCGAATCTGTATTCTACAGACGGGGCCGCTTGCCTGCACCTGTTCACAAGCAACAGCAATTCTTCACTCCGTAGTTGCCGACGTCTGCGTCCGATAAGGGGATCAACAAGATTTTTGCAACTCAATCAATGATGACAGGAGGACAGACGACTACCGACATGAAATAATCAGCTATGAAGCAACAAACTTCCAATCACTAATTACTTCATTTAATTAGGAAACCACACTGTTTCCAAAGCCTAGTGTCTCGGCTGGTCAAGTGAATAAATTTAGTAATCAATCAATTATGAGCTCACGATCAAATTTTATGAGAATAAGCAAAAGATAAAAGAACTTTTCGTGGTGTGCAACGATTTAGAAACGGTATGTGTGCAGTTAAATATTCTGCCATTACTACTTAAATCAGGGAAGAGAATCTTCCGGATTTCTTGACGGCCATCCGGGTCATTTCTGAGATTCACTAGGAAATGCAATAGAAAAGGATAAGTAAGGTGGTAGGGGTAAGCAGGCATGGCATGATTCTTCCGGTTTTCGGCGGTGAATTTGATACTTCCCGTGAATCGGCGAATTTCGATGGGAAAAACATACGGCTATGGCTATCATAAGCTTTTCAGGAGGAAATGAAAAAATCTAGAAAGTCTCATTTGTCTTGTCCTTCAGTTATATAGAGAAATAAAATGTTTCATCTAATGCTTCTTTTATCATTTCATTGATTAAACCTCTTATCGAGTGGAAAACTAAGAAACTTGCTAGGCTATATTTAAAGAAGAGATCTCAGGGACCCCTCACATAGCAAGAGGAAGGATGAGACCGGGGCTCCCTCAGATGGAAGGCCGCAGACAAGGGGCCGCCTCTGATAAGAGGCTGTTGCGGAGGGCCCCTCAGATGGAAGGAAGATGAGAGCGGGACCGCCTCAGATGGAAAGAAGATGAGAACGCCCCCCCCCCCTCAGATGGAAGGAAGATGAGAGCGGGACCGCCTCAGATGGAAAGAAGATGAGAACGCCCCCCCCCTCAGATGGAATGAGGACGAGAAAGGCGTTCCCTCACATAGAAAGTCGTAGAGAAGGGGCTATAAAAAGCATCAAAATTCCACTAGGTATACACCCAAAGGCCTGGATGTTTCGCGTGTGGTGCTTTAAAACTTAAAAAATCTGCTAGTTGTAGTCTCAAAGGGCTGCAGGTTTCGCCTGCGGTACTTTGCCTAAATATGATTGAGTTCTAATTTATTATTGTCAGTGGCCATAGTGCATTAATCATTAATACATTTTTAGTCGTACCTATAGGGCCTAGTGTGTAGGCGCATAAAGATTCATAACTTTTGAAAATGAATTGACTCTTGGGTTACTTGTAATCATATCAAAACTGAAAATGGGGCCCCATAAAAAGTAATGTATGGACACTAGAAGAGATCTTCCCGATTTTCGCGCTCGGTGAAGTGGTCACCCTGATATAAACCTTGCTCATGATACGTGCATGTAAAGATTTTGATAGTAATTCATGTCTTATCATGTGAATGTACTAGCCATGTCATTGGTCAAAGCAAATTGTTTAGGGCATTATTTAGGAATGATTGTTTTATGGGAAGAATTGTTTTCATTTAATCGCTATCAGATGCGCAAGGTGCATCTCCATTGTTATTTAAAACAAGTACCGGTATACGATAAATTTATTGGAAGCGCTTAGGATGGCATGAGTAAATCTACCTGAACCCCCACAACACGGGGCTCAGAAGACGGAAATCCGCGAGTGAGTGCTCCTATGAAAGACTGTTCAATGAACGCGATATTATTGCAAATCATCAGTAATAGTATGCGCAAAAACCAGTGATCTTCCGAAATTGCGTGCACGTAAGGGAAGATAAATAGACCAAAATATAAAACAACGCCAGAAAGATTTGGGTCCAGATCATTTGTTGATGGCAGAATATTCAACAATTACAGTGCCCATCATAGCATGAGAAGATGTAGGTGATTCTGTGGTATAACTACAGTAATCCGAAACTAATCTCCTTCTGTACTTCTACTCCAGATCATTTTTGGTTGTGATATTACTATTGAAGAAAGCAAGTAGATGAAACTGTTCTGTTCTAGACAAAAAGATGGTCCTGAACTAAACCACAAATGAATCGGAAAAGTCTAACCACAAAAGTCTCGTTTCCTATATAGAAGTAGCCGAATGAGATTGTTGATTTCACTTCGCAAGTCATTATCGCTTTTCCTTGGAGCTATCGTTAAACAGGCTTATTGACTTATTATGGAGCTTTTGCTTTCTTAAATCCGAATTTGTTACATTTTTCTGAGTATTTTCTTCTCAATCGAAACATGAGTCCTTCAGCACGAAACTTCACGAATGCAAATTTCAAATCGCTAAATTTAATGCGATCCTCACGAAATTAAAACTTAGATATCTATCTATTTAAGACAGGTCGTAATTTCAAACCTTTCATGCAGTGTAAATGTACATCTCGCACAAGCTTCCCGTACAAGTGCGAGAAAATAATAGCTTACCTATCCTACTTAATCGTCGCAGAATGTTGATGACTGACAGCCTGTCTGCGGTCAGATCCAACTGTGACGCTATCTCAACACATTTCACAAACAAGCAAGCATGTTGCACGCGACAATACATCACACAAATTGACAGAGCAATTCCAAAAACTCAAAGCAACCTTCTCTTCCACTGAATTTTAGCAAGGAAAATAAAACTAAACTCATAATAATAAATTTTATCTTAAGCGCTTTCGATGACTTTAATCATAGTCAAGATAAGTCGCTTAAGACTAAATTTATCATAATGAGTTTAGTTATATTTTACTTGCTAAAAGCAATTCCAGTCTCATTTCAATCTACTTGTAATGTTCCATGTTGAAACGAAAATCAATTAACTCTAGCGCACGAATTTGAACTGACAATATTAATTACCTACATAGTTTTACGGTGCACTTGACTTTTCCATGATATGGGTGTAATATAAATAATGTAATATATAAGCTTCACATTTCAAAGGGATGCAGACGACAAGCGTCCCTCATAATCGCTATCTGCTAAGTTCAAATGATCAGTAACACAAAATAAGGTGAAGGCTGAAAAAATATGAAAAGCGCGCTTTTACTTTAGTTTAGCGTGATCATCATTCACCTGACCCAGATGACTGAAAATTATTCATTTTATCTATGGGGAACTCCCTTTGATTGCACATTCACGGCAGGTTCCATTGGATAAATTACTTTCATGTATACAAAATGTTGTACTGCGTGCATTCGCACTTGCTTCTCAGGAATCATTCATTTTTGAATAATCGATCTCAAGTTGGTATAGGACGTTGATTGGACAATAGGAACGGATACTGCAACAGAAGAAGACGAAGCTTTTTCAATATAAGCTATTATTCATAGAATTTTTCGGACTATGCATCAACTTTTTTGTGATATTAACATAACACCTTTGTAATGTTAATTCTACCTTGGTATTTTTCTGTAGAGTCATCTTATTGTATGATTACATGGAAATAGATAACAATAAAATCTCTAGAACGGAAAGGTAATTTCATGCAATACACAATAACGGCACAAAAATCGCATGCATTTTCACTTAGAAACACTTGTCAACCAGTGTATGATTGGGCTAGAAACAGTCACATTTGTATTTCTAAGCTTTTCATTGATGGTTCATGCCCCAATTTAGTTCCCCCGGCTGTGCCGCGACTTTGAGTCAATTTCCATTCTACTCAACTTCAGATAAACACCCATTTCTATGCATGATTGATTTAGCTCCGTATGGATATCCACGAGAAAAATTCTGGAAAAAGTCAATTTTTCATCTCCACTGCAACTTTGTCTCATAGGCGTAATGGTAACAAAAAGTGATTCGTGGCTCAGTGGTAAGTGCAATGGTCTATCGACCAGGAAGTTCGTGGCTCGAATCTAACCGCGATCATCACACCTCCAAGGAACCATAAGCCCTCCTACTCTGTATAGCTATATCGAATCAAAAAAGCCTAATGGCCGTTTTCGGTTTCGTCTGAATCATCTGATTTCTATTCTAAAATGTTCATTCTATCATCTTGAGATGAGCCAATCAATTTGATTTCAGTGTTTGGCTTCCTTGGTATATTTGTTGATAACGGATGTATACACTCTTATCAACTACATGGGGTTTGTCAATTGGTTGGCCATCGGCATTTCAGTCTTGATTGTTATCATTTTGAGGTTCACTCGTCCTGATCTGCCACGTCCAGTTAAAGTGAGTTTTTTGGTGTCTAAAATATGCACGTGTTAACTATGTTATCATTTGCTTATGTCAACAGGTTCCATTGGCCATTCCCATCATATATGTCCTGTGTACGGCATTCCTGGTGATACTAGCTTTTGAAGGAGGGCCTGAAGAGTCATGTGAGTTACTATCAGGAATTTGTATAGAAGTGTCCCTGTGATATACATGTATAGACAAAAGAATACTAAACTATTTCACTTCAGTATCTTACGGTGTATCGCAGGACTTCAAAAAGTAACCCATCAGTTGCAGCCTACAATTATTAGATACTTGGGAGGGCATTACAATACTTCAAGGATGTAGCAACTTTCCATTTCTTAAGTCATTTTTGCAGTGTATGAGTCCTATTTTTGGGTTATCCTAGTCATGGCCAAGATTCGACATGGATCCAATCCAATAGGTTTCAGCAAAGATCTAATCGGCATCTGTGAACAAATTCTATAGACCAATCCGCAAAACTGCATTTTATCCGCACTGATGTGCAGTTTGAAATAATCAGGAGTCGAACAATATTTGAAACTTGTTAGCTACATCAAAAAAGGACCTTGAAGATTTGATTTATTCATCATCACAATTGTCGCACAGTACTAGTAAATAAGGAGGTGTATTAAAGGCAGTTTGATTCTACAAATTCCATGATGCTTCTCACCAACTCGAAACTCAAAGTCGGGCCAAGTGTTTTTTGTTCATCTTCAAGTGATAGGATGCATTCTTCGTATCGATGATGTCAATGATATATTTCAGTATAATTTTCTCTTGAGGAGCCAATGTAGTTTCAGAAGACATCAACATAGAATTGTATTGTACGGCAATGATTCGGTAGCTCTTGTTCACTTCTTCACATGGCATATGATGCTTGGTGCTACGAGATGACGCCCATCTTCGCTGTGTGCCCGAATCACAAAGAAGCATGAGCGGCATTATTTCTGTATGAATCCTTAGACATAGGTAAAAACTTTTCTGTACCTCACAATTCTCTGCATCTTGAAGCTGCTGTGAAGTGAGTGATGTTCATAGTTCAAAAATGAGATTCAACATTCGATTTGAAAATGAACATCTTAATCGATCATCTGACAGTCTGTTATTTATGCATTATAAATGCAAAATGCGAGCATCCTTAGTTTAGATTTTATTTGTTTTGATGATACATGAATCTGGTAGTTGTATCTCTGTCTACGACACTGATTCACTTAGTGAAAAAGTAGGAAATTCTTCATGCATTTTCGGCCCCTGGCTTTTGTTCACTTGCTCTGTTAAACTTAATACACTTGACATTTGGACTGCTTAATATATTTGGGACATTTGAAAACTTGGAAATGTACTGCAGATTCCAAAATTGGTGTTCCTTTCAGGACTTGTATCGCCAGTCTCAGTGTGAATATCGACTTTTCAAACATGATGTAGTGCTGGTATTTTTATTACATCCGATGGACAATGGAGGCTCACATATTACCGAGAAAAATGTTTCAGTCAAGTAAAAAAACCTCAGAAATTTAAACGTTTTCGAAGACATTGAAACTTCGATCATTTTTCAGAATTTCTACACACCAGATAGAGCTAAGAGTAGTACGTATAAGGGCTATTGATAATCACAGTAAGAATTTCTAAAAATGGTTCGAATGTTTTACAAATTAAGGAAATGGTACTTTGAATTATTTAAAGATATGCTGTTTCTAAAAATAGCAGTTTTCATCATAATGCGAGCAATTTCTCGTCAAATTTGCTCGTGCATAACTTATACAGGTTTCACGGGTTGGATATTGTCTTCAAGAATCTACTAAGGAAAATGACTACTACTAACTAGAAGCTGGTAATTTTTGAATTTTAAAAATGTTTAAAATTGATTTGAGTTTAAATTCAGCTACAAAGAAATGTAATAATGCTGTGCCGTAGCCAGTTTTTCGGTTTAAATGGCTGATTTTAATGTCCTTCTTTTTCATGCGTTTTCGTTATGTATAGTTCAAATCATTTTGATAAACCTCATAGTCATATTCTTGTTAACTGTAATGTTTAGAGTAGGTCTATAAGAGGTACATCATTTCGTTTTGCATGCTTCTTCATTTAATAAATTCTGATGTTCAATTTCTATTACTCCATTGTGCTGTAGTAATACTTCGCATCTGGACATCTATCTTTCCTCCATCCATCATGCTCATCTCTAGCGCATTGTTGCTCAAGTTGTATTGGCCGCATAAAGCCTACTGTGTAAATGCTTAGTAATGTGAGCTTGGCCTGCTGATTATTCCCGATGCTGAATTAAGTGGCGGTTATTCAGTCAGTCCAAAAATCATTTTAGAGGACTGTCACAAATTGAATTTGCCCCAAGTGAGTATCTCGAGTTGTCACAGGTGGATAGTTTTTTCTGACGAAAATAAATCTACATGTATCACTTGCAAAGTGAAATTGATTTCATCAAAGAAACTTGATTTTCTCAAAGCACGAAAATAATTAAAAATTCTAGCATTTTACCATACGACTATATTTTCAGTAATGGGATGTCTGATCATTGCCACGGGAATTCCTGTCTACCTTGTGTTCATCGTATGGAAGAATAAACCAAAAGCATTCGAAAATGCGATCGGTGAGTTTCAAAACTCGTAAATATTTATTCATTGGTGACATTGCCATTTATTCAATATTTGCTTTTTTGCAGAAAAATCAACTATTCTGCTGCAGAAGTTATTGATGGTTGTAGGAGAAGAGAAATGTGTGGAAAAGGAAGAATAGAAATTAAAGTGCTGTTTTATTAGTGTAGTGTGTTTTCCAAAATATAATCAATGGAAGTCAAGTTCGGTCACATAACCGATTCAAGTAATTGTTCGGAACGTATTATGTCAGGAAAGTCGGACTATTTATTTTTATATCAGATGTTTTGTAGCTTTTGTTCTTAATTAAAGTAAGCATTTTGAGAAATGTTTGAATCTCAGCATTTGACAATCTTAACCTTTGCTAAACAATCTGTTTCGTAGGCGGCGCTATCTAAACTTGATCAAAACTATAATGATGTGTTGGATGAAAGTTTTGAACTGAAGTTAACACGTCTGTGATTATGCTTTTCTTTTAGTTGCCTCCCAATATTGTCCGTTTTGACCGTTTTCACACTTCTTAAAAGAAGCGGATCATTACGAGGTGCTTGCATATACTTCCAGTTAGGTAGTTTTGAGCTGAAATCTCATTCACATGGTGCTTTGCTGTTTTGTCATGATAATAAGACGATTTTGAAGGTTTGCGGTCGGACTCAGTCTACGTAGTCATCAGTATGCAGTGGTGACTATTTGAGCATCTGCTTGGTGAGCGGAATATTCTCTTCAACCTACCAATAAAAAGAGTCGGACATTGTTGATATTTTGTGTTTCATGAAATCTTCATGGAATTCTGATATATCCGACAGAACTCTCTTCGCAAATATCCTCTGGAAGGTGAATAATGCCTGTAACCACGATGGTTATGCTGCCTTATTATTTCGTTCAGATATTGTGCATTCGTTGAAGCATGCTGCATCAAATGTTCACATCGGAATTATATTTTCATCTTTAACTCCTAAGACGGAGTAGTATGTATTACAGAATCTTAATACAAGTTCTACAGTGACGTAGAATCATGTTCGCCGACTTATTGCTTTAACAAAGATGAAAAATGATAAATATTGTAGTTAAAACTGAGTAGGCTACATCAGCGGATAATGTTTGAAAGTATCTGCAGCAATTCGTGTTAAATCAATACTGACATACTCCACTTTCTTACGGAATGTATTATATCTTTTAACTCCGGAAACAATGAGGTAATCGGAATACACGGATGTTCATTCCATTGAAGTATATACTTGCATATGCCCTACTTTTCGCTTTTAAATATTTTTGTAGTTTGTTATTCCAGCTCTCTCTTTTTGTAAGCCTACTCCTGCTGTCGTCTATTTTCTGTCTGAAGATGTCTTCTGAAGTAAACATTTTAAGTTCTTGTTCTCTCATCGATAAAACCTGTTTATGGGAAAAGTATTGTGTCATTGTTTTCAGATGCACTTTGTTTTCTCATATTTTTTGTCTAGATTTGTTGCATAATGAGTTTTGAAATTCATATATCATGCGGTCATCACGGAATCACATCATTTTGTACATTTTGCTTGTTTTAGGTTTGATGACACCAATGTCTCGATCATGTCTGACCGATAAATGCCCTGTTAATCTGTGTTTACAGCTTAATGATATTCGACATAATATTTGTTACGAGGCTTTATATCAAAATCACAAATTACATTTGAATTCAGGTGATTTCTTCCATGTTGACTGTTAAATTATTCGTTTTTGTGCTGACCACACGATATGATATAATGTGATTAATTGCAGCCATCGATTTTTGTGCACAATGAGATTTGCTGCTTCGATCTTCCCCTGCTATGGAGTTACACAAGATGGAGATTGCGATCCGGCATGCTGTTATATCGAATGTATTTTTTTGCATCGCTGCGAATGATAATGCTATTTTATGGAGTGAAATAGTGACTTGCTCCTAACTACATGAAACAGATCGTTTGTTTAGAATTCTGTTTTAACAAGTTAGATATAGAATGTCGAAGTAGTATTCAAGCGATGTTTTCATTGCAATTCAATGTGTAAGAGCAGAATTGATTATGTATATTTGTATGTTTAAGAATGCGATTTAAGGAGAAATTATGAAATATATACGGAAGTTTTAAGATGATTCCTAGTTTTTCACAACGATTGTTTTATGGAATTGTATATTGAGAGTGACTTTAATTTACAAAGTTTGCAGTAAATTTACAAAACTTAAAGTCATGACTGAACAGGTGACCTAGGTACCACGGTTACGTAGGCTAAAAAGCGTTCTTGAAATTTTAAAATAATAATTAAATTGGCTTTACATCATCCTAGTGAAGGCAAATTCCTGAAGTGTTGACTAGCAGGGTTGGCAAGGGGGGCAGCTGCCCCCAAAAAATATTTTGATGGGGCAAAGCATATTTTTTACCCCTCTAAAATATTCATGGTGAAAAATGTTTTTATATAGATTATTATCTTTTGAGTAAACAATGTTTCGGCAATGTATTTCTACACTGAATAAGTACAAAATTCGGAGGACGCAACAACGCCTTACACATATCGCTCTGCTTCATATCAATCAAGACATTCTCTACTCCCTTGACATTCAAGCGATAATAAAGCAATTCATTTTGACAACTCGAGAGAGGCAATCTACAGGGTGGCTCAAAAGTCTCCATACATAGAATAATAAAATTATCTTTTGCTATGCATGGAGACTTTTGAATCACACTGTATTTTTGACGCAGTTCACATATATTTTTGTCAGGAATTTACTTGGTTTTCTATATAAGAAACTTTTATTGAGAGTGGTATAATAACATAATATCATTTTTCTATAACATTCAAGACCTTCAGGAATACAAAGAAGAGGTTGAATTTAAATCGAGTTTAAGTATAAGGTAAACTTTGTTTTTGCACATAGCCTAGGCCTACTTGAATTTTCCAATTTCATAGTAAACTTACAAGGATATATAATTCTCTTATTCTAAGGATAAAATTTTGATAAAAAGATGATAAAATTTTGAATTAGTTTAATGAACGTCGAAGCAGGGTATTACTGTACCGTGGTTTTGTATTAATAAATTCATAAAAGTGCAAATAAAGATTCATAATGGATGCATTAGGCCTACTCTTTGACATCAAGATCCTTTAAAAAACGCTTCATATAAAGTTTAGACAACAATTACCAAACAGGCATGCGTTTCCTTTTGCCCCCTCAACTTTGAAACTGCTCATGCGCGCCTGGTTTATTGTCATATGATTTTTTGCATCAACAAAAAAAGTCAATTAGTAAAAACGATGAAATCGAGAAAAAGTTGTTTTCTTTTCTCTGAAGCAGTTAGCCTATGCTTATACAATGATTCTGCCCTAGATGCCCGTTTTTGGATAAAACATGCATGATGCATGTATCACGGAAAAATCCTATCAAGATATTTCATTCCTTATTAAATAAAATGGTCTTTTTTGGTGTAGATATAACTATATTAATAATATTTAGCATTGTGAAGAGTGGGAAATGTATATAAAAATTACTCTGAATAGTAATTTAGAATTGTACATGGTAAAAACATCGATGATCCATGTACGTTGATAAAATACATAATTAAAAGAGCGTTTCCTGTAGAGAAGAATTGTCCATTTGAGTTAGATACCGACTTTACTAATAATATTGATGCTGTAAGAAGTAACAAATGCATTTAAATTACTCAAAGAATCGCTCATGGATAAAACATCGATGATCCATGGATATCGACATATGAAACATGTAGGGCCTATACGACATGAAATATGCATGTCTACTATTATTTCGAGCATTTTATATATGCCCTTTATATTTGATGAAATGGTGTGTATAAAATAGATATTCACGTGACTTCATCTCTTCTCTCTCTCTTTCTCACTCAAACTCACTCGTTCCTCCTTTTCTTCTTCTTCTTCTGCTCATTTTTCATCATTTTTCACATTCACTACATGTACACTGTAGCTACAATAGCAACAACATCAGTAAATGCTGACGAGCAGGTCAACAATATTAGGCCTACACATGACATATTTCAATATTAAGTAATTCTATCAGCACACATTTTGCTTCTCAAATTGAAACATTTATTGAAGTTTCTAAGTTCCACACCGTGCCCATTAGCAAGTCGACTTTGATCAGTTTGCTCGTGTGTTCGCTAAATTACTTAGCTAGTAATTTGCAAAACTTATGATATTAAATCAGAATGTAACTGAACCAAACAATTGCATAAGTATCTCGCTCAGTCTGCGTAATCGTATCTCGCTTCTATAACTTTCCGTCACTATAATAAGGAAATTCGCCACGCGCACGCAGATGAGGAAGTTCAGTCACATTGTTGGCAGCCTGGTCGTGGCCGCATTCGCGAGCCATGAGCGGTCGATAATATTCTCTCGCTGGGAACTGTTGATACCTGTGACTCAGCGTCCCTGCTTAATAATTATTGTCCGCCCATCACGTAGGACAGAAAGCTGCGCAAGGCGCTGTAACTTGTGCGCTCTTCGTTCTCGTGGTCTATCGAACCCGTGTTAACTGCTTACTATTACAAAAGTCAGCGCATCAAATTCTACTTACACACCTTTATTTATTCATCGTCGGTTTTGAGATCGTTTACGTTTATTCATCATCTTACTTAGTTTTCATGCACAACATGGAGCACAATTCGAAAATGAACACTCGCATGTAGTCAGTGAGTTCTTCCACTCAATGAAGCCATCAAGTTCCTTTGATTTGTGCATCAGAATTAAACATTCATCTCTTGGATCAAACTGCAGAAAAATGGTAGGCTTCTAAATGTTTCCAAATTTATTTTGTCAACTTACAGCATTTTACTGCAAGTCTAGGTACATGTATTTGGAAATCCCGAAAACAAAATCAAAGGAAAGATTTGGTCATATGATACAATGGACAAATCAAAAGTTGGTTTATTGACCATGAACACGTAGAGACATTTCTATGACTATACTGCTATCTTTGCTTTTAATTTTGCAAATAATAGAAAGCTACTAGCGTCATACTTAATATAATTTACTGGCACCAACAAAATATCTCAATTCCTCTTGGTTCCTCTTAGCAGCACATTTTAGGAGTCCTTTATTTATACATAAATATTATAGCTATAAAGAAACACATCGCTTTACTTGGGTTTTCCATCACACAAATTATGTCACATGCCCAAGACTTATTCACTTTGAATTCAATATGAGAATGTGCATGCATATCATTTTTCACGACGACGTTTCTCGTTGAAAAATCGATCAAAAGTTGATTGTGTCGTGAAAAGAATCATAATCAAATGGGAATATGTTGAAATGGTACGCTGCTTCTAAATTCGTAATTTCTGATTGCTTTGAAAATAGCACAAAAATCTGGGCATGTTGAGACAAAATAGTTGCATGCTAGAAACCGTAGAAACTATATGAGCATGAAAGAACCATTAAAATGTGCATTAAAACCATTTCAATTTAGCACTTCAATAGTTGCGCTAATATAATGCGCTACTAATAGGCTATACTTGCGCTATAGCATCAATAATATAATGACAAATAATTGAAAAAAAATTGAAACAATTGAACATGGTATAAGGCATAAAAAATCTATTCCAGGACTACAAAAAGTTTAGGTGGAGAATGTTTTTATCAATGCGGACAAACTATTGAGCTATTCGATATCTGCTTAAGTTATACAATTTAATCTATTGTTTCTGAAAAATGGATCCATGAAGGAAGCTTGTTTAAATAGGTCACTATTTCCATTTCATAAATATTGAACTGAAAACCTGTAGCTAATGCCAATGATATTCAATTAATTTTTTCAGAATTGCTACATTTTAGAAAATGATATCAATTTGATATTTCGAGTCGTTTAAGAATAATGATCAAGCACACGAAAGGCATAGATGATACACGACGGACTGCATACTGTAATAAAGGTCAGTTATGCGTTGCAGTCCAACAATAGATTTAGTTTTGCAAAATCAATTATTTTTCATGTCTTACGATTAATATAAAACAATCAAAGTGCAAACTCATTGATACTCTTTTAAATCAATTTGTGTTTACTTATTACAAATTATGCTTCGCACTTTTCATATCATCGTAGGCCTAGTGGTCACATGTTAGTTGTAGGCCCGCATGTCACCATGAATACCTGAAGAGATGCTGTCATATAAACGGTAGACAAGATGACATTATGTGTGTGTTTGCAGATTATGATTTTAACAAAATGAAATTACATGTACGGTGTTAA
Organism: Prostheceraeus crozeri; assembly: GCA_907163375.1. Taxonomy (NCBI): domain Eukaryota; kingdom Metazoa; phylum Platyhelminthes; order Polycladida; family Euryleptidae; genus Prostheceraeus; species Prostheceraeus crozeri. Next base: position 212,235 of record CAJQUW010015806.1, on the reverse strand, counting down.
TATTATAGAAAATTCAAGCATTCCTGACTATCTTCATTGCATGAACGATTGACAAGCGGTCGGCAATCGGCTATACTCCGCTTTTATTTGCAGATTGCATTTTTCTAAAAACAGTTACCGGTACTTGAATATCAAAATAAAAGTATTAATAAATACTAAAAACATTGATTAAAAAATAATTCATAAATTGTTAATGATCACAATTCAACCACTCCTGAATATCTTCATTTGCTATCAAAATTCCTGAGAATAATATCGCTTGCCACATTGTCAGAGATTAAATGAATTAAAAGCAGCTTTCTTAATAGTCTTTACTACAACACCTAAATTACTATGAATGATTTCTCTTCTAAACTTTGAGTAGGCCTACCCATAGACTGTTAATTAAGATTAGTTAAGTATGATAATTCTGCTCTTCACATCAGCACAAAATTTGTCTCCTTTTTACAGGTGCTTATTGCTGAGGCTGCGCAAACTCGTCGTATCTGTGCATCAATGACTCATGACCTACGCTCGGCTGTTTTTTCGTCTTGTCTTGTGAGCTAATTAACCCCGAAATACTGGAATTATTATTTACCCATAAATCTCTCATATATTCGCAACGTTCCACCGATCATCAGATTCGGACAACTTTCTTGTGGTCCAACCGAAGATGTTTTTTCAGTAAACTCGTATCATCGCTTCAAACTTCATTTGAGTAGTGATTGTTTCTCCGTTGAACTGTATATTTTTCGTGACATCACCTCTATTCTTAAAAATGTGATCATGACGTCGCGACGGCGTTCGACTCGAAATGACAGTGTTTCAGATGACGTGAAATACGCATTCGGACTGTGGGCATGTTTTCTGGTTGAGAGGATTTTCAAATGAAGGTGATCAAATCCGGATAGAGAAATTTTCTTTATGTGATTTTCATCAAAATTATTTGTATCTGATCGTTCGATGTGTGCTACTATATGAACGTCATCATATACGGTGGTAAAACTTTGTGCATTTTCTAAATAGTACGTATGAAAAATTGTATTTTTGAAGGATATCCATTTCTTCTGCTGTTTACTAGGGAGAGCAGGGCTCAGTTTTTGTAATCTCTATGAATGCTATCGTACAAAGCATAATTTTAGCAAGAATAATCATTTTACCAAATGTAGGTCTAACAAATATTTTCTTACGCGATTACTATTGTGCGGAAAATCAATCATGCTTGAAATTTGAATGAAGAATAAAAGAACACACTTCAATCTACAGCGTTAGATTCGGTATAGCTCAAAGGGAAGAAGCGTACCGCGTACCATGACATTTGCTTTAATCAGAAGAAAACTCCATAAGCTGAATGAGTGATCAATCGTTTCTTATTATAATTTCAAATATCTTTCAACGAAATTTCTCAATAAATTGTCATGTTACCCTTCCAGTCGACAATGCTGCATCAAGAAAATATACGAGTATAAAGAATATTTCAGAGTAACATCTTCCGAATAATCGTTTGCACTGCCATTTTAATCGTTTTAAAACATTTCTAGAAAATAGACGACATCTCTGATAGTTTTTAGAATTATAATTTGTTATTCGATCAGAGCCTTTTTGAAAAAATACCTTATCTTACTAATTACAAATCACATGTAAAAACTCTTCTTTCTAATTTTTTACTCCATAAATTCATTAGAAATGTTTTTTGAATCGGAGATTGAAAACTGTGTCAGAGACTGATTCATTTGTGTTTCATTAATTCACGTTATGCATGAATTTTCCTTGTATCTTCAATACATTGCTATAAACATGATGTTGATTTTATACACGGTTATTTAATTTGCATTTGAATGCCTCTGTGACATGTGCAATTTTATATCGAAGATAATGTATGGCCCTGCGCCACATCTATGGAGTGAATGGAATTTGCCAGGGATGTAATGAATGTATTTCAATTTGTTAAGTAAGTTGTGAATGTTCGTAAATTTTACAATGTTGTATTCATGCAACATGTAGAATTTACCACGAAAAAAATGTGCTATGAACCTACAATACAGATTGTACAATGATACTAGCAACCCTGGTTAATTTCATCTATTCGATGGTAAAATTATAGATGTCACATGATTAAATCATCGATATTTCATTGACAAAACATGCATGTCTCATAGATACAACATGCATGTCTCATAGATATAACATGGATGTCTCATAGATAAAACATGCATGAAAATCATGCATGGCCATGTATGATGCATGGTCGTGCATGAATCATACATGATCATGCATGGGAATCATGCATGTTTTATCCAAAAACGGGCATCTAGGGTGGTACTCTCCATGCATTATTAGACTGATCCAATGCATTATACAATTTGCTTTTAAAATGCTCCGGAAGCAGCATTTTCATCAACTGATTATCATACATAAGTTACGAAGGCTCGTACTGTACTTTTCAAGTGAAGCTAATGGCGTTTTGTTCCTACTCTCCCATAATGATTGACGGCAACATTAGGCTATACTAGCTTAGATTAAAGTGTATTCCTGATAATAAACAATGAGACTAATTGTTGAAGTAGGCTACTAAGCTTATTAACACTTGTAGGGTGTGTGCGTTCCTGGTTTCTGTATTTTCTTTCGACACAGGCCGAGCAGGGTACAAGTCAAATTGCAGAAGTTGATTTCATCTCATGAATATAATAGCTCAATCTCCGCGTTGACGAATAAATTCTGTTAATTAAACTGCTTGAAGGCGGATATGACTATCAATTGCAGGTGTATAAAATGAAATGGACTACCAATGTGACTGACAACTTAACAAAATGTCGATATGCGTGCAAATGGTGTGAATATTCAATTCCTTTTTAACTCCATCATCATTCTCATTTTAGAAAAGATGTGATACAAAATTGCTGACGGATTTCGTCTCAGTCAGAAGGCATCGCCCCAATGACAAAAATGATATTTCGTAAATAAATGTCCTTCATAGGAAAAATTATAATAACGCAATGTCTTCAGATTCTAAGATTCAGTATAGACATGCATTGCAGTTCTTTGTTATCTGATGTGGCAGGGAGGTCGACTCGAAACTGCTCCAACTTCGAATTTCTGCACCGAATGCAATGAATGACTGTGTTTGTGTGAGGCATAGCGAAATCGACAAAATGTTGCAAGAGCCAGAGCGAATGACGACAAACCCGACAAACAAAGACAATCCGCGGACTTCCGTCGGAATTCCATCGGAATTCCGACGGAAGTCCGCGGATTGTCTTTGTTTGTCGGGAATATAGCTGTTATTACTGCATGTAGGCCTACAGTCTACGGCAAATAGATAGTCTGCAACGGATTGGAGAACTATCTTGAAATCACGCGCTATTACGGAGCACCCCAAACATCCGTGGTTAAGGGCAGTTTATAGGTTGCTTCTACGGTCGCATCCATACGCGCTGCACTCAGAGTCAGCAATCACGTGGATGCTGTTAAAACATGCAGGGGAATATGTTTATGAATATCAGTGGGCGAGCGACTATACCTTTTCACTCTCAATTTTGGACATTTTTTGAATGTTTTTTTTACATTTTCTAGTCACTGTAATGGGCAAGAGTTAGTTCTAAACATCCAAAGAAGTTCAGAATCAAGCTTTATTGAAATGCATCTCGAAACTTGTATCTCCATAAACCCAACTTGATTAGAATACCAATCTGCTCATAAAATCTACTGGACGTCTCAGAACATAGGAAGAAATGCAATAACAAGTGTATATCTATTCCAAATCTTATCTATATATGAATTGCAAAATTGACAATTTCATATAAAAAATATCATGAAATAGCATTAAGAAAACAATTAAACTTACAAAAAAGTCATCTACCAGTTGGGACATCGTCTTCATTGCTGACACGTGCGATTTATTGGTTGCACATTGTTGAAGCAGCCTATGCCTGTAGTTGCGCTAAACTGGATTTCAAAACCGATTGGTGGACAGCAACCTCACACAAAAATCTCCGATATCTAGCTGCCAGAGACTCCTACGTTTTCTGCAAGAATCTTTTCTCTCCTCTCGCGAAATTCCTGCTTCACACCCGATTTGAATGCGCTCAATTGGCGAGCAACTGAAAGAATAAGGACTTGGGCGAAGCAAAATCCAATTTCTTCCATCGATCGTGGATATTCCGAAATGACATTTTCCCACTGTTCTTTGGCATTAACGTGTCATGGCGCATTGCAAACAATTGCTTTCTGCAGCGTGGCTCTTTCTAAACCTTCACCAATGTCTGAAAGGCACTTCTTGAAATCGTCAGCCTTTCATGATCAATGATGAGTGGAAAATGATATCAAAGAAGTCGGAGAAATACAATGTATTTGCAACGCAATGTATATTTACGCCTCTGGTTGTTGGCTGTACAGTAAATGCCCTCTCGCCCTTTGGTTCTCCTCACGTGTTGGTTAAAATTTGAATCATCCTGGATTATTGGCACACATTCATTTTGAGATACGCTTGGGCCCATTTTTTCACCTTCCTTTGTTTGTTTCGTCATTAACAGCATCCAATTCCACATGCAAATTCTTGATAGTAAAACGGAGACCGTCTAAATGTCGTGAAAATTTGCTGCGTTACTTGTAGATTGAATTCAGACAACAAAATGCCCTTTAATTCCATTAACGTCAAATCTGGCTTTTCTTCAATTCTTTGAATCAAAAGGGCTTCGGCACCTCTTATAATTTAGTATTTCTTACCAGCTGTTTCGGTAATTAATTGACCCCGCTTTAACATGCTTGATATCGTACCTACTCTTCGGTATATGAAGTGCTTTGCCGATATACCATAGGGATAATCAGACTCCAATATTTGCTGTTGAATGTGTGAATCATACTTTTTGTACTTTCGAGTGGGTGGTGATGCATTGATGAAACAATGGCTGGGAATAGTGGATACACGGTTCAGCTATAGGTCGTCAGTCGACAGAATGAAGCTCGAACACTAAAGCAAATACTTAATTAGCTTACGCAAGTAAGAACAACCAATGCCATACTGATGACGTCAATGGTTGCTTGGCAACAACCGAATTTATTCTATAGAACTCCATACTAGAGTAGGTTACTCTATGTAATTTATATTCATTCGTTCATGAGTTTTAATTACCTAATTATTTACAAGATTCTCCACTAGGGAAATTGTTTAACTTTGGCGTCTTCCGTTTCCTGGATCCTTCGAATTTTTTTGACTGTGTCGTGTCTTGATTTGATTCATAAAGAAGCTTCTATCTTGTCTGCTTTCAGCTATCATGCTATGTTCAGTAGACTTTATGAGCAGATAGGCATTCTAATCAAGTTATGTTTTTGGAAATACAAGTTTCGAGATGTATTTCAATTAAGCATGATTCTGAGCTTCTGTTCAGAACTAACTCTTGACCATATTACAGCGGCTAGAAAATGTAAAAAGTGTCCGAACTTGAATCTCCCTTGTCCGAAATAGAGAGTGAATTAAGGTGTAGTTAACGCGTCGTCTGCGTCCGCGTTAACTGCCACTTGAACCCCTGATGTTCGCTGGCATGAACATGAAATTTAGGTCCACATTGTTTAGCCTCTGATACATAGACACATGCAAAGTCTATTTAACAGGACTGCCAACATGTTTGCTGTAGATGTCACGCGTAACCACAGATGCTTAGGGCAATGTGTAATTACGCGTTATTGAGCGTGGCAGGTCACCTAGTGATGTGTTGCACAAAATGCATGTGCACTTAAACAGCATTTGTAATAGTGCATAATGACATGCGATGGGGCAAGCTTTCTCTATGATGTCTGTGCCTTTAGGAACAAATCGTTTCCTACACGATCTTTTTCTTTAAAAGTCAATCCACAATATATTACTTGTCGACCTATTTTATCCTAGAGTACCGCACACTAGGTGACATGCCAAGCTCAATCACGCGTAATTACACATGACCCCAAACATCCTTGGCCATGCGGCATATTGCTGCAATATAAGTTAGCATAGTTGTAGACTTTGCGTCTCATGTGTCTGCATGTATCAGAGGCTAAACAATGTGATAGGACCTCAATTTCATGCTCAGGGAAGACAGAACATGCTTAGCGGTTCATCTTAGTGGTTCAAGCGGCAGCGCAGACAACCGTAGACGACGCGCAAACTATAAACGCTCGCCCGCGCGTATTCATTGACATTTCCCATGTTTTAACAGCATCAGATCAAGTGATTTCTGACTCTTAGAGCAGCGCGTATGTACGCGGGTAGAAGAATAGAATGTCCTTGACCACGGATGTTTGGGGTGTTCCGTAATTACGCGTACCATGTCACCTAGTGCATATACGGTAATAAATTGCAGCAATTGTCACAAGTATATGGTAGTGGCACGAATTTTTATTAAATCCAAGCAATTCGATTTATGATGCTCAATATATCCTACATGCTCACCAATGAGCAAATTGCTACACCCAAATAAATATACCTAAATGAAAGGTACAATTGATTTAAGCATTCAATTTATAGCTGTAGTAATGAAGAGGTAACAAGGTGGCTCTTCGATGGATCATCATTAAACAACCTCCCTTACACATGATCTTATATTCATAGGTCTATTGAAAGCAAATCAAAATACTTGCTGAGCTTCGATATTCAAAACTTTTGTTGTTGTACAAATCACAGTCAGTCATAATCAATATGATGAATTCTGTTTTCCGCGAAAACTCCCAGTTCGTCCAACGACACCACCTGACCCACCACGGCCACGTTTCTGAAGAGCACTAGCTGGAGGTCCAGGATATTTGAATGGTTGGGATTTTCTATTGTCCTGTGGAGATGTACCTGGAAGTAAAACCAATCAATTAATAGCTGATACCGAAAAACAAGGGGATGAGGGTTAGTGCGTCATACTGATATTTTTTGCGGCACGATATCTTCAATGGAAATCAACTTTAGTTCAATACAATAGTATTCAGATGGTCTAAAAAATATTTTTATATTTGAGAAGATACATCAATGGGCAAATTGTTTTACGATCACGTTTAAAATAAAGCATGAAAACACTTTGTCCATAATAAGCATAATTTCATCAACTTTTTCAATGGGAAATTTTCGAAGGGTAGTAATGATAGGGTTTTATAAAACCATAATTTGGGGATTTTAAAAAAACGCAGCATGATTTTCTTGTTTCTTTTTATATTTCAGCATTTATCATCCTTTCAAGATATGTACATACTTACCAGTAACGTGACAATGTTTTAAAACCATCAATTTTTGCTTACAAAAATTGGGTAGTGGGAAGTCTGTTGATACTTTCCAGAGTGATGTTGATCAATTTAGTCAGTGGTCCAAAGAGAAAAAACTAACAATCAATTCCAACAAAACAAAAAGCCTTCTGATATCAAGGAAACTGTGTAACTCCCCCACTTCTGTGTCCAATCTTCCCCCTCTCATTGTTGATAATGTTGTAATTGAGGATGTTGACAGTTTGAAGATTTTGGGTGTCGTCTTTTCAGCTGATGCGAGATGGGAAAAACAATTCACTTGTCTGTACGCAAAATGTTGTCGAGCGTTGTCAATAGTTAAACGCCTGAAAAAGAACGGCAACCCCGGTCACATTATTTGGCAAGCATACATCAGTTTCGTGTTCTGCCACATTGTTTATTGTTGGCCAGTTATTTGTGATGTAAATGCCAACCAATTTAAAAAGCTTTTTCATTTGGATCGCATAGCTCGTAGGTGGGCATCTGTATCTGCAAATGTCCCCAGCCTGCAGAACATGCTAGACAAATCATGTGTGAAGCTTATACGCAAAATTGCAAGAGACAAAGAGAGGCAGATTTTTTCATCCAGAAGACCGTAGACACACGCTTACCGCTCCGTCGACGCTCTGCCATGTACAATTCCTCCTTTGTAAAGTATTCTGTACATTCATGAATTTGCCACTGTATTGAATTCCATCATGTCATTACCGCCATATGTTTTGACGAATAAAGATCTATTATTATTAAAATATTATTATTATTATATTACAATCCTATTTGTTTATCCCAGGATTTTCATCGTTTCTTTTCAATTGTACAATCGATAGAAATCATATAAAAGAAATAATTAGACTGTCTATGGTGGCTACTTACATTTGCTTTAAGCCGAATTTGCTCAAGTACAGGGAAGACCATACTGCATAGTTCTTGTTTGTGGAGCAAGAAATTGGATGAAAAGAAAATAATAAGCAGCAAAATGACCATGTGGTGTAAGTGACATCGCAGTCGGAAGCAACTCTATTCAGTGTTTTAAAATAATGAAATTTCGCTGAAACAGTATAATAAATGCGATCCCCTGACACGGCCTGTGTAGGCGAAAGCTTGGAAATAACTTAAATTTTACAACGGCATCGGCTTTTAATTACTTCTATTCAGTGTACTTCACGCATAAGGTGGGCGCATGCGAGATGCAGCGTAGTGAAGGGAAACCTTGACAGAGCTCCGACTTCATTTGCCGAAAATGCCTATATCAGAACCAAACACTAACTTTGAAGCGACTGCGGACTGCGCCGATAGAAAAGGAACTCTAGCTGAGTGCGTGGTAACCGTCTTCCTATCTTGGGGACGCTCCGGATAGCCAACAGCTGTGTCAAAAATATGAGGATGGTGTAAATTTCATGAACTGCAATCCTTATTGACGTCCAAAGGACCATCTTTGAGAACCAAGGGCAGTGTATATGGAGCCTGTGTGAGACAAGTCATGCTGTACGGCCACGAGTCATGGTCGTTACTTTCATCACATGCAAAGATGCTTGAGCACATGGAGATACGAATGCTACGGTGGATGTGTAATGTCAGACTATCGGACAGGAAATCGAACGACAAAAACAGAGCATTCAACAACAATGAAATCAAATGAACAATAGATCAAATTGCCACGCAAAAGAAATGCGGCTGGTAGGATTCGAACCGACGACCAAGGTTAACTATACATGTGCTCTAACCAACTGAGCTACGAGCCACTTGTGCGACTCTCAATTGACAGGATCAAACCCTCACCACCACACATCAGTTGTCAAGGCAATAATAATCAATGAAATAACTCGTTACAATAATTGTGACCGCCGACATTAAGGCAAGTAGCGGAGATCGATTGTCCACAAAAGCATCTTAAACCATGTCGTGAATGCAATTAACAGCAATGAAATTAAATAAACGATATATCAAATTGCCACGCAAAAGATGTGCGGTTGGTAGGATTCGAACCTACGACCAAAAGTTAGTACACATGACAGACATCGCGAGAAGGCAGAAACTAAGTTTGTCCACGAGGTAAGGTGGAAGCGACACAGTGCGGATCAGAAAAGTTATACGCAGAATTAGTAAAAGAGGAACAGAAAGACAAAATATAACTGGAAAACGTGGTGAAAGAACTCTAACGCGTTGGAGATCAGGAATTGTGCGCCCACGATCAGCCGAAATGGCCGTCGAAAATCGAACAGAAACCGTATAACCCGATATCTTCTGGAAAAATGACACAAAAAGGGATGAGTGAGAGTGAGTGAGTGACACAGACGATCTCTATCGAAAAGCACTAGTACACATGAAAAATTGACCGAGATTTTCTGTTCCTTCGACGTGTGGGCTTAGCCGCAATAATGAAATTAAAATTAGCTTGAAAATTTGACATTTCCATCAACTGAATTCCTTTAACTTTTCCTTCGCTCTCCGAGGAAGTCAGGACTGAATTTCGAGTGGCTGCATTCTCCTTTTTACATTGTCTCTATCTGCTCTAGGATAACGAGACGTAATAGCTGAAATAGGCCTATATCAGCGACAGTTGAAAAAAGCTGTTCTACCACCAAGAAGCTTAATTTTTTCTAAGTGTGCTTAATAGCAATAAACGAAAATTCAAAATCAAAAAATGAAATATTGCTGAGTTAGCAACATTTTGAAAACGTGCAGAAACATCAAAATCAGTTTTATACCTTGTCTTTGAGCGTAGGGATTTGCCATCTTCCGCGGCTGCTTCGCTGCCCTGTTCTGGAATCCTCCATAATCCTCAAAAGATCCGAGAAGCGATCTTTTTCGATGTGCATCAATTTCAGTTTGAGGCTGAAAATACGAATTAATCTAATGAACTGAGAATTAAAAACTGAATATTTATATATGTAGCAATTAACCCATCAATGCCTAACGTGGACTATAGTCTACACTTAAGTCATCTGTGTCAAAAGACGTCTATATCCCGTCTATTTCTTTTTGGTGCTTTAAAAATTACTTTACTACATGATTCAGAACAAGCTTGTTGATATGGAGATGCACCTATTTACCACCTTTCACCATCATTTTTCGATGACTAACAACCAGATAGCATCAAAAATCCGTGGATGTTATACGTGTCATTTCAAAATGACTTCTCTATGCAATTTGCTTTGTTTTTGATTAACACATCAAGTGTTTCAAATCTTTAAAAATGATATAAATATTACTTAAACTTGAATAAAGAGTTCGTATTTGCCTTTTGAAACTTACAGCAAAATTACAAAGGTGCTGTATATTATAGTCCACGATAGGCAGATATGAGGACAGACAGACGGTCAAGTAGGTAATTATAGCTGATGCCTCGCACAGATACTTGTGTTACTAACTTCAACGAACAGACATATGTCACAGAACATGAATTGTCACAACAAAATGTAATAATTTGAGAACATTGAAGCTGGGAGAGAATATCATTTTTTCCAATCATTCATTTTCTTTAAGCATCTTCCAACCATGACATGATGAATAGGAATAGCTTCGCTTTCACTGGAACTACTATCAATAGTATACATTTAAATAATGTAGCCCACTTCAGAAATATATATTCTTGGCACTTTGAACCAAAAAATTTTTTAAGGACACAATTACTAGATTATGACAATTAGCAACAATTTGTAGCAGATGACAGTATTAAGAGGTATTGTTTGTAGTCTTCTCTTCTCGGGAGTTGATATCTGGCTTATATTTTTGGACCATCACAGTTTCTTTTAGACGTAGATTGGCATTATTCCTTTTAATTGCTAATGTAGTTACTGTTGTATTGTTTGATGGATTGCATATTTGTAAATGTTTGTGGTATTCCAAGAGTTTTCCAGGATTTCAAGGGTAAAATTCATTTTCCAGGTGTTTTCCAGGGAGCGCGGACACCCTGGTTTTATGAAATGACAAATGAAGTGTAACGCAGATTTGCTAGTTGTAGAACTTCGACGAACATAATTTGGTAACTTTCAGTCTCGTTGAAATTTCTTTCCATTTTTTATTTAATTTATCCTCAATTATGAATCGAAAGTAGCCGATGCTGTTATTATTATTTTATTTCCCAAATTTTCGCCTACACAGGCCGCGTCAGGGGATAAAAGGATTTTATGTTTACAAATATCAAACGATTTTGAAAAATATTGTTAGTAAGATATCAAGGTTTCAGTAAGTAAATAAAATCCATAGAAGTATTGATAGTATATGAAGTGCATAGATGTAATAATTACATAGATGTCATAGATGTAAAAATTACTCATGGAGGTATAAGTATAGAGAATGTTATCTAATAATTCATATAAAAAGGAAATGTTTATATTGTTCACGTTCTTCTCTCGAGTTAATTTTCGGTTGTAGTTTGTTGATCCACACTGCTTCACGTAGTCTGATGTTAGTATTGTCGTGTTCTTGTGTTATTACTTCTGTTGTTATGTGGTTACTGTTGCATAATTTCAAATGTTTATGTACTGATGATGCTTTTTGAGTAACGTGCTCTTTAATTCTGGTATGCAGTAGTCTGATGGTACTCCCAATATAAAATTTTTGACATTTCGAACAAGTTATTTTATAAATCACATTTTGTCTGAAACAAAGTTCGTTGTTGTTTATGGGACAATTAGTGAGTTGACATGTTTTGTTGGTTGTGATTTTCTTTTGTAATACATTCCTTAGAGTTTTTGAACGTTGTGCAAGTCCAACATTCAGTTGTTCTTGTTGGAATATTCTCTTTATATTCTGGTTCATTCGATCCGAAATGAATGGTAATTTCAGATAACATTTCTTCTTGTTCATGTTATTTTCATTTTTCTTATTTCGTCGTCGTTTTTTCGAAGCTTGAATGAATTTTTCTGGATAATCGTTCAATCGTAACACTTCATCGAAATTTTGTAGATGACTTTCGGCTATGGATTTGTTCGAGCATCGTTCTTCAATTCTGTTTCGTTCATTATGGATAACTGCCAGCTTAGTGGATGTAGATATATTGGACTTGAAGTTAATGAAAATATCTCTTTTGGCTGTTTTCTTGTAGAAGTTAAAGATTGGTTCATTGGAGTTCGTCGTAATTGTAAAGTCTAAAAGACTCAAAGTATTGTTATCATTTGGTAGTTCAATTTCGAATTGAATGTTCGGATTTTGTGCATTAAGAAGTGTATGGAATTCAATTGCTTTCTCTTTGTTTTCTGTTAATACGAAACAGTCATCAACATATCGTTTAAATATCCATATATTGTTGATACTTTGTAAAGCTCTCTTTTCTACGTGTATGTTGTCCATGAATAGAATTGCTAATATCGGTGATACAGATGAGCCCATTGGTAAGCCTTTGACTTGCTTGTATATTTCGTTTTCGTATGTAAAATATGTGTTATCTAAAATTACTTTGAGAAGGCTTATGATTGCTCGAAGAGGAATATTTCCGATGTTGTTAATTCCTTGTTGTAGAAGAATGTTGTTTACTTGAAAGATAGCTTCTTCAATTGGGATGGAAGGATACATCGAAATCACATCATAACTGCACGGATACGTAAAGTTGTCGTTATAATTGGAAGAAATAAAATGAATCAATTCTTGACTGTTCTTTAGATGAGCGTCTACTGTTGACAACAAAGGAGATAACATTTTGCTGAGTAACCAAGCTAGTTTCTTCGTAGGCCCATTGCTGTTTGAAACAATAGGTCGAATTTTTAGATTTTCACTCTGTTTGTGGGTTTTGATCAAGTGATAGAAATGCGGAAGGGATGTGTTGTGCGTTATGTAACTTTCATTATGTAATTTGGCACTTTTCCTCGATGAGCTGATACTTTCCAAGCATTGTTCAATTTATTCTCAATAGTACTGCAAGAGATGTGCGATATTTTTTGGTACATGGTGATGTCAGAAAGATGGAAGAATGATGGTGATGGTGATGCAAAGAATGATGATTAATGACAGAAATTGATGATTATATTTTCATGTGTGTGGTTATTGCATCCCATTGATAAAGCGAGTTTCGGTCTTTTGTCTAGCATGCCTAGTTCATGTTATTGCAATTTGGGGTTGTGTCGCTTGCTAGGTTATTGTTGGCATATGTCGCTACACTTCCTGACGGAATTGTGATATTTTTTTTGTGATGTTTTCTTCTTCCGATACATTTTTCAGGCGAAAATGACAAAGTCGATCGAACCGTTTCCCCATAATCTGACCATGCTCTTTTTAGACCACACATGTTTAGCATAAATTATGCTTGATTTCTTGCTTCTATAACGATAAAGTATTCGGATCTGTTTCTTTAATTGACAAGGTCGCATAATGCGCTGGTCATGGATGTCCATGATTTTCTTGCCTGTGTTCTTTCACCATATTGAAATCTTATCAGTTTATTCAGCAGAAATTCATGGACTTGCCTCTTGGCTCTTCTCATTGATCGATGAGGGAAATTTGTTGAAAGATGGGCAGTGAAAATGCCTTTTGAGTAAACATCATGATCTTTTGCAACTTACTGATTCAAAGTAATTCGATTTCAAAAAATAGCTACGGATACCGAGCTTCCAACATTCCTTATTCTTTGGCTGAATGCGTTTCATAAGACTTCCTTTACATGCCAGAAAATGCATCAAATCTCACGAATGCAAGGGACAACATCGGCCATGTTTTAACTTTGATAAAATATTCATCGTTGTCAAGCAGTTGATTTTGACTGCCTCTCGAAGAAAATGATGAAAGATCAAAGACTATCCATTGATTACCCATAAAAAAGGTCAAAAAGGTCGAAAATATTATGATGTGGACCAATTAGGAGATCAGCCACAGGCCATACATATGTTGAAATGGCGAGGAATGACCAAAGTATATTATAAATGATGATTTCCCAACGAGGATGTTTTGACTTAAACTTGAGAAAACTTGTTCAACTAAGGAATGACTAATATCGCATTAATTGAGATACCAATTGGTTGTTGACCATCAGATTCAAATAAATGGTCATCACGACTTGTCATGTTTATGTCGAGGTGACAATAAACCTTTGATGTTTGCTAGAGTCATTTTATGCTCAAGCGCTTTCAAGGCGTAACGCGTCCCGTCATCAGAAGACACGTCACATACCGATACGTTATAAAGTGCTGCGTCATAAAATTGAGATAATGCATACTACTAACAAGTAAATTCAGTAAGTTATGGAAACTCATTTTCGGTATTTACATAAGTAAGCGGATAATTTTTTTTGCGCATTTGTGGAAGTTGTTCAAAAAAGTATCAAAGCTAGGACGCCAATATTTTGTGACGTAAGTTTAACGTACTTCTGATATCCATTTCAAATGGCTGTCGGAATTTGGAATCACATTTGGCTGTCGGAAACATCAACCTTTACTATACGTGCTTGTTTTCAGAAATTCGAGTTTTGTAAATTTCGGAGGAAATCAAACACTTTTATCAATTCAAATAATTGCTTATAGAGTAGTCATATGAAGTCATAAGAGACATACTCATTCATACACTAATGCAACTGTGATGATGCAGGGTCTTTGTGCAGTCTGTACCTGATATCGAGTGCTATTTTACCACGATTGTCTTCAATGGATGGCTAAATGTTTCAACAAGAAAATGGGGACCCAGTCCTGAAGCTTTACTTGGTATGATGATTAGAATATCTTACGTTGCTAGATTGCTGCAGGAGGCGAAGCTTACTTTCAGCTTTTACACAGGTATGTAGGCGGAAAACTTCCAAGGGAAAAATTGTGGCTTACGCATCTATTAATAGAATTACCTGCTAGTGGACTCATAATTTTCGAATTTGGAAATTCGTTCCTTCAAATGTGTCGTCGATGATATTTGATTCAACATTCATGCTAGAGGATAAGTGTTGTAGCCGACACACAGAAGGCAACATGAGCATTCTTCGGACTTTTATACTAAGAAGTTGATGTCATCGGCTGTTAAAACTGTGAAAATGAGCTCATTTGAATAACGTCAAGCGCTGGCCGAGACCGATGGCAACTTAGCGTGTTCGATGATAAATTGCAGTAGTTCAGTGTGCAGTCCTTCTGAATCAACGTCGTAATAACTTGACAAGTTAAAATATTTATTACGTCTGAGCTTTACTGATCAGACACCATGATTTCACCAGAGCAAGAACCTATTCATTGCACCTGAGGAGATAATTTACTTTATCCAAGGGAGCAGGCAACCTACTCATTCAAGTTGATCTTCAAATGTAGTTCGCTACTGACCACAACTAAAAGCGACTCTACGAAATTTCATACATCCTTCAGGCATCGTTTCAGGAAATAACTTAACAAAAGCTAAATTTTTTGGTTGTCCTGGAAACAACTCTCTTAACCAATAAAGTAGATGTAAAAAAAGTGTTGCCAAGAGAAGAATCAACTTAGATTACCATGGAGAACCAAAGTCATGCTTTACATTGTTACTGCTGTCATACTGCTTGGTCCAATAGGCCTCCTTCACAACCCGCCCTTTCCAAGAAGTCATGGTCGACGACAGTTGCATTATCGATGCTAATCGAATGTCCGCTTTCTAACACATGCTCAGTCATTTCTGGTCGCTCAACATCTAACTCAAGAATTGCTCGTGTACTCTTATTTCTTCCAAGCTCCCTACCTTCTCGTCTACATAATTTCAATAGCAATTTTCGCTTAGCACTATAAACCACCCTAAAAGCTTTTGGATGATACGGGCATCTCTAGACCGACGCGGATAGAAGCGCTACTTTCCGTTTCATCGCCACCCTGACACCGACTTCTGCCAATATTCCAGCCGAAGTCTGACACTCCTGAAAGTATGAAAATGGAAAGTGTCTAGAGGAAAACTCACCGCTCACGGTACGCCAGAAAATTTTTTTTCCAACCAAAAATGCAATTGATTTTGGTCAACACCATCGTGTCAATCATGTCAAACGATTTTGAAAAAATATAGCAAACAAAATATTTCATCGAGCTAATCAAAAGTTATCGATTATTATTGATTTTTGATCAATCGATTAATTGATCAATTGATTTATCTCAGTGACAAAAGAATGCAATTCAATTTCATTTACATCAGCATGATTACTGAGCTATAAGAAAACTAAGATTCATTTTGCGTGAAAATCTAGCGAGCTAATCAAGTGATATCGACATTTATCGATATCAAATATCGATTTTTTAGCATTTTTTTGTTTTTAGTGATTTTTCCAGTTTTTCTGTACATGCAATTCAATTCAATTTTGTCAGCATGTAATGAACAAGAAAGCAGAAATAAACCATAAAACAATGAAAGTGCAAAAAATCCATCGAGCTTTTCGTTTGTTATCGATAGTTATCGATAGTAAAATCAATTTTCCAGTGATTTTTTTTTATAGATTTTACTGTTTTTGTGATTTTCTCACTATCATTCAAATACAATTCAACCTTGTTTCTCACTATTGTGGCAAGGATGATTGCCGTCTATATTGATCTAACAATGATTGCCGTCGGAAGAATTATAGTGGTTGTCAAAAGTAAGAGAGGTGTGAAAACACTCATCTCAATCCAATTAAGTAGTCAACTAGTTAGACCCCCTGATGAGCAAATCCTCCTGTCTGCATTTGACAACCCATTGACGCCACAAAGGAGGGGTAGCAGCAGCTTCGAATGTCTCTGAGTGGGACTGTATCACTGCATTAGGGATGATATAGTTTCAATCATCAATAGGATTCTGAGAAAACTTCACACCTCCTGCCCCGCATTGTGAAGTTTCCACATCTCAGACGGAGTTTTCTACGAATACGTTGCTGGAGGAGCAAACAGAAAGCTGAAAATGATTCATCGACCTATTGTCATGGCCAAAGATTGTGATCAAGTCATCCGGGAGCTACTAACGATTCGGAACATTGACCCGTCCTCATGTCTCATCAAGATAGGCGTCGACGGAGGCCAAGGATTTTTCAAAGTCTGCCTTTCATTTGCGATTATACGGGAGCGTCTCAGACAGACTATGGTGCATCTGCAGGTGGGATCAAAGGACTACTTATTCTTGCGATTGTGCCGGCGATGAGTGAGACGCATCAATGTTTCGACAGTTTTCCAGGAACTGAACATTCCATTTACCAATGTTCTTCTTTGTTCCGATCTAAAATTGGCGAACCTGATATGTGGAGTAGGATCGCACAGTTCGACCTACCCGTGTTGCTACTGTGAGAGCTCTCCTAAAGATCAGTGGAAGACCGCACCTCAAAGAACTTTTGGTCAGATTCGACAGCCTTCCGCACAACGAAATGCCTCGGAAATGGAAGGGAGCGACGACTCACCACGATTGTTCAAAAGTGTTCTACATGACCCGATGATAAGCTGCAGCAACGACGTGACTGTCTTGGAGAAGGTGCTGCCTCCGGAATTACATCTGCTCATGGGCACGGTGAATCACATTTACAAGCAAATGAAGCAGGTAAGTCTATCAAATAGTTCAATTATTGTCTACAATTGTCCGGTATCTGCAATTCCTCCAGATTTGGAGTGGAGTAGAAGCGTGGCCGAAGAAATTGCATTTTCAGCAAGTTGGTTTTCATGGCGGTGAGTTTGTTGGCGGCGATTGCCGAAAGTTGCTTGAGAACGTGGACTACCTTGCCAGCATTTGCCCCCTTGACTTGCTTCCATTCGTGAGTGCTCTACGGGATTTTCGACAGGTCGTCCATCCGTGCTTCGGCATGAATTTGCAGCCTGATTATAGAGAAAGAATATCCACGTTCGCCGCCTCATATGCAAATCTCGGCATTAGTGTGACACCCAAGGTCCACATCGTCATACAGCACGTGAGCGACTTCTGCGACCGAACGAATTCCGGATTGGGACCGTTCTCAGAACAGGCATTCGAAAGTGTACATACTGTTTTTCGCAATTTTTGGTCCAAGAGATTGGTACGAGACATTGACAATCCAGCGTACCGGGATGCTCTATTGAAAACAGTTGTAGAATTCAACAGTAAACATGTTGAGTGGACACAAATTCTTCCATGGCGTTGTCTATCGAACAGAATTGCTTTCAAGTTGAATAAATTTTCATCTATTTCTGGAGTTTTCCCTTTTAATTCTAAACAACAATACTTATACTTCCTAATGTAGGCCTACATGTAGCTTGATAATCACGAGTAGGTCTATTATGGCGATGGCAAAATTCTACATGTAAATATCCGCTGACGTAATTGCCCCTTAACAATGGTCAATTGTATTTGGATGATAGTGAGAAAATCACAAAAACAGTAAAATCTATAAAAAAAATCACTGGAAAATTGATTTTACTATCGATAACAAACGAAAAGCTCGATGGATTTTTTGCACTTTCATTGTTTTATGGTTTATTTCTGCTTTCTTATTCATTACATGCTGACAAAATTGAATTGAATTGCATGTACAGAAAAACTGGAAAAATCACTAAAAACAAAAAAATGCTAAAAAATCGATATTTGATATCGATAAATGTCGATATCACTTGATTAGCTCGCTAGATTTTCACGCAAAATGAATCTTAGTTTTCTTATAGCTCAGTAATCATGCTGATGTAAATGAAATTGAATTGCATTCTTTTGTCACTGAGATAAATCAATTGATCAATTAATCGATTGATCAAAAATCAATAATAATCGATAACTTTTGATTAGCTCGATGAAATATTTTGTTTGCTATATTTTTTCAAAATCGTTTGACATGATTGACACGATGGTGTTGACCAAAATCAATTGCATTTTTGGTTGGAAAAAAAATTTTCTGGCGTACCGTGCGCTGTTGGACCAAACTTGCTAGCCTTTTGCGATTTCCTTTATGCCGTAGACATTCCTATCTCTAATGCACGATTCAGAAGCAACCTCTTCTCCAAAACAGATACAGGAAGCTCTTGCTGCGAGAGAGTTCATCACCGACTTAAATGTTGACTTGGGACACGTCAACTCAAGATTGAAATATGATCGGCATGCGTAGGCTTCCGGAGTATTCCAAAAGACACATTGCGATCATTTCGTTGTATAGTGAGATCCTAAACAGAAACCGTCTTTTGTTGTTCCATTTCCATGGAAAATTTGATTGTTGGTCGCATTGAACTCAGCATGCGTAAAAAATGTGTCAGGTCTTCATGAGGGTGAGTCCAAAATACCAAAAACTTTGTTAGTAGCATGTATTGTCCTACCTTTTATGACGCAGCATTTGATAACGTTTTCCAGTAAGCCGATGTTTTCTGTTCCGTTATGATCGATATGCATGCTTGCCAGCCATTCTTCTGATGACGGGGCAAGGTGCGCGCGCCTTAAAAGTGCCTAATCATTAAAATAAATTTATTTTACCGAATATCAAAGGTTTTGGTCACCTCTGTTAAGTTCTGTATAAACATGACAACAGATTCTCGAATTGCGGTTTTCAAAAAATTCACGTACATGATTAAAAAAATCTGACAAATAGACTGAACAGCCATTGATACTGCAGTTTCAGCGACAAATCACCTGATGCACTGTTTGCCATTAACGTTACTTTGCGCTAAAAAAACCACCAAAGCAGCTCAGTAATACCTGAACTGCTGCTTCATTAGTGAGCCAAATTTCAGTATATGCCCAGACAAGTATCGAAAATATGCTTTGTTGGATTGTAACATGGAAAGGCATATCAGGATTCCAACGCCTAGGTGAATTCAAGAGGACTTTTGAAAGACGTAGTAGTAAGAACCCAGGTATATTCAAATATTCAATATGCATTATCTCGGTGCAAGTAAGTTATTACGATGTATATTCTCATAAAACTGCAAGAAAAGGAAGCTTGGCATCCTGACATCCAATTCACGGCAAGATAGTAGCTCATTCCATTAGGTCTATTCATAGGGTCCGACATTGTTGAGTTTTAATAATCGTAATTTTCGAGTTGCAGGGTAGACTGAAACGATAAATGCATCGAGTTTTTAAATTAACAACAGCAAACACGAGGTAGTTATGCATTTCCCATCAATACTTGGCAATCAAACACTACTTACCTCATTCCTAGGGAAGCCTTGCGGTGACTTTCGTAGAACTGGTGGCGGCTGACCACCTTCATCAGAACCAAAATACACATCTTCGTCGGTGCCCCAATTTTCTCCAATTTCATTAGGAAGCAACGAGTCAAAAGTGTCGCCTATAAGGACATATATGTTGATATCATTGTGTGGTACCACCTAATATCGTGCATTATGCAATGTGCTAAAATACGCTTCATTCAACAGCTATCACCTTTTTGTTTCATAATGAAGAGTAATGGTATTTTATTAAACTCTAGAAAGCCTCATCAATTTATTCACCAGTCGTTATTTACACCGTGACCTTACTGTACACTTAAGTCAAGTCAGTTTTATTTGAAAAATCTCGTGAGGCTACTTAGATTAGGGTCGAAATGGAAAATAATGTTTACAGTTTCAACTCAAATTCCCAAGCTTCAGTCGCTAACAGGAGATTAGGTTGCTTGGTTAATTGAAGCAACAATATTTCGCAGTATTTATAATAGAAAACGTCGATGAAATCGGCAATGTAGATGTTATTCAACCGGTTTCGAGTAGAAGTCAAAAAATTGAGCTCCCACTCTTCCTGAGGAAATTTTTTTAAAAGCTCAGTTTTTGACTCCCACTCGAAACCGGTTGAATTACATTTACATTGCCCGATTTCAGCGACGTTTTCTATTATAAATACTTCGAAAAATTTTCGCATCGTCAACCGATTCGTCGCACTGAACAGTTTCTCTAAAATTTATAATTGAAGCAACAATAAATTTGGTATCATATGCTGCCTGACTAGCTACCGTTCAGACGAAATATAGTATATATTTCGCCAAACATATTTTAGAATTCCTTAGAGGTTCATCTTTTCGATGACGAAGCGTTTTAAAATATACTTAGTACGGCATATTATCCACATTCTCCAGACCAGTTCTATTTTCTTCTTCATTTTTTTTGTTGGAACATAAAAACTACTCAAAAAATTGATCAATCTCCCTCCTGGCGGAACAAAATAATTTACCGATTGGTCGCTTTAAATCCATAAGAATTGCTATGGACTAATTGTTGCTTTATCAGTATGTACAGTATTACAATCACTACTAATTTAGTGTTTGGACTATCTATTCAATAGGGTCTACAACGAATCATATTCCAACATTTACGAATTCAACCTGGTGCTTCATGCATAATCTGTCATAACGACCTACGTCAAACGACATCAAAATTTGCAATTATGCGAAGTTTAAACTTATCCAAGCGGTGGTCATGTGCAACATATGGGTAAATCCAGATTAGATTACACTTTTTTTGTCGCAAGGGGTTTGAGTATTAGAATTTTGAAATTTTGCCCTAAAAATGTCTGTGACATCATAAGAAACTAAATTGGCATAGTGACAACCACAAGAAGTTCATGTGGCCATATACATCAGACTCGAAGAAAAAATGAAGCGTCCCTCAAGTTACAATGTTCAATTTATTTTGCTCAGGTACCTTATTTTCGTAGAAGCTTAATCAAGATAACATCAACAGTTATTTACATAAAAGGTTGCAGTTCTAGCACTTATTTCTGTTTGGAGGTCAGCCCACTAAATGCATAATGGTGATTTTTCGAATCTATCTGAGTTATCTGGAGCTAGCATTTTTGGAATTTGTGTTTGCCTTGAAGGCAGTAATTGCTCTGCTCAGTGTTTCCTGTGATTTAGTGTTTACTTCTATGTAGAACTGTAGAACTATGATACCCAAATGGGTTCTATCTTTTTTTAATGGCCAGCATAAAAAATACAGCTTTATGGGGCACTGCATGATTTGCATTTATTCACAGGCCTATCGCAGGACTACAAGTTTTTTTGAAGAAAAATAAAGCAGCGATCCTGTATTCACTCGCGAATATCAATGTCAGCGAACACTTTTATCCCTCTTCTATCAATAGTTGGATCATCTAACTTTCTCACAATTTCCCAGGGAGATATCACGGAACAATCAGTTACAAGAGAATCGACGAATTCATTAAATCGTCCTCTAAACGTGTATTGCTTCAAAAAACGAACACGAAAATCCCCATTCTCAAATCTGCTGGTAATCTGAGCCGCGAAATGTTTTTTCCTGTTGTCACCCGTTTCGAGACCAACAAGTATCCAATCATCGGATTTGAGTGGGACTGCAACCACAGGAGATGAGCTTGTGGACAATTCAGAACACGTTGTGAGATCACTTCCATTTGTTTTGTCAAACGTGTCAAGTCCACCACTGCTGCAATTATTTGCGTAATTAAATGTCCTTGGATTGAAGCAACCACAAGAGGATTTGCAGTGGCAAGCCAAGTCTTTAATAAGATATCCATTTTGAGCCGACCATTTTAGGTAATGACATTTCGAAATACCTAAAATTTTGAATTTCATGCTTATGACATCGAAATGCGTTTTTGAAAGCATGAAAATATAGGCAGGCCTAAAGAAGCAATTTCTAGCGTGACACACGGGGAAAATGAAAATGACGTGTATTATAGGCCTATGGCCTATCTCGTGATGCATTCATGATGTCAAAATAATGAATAAAAATTCTAGAATAAGCATAGGCCCTAGATCAAATGTGATTTTATGCATAAAATCTACCAAGCTCTCAATTTTTCTTCTTTATATCAAGTTCAAGCAATTATCATTATGAGACCTCTACAGCAGAATGATTTTTTCAATAGGCCTGGTCAATGTTTGCAGTCAGAAGCTATAGGAAGAGGCTGGATAATGTAGCTTTAGGCCTACTGAATGAGCAAGACTAGAAGGCAACAACAGTTCATTTCTATTCATGTCGCTCTCCATAGATAGGCTACATGTAGGCCACGGTCGGTAAAAATGCAGCGAATCCTGCAGTTGAATTTTGATCGTCAATCATCAGAGTGAGCACTCATATCTACACAAAAGTGACATGATAAAATATAAAATAACTCACCCTTCATGTCAGGCAAGTTTGATTTCCAATATATCTTTCTGTCGATTTCCTCTTTGGACACAGTGGTTATCAAAATATCCACATTTTTTGTCAAATCGCATAAATCTCCCAGGTTATCAATAAACTCTCCACTCGAAACATGTGAATCCCATGTTCGTTTCAAAACAGCGCCGACACCATCCGCTGCGCATTTACCGTGCCCACTCTCACTGAATACCATTCTAGAGAATCGATATGCAAAAAATCGCAAAGTCGAGCAAGAAGCTGAACAGTAAAACGGTTACGGTACTGTGAACTAGGGCTATCAGAGAAGATGATCAATTTCTTTACATATGTCCTGTCAATCAAATCGAGAGCTTTGTGAATATGTGTCACCACTGCATCGGCTGTTTTCCGCCTGTCCGTACTTAATGTCGCAAAACATTTCGGTTCCTCATTTTGTGCATATGCTACTCCTTGGTGAATAGTAATTTGCTAATTGTAGCCGAAGTGTGCCGATTGGACTTCATTCCCAAATTTCATTGTGTAATTTTCACTGAAATCCACCAGCAAACAGATTTCATCTGTTGACATCATTTGCTTCGCTAGCCTCATTTCATGATATTGGTTAGTGAAGGAGAATTGGTGATATGCATACATTTCCATCGCAGTTTCACACTTCAGAGCTAGCTTCTGGACAGAATCAGTGAGTTGAACACGCTTGGTGACTGCTACCGAGACTTCTCTGTCTTTGATTCGCTGCCATTGGACATAAGGAATTGTTGACAACGATGACAAAAATGACCCATCTTCCTCCCACTCCTTGATTGACATTCTGGACACAGGCGCGAACAGTACAACTCTGAATAAGGCGAACATACAATTTTTCGAAGATTTTCAGACATACTTGATGACTTTAGAACTTTGATATTTCGTAATGCCTGGAGGAGCAATCGAGGATTTTCACATTTTATGCACATGCATAACTGTCTGTCAGAAAGCTTGGGCTTCACAACTTGCTTTGGCTTCAATGAAAAGAACAAGGACCGAGAAATCTTTTCTGTTGAATTTTCGGACATATATTTCATGTGCAGGTCACTGATAGAAAACAGCAGATACCTCTTCTGAAAAGACTGTCCACGAATCCTAATAAACTCTTTCTTCCCTGATGCAAGTCTGGAATTATCATCACGACAATAGAAGGAAATGACTGATTGACGAATTGGATTTGACCGAGCAATGTTGATGGTAGCATTATTTATGGTCCTGCAATCTGTCTGTAGCAACTCTCTCAGATGACTCTTGGCACCAAGAAACTTTCTACTGACGTCTTTTAGCGTGCTGGCTAATTTTCTGCGTATTTGATACTTTCTCTTTATTCACTTTATCAGGGCTAGGTGAACATTTATCATCAACTTTACTTTTTTTGAAGATTTCATGGCAATTTCTGATGAGGCATTTGGACCATCGTGATACAAAGGTAGGCCCACACTTCCACCTTGGGCTTTCAATCTCTCAATTCTCTTTTGAAATTTGCGCACTTGCTTTTGCAGTGCAATGTTTCTGTAATTTAGGAGTTTGACCTTTTCCCTCCTCTTTTTTATTTCTCGTTTTCTTGCTGCACGCCTCTTTGAATCACTGGCAGATCAGCAGAAGACGAACATGGAGATGATACTCTTGAATTTGTTGCGCTCACAGATTCTGGTTCATTTGGTTCATTTTGTAGAGATTGGTTTTTAGTTGCTCTGTACTCACTCATGTATAGTTTTCTTTTTCTTGCAAGAAGACGTTTCTGCCTAGGATCACCGTTTTCCTTGCATTTGTGATAAGATCTTAGTGCTTGCTCCCTCACCTTCATCAAACGTTCTCCGCCATTTTTCTTTAGCTTTTCTCGGTATCTCCTCTTTCTCTTAAGCATCTTTTGTCTATCAGGGGCCATTTTGCAGAATACAGCCACTGTCGTTGTCGACCTAGCATGAACTGATGATTTCGTGAAGCAGCAAAAATCTCTTTGTCTGAGAGCCGTCCAATCACAGCTATTGCTTGTACGACGATTCGATGACGTTCACACGTCGATAGCTTTTTACTTCGGAGTTCTATGTGATGCGCAGGATGTGTTTATTGTAGTCAAAGAATTTGTTTGAAAAGTGGTGACATCTTCGAAACGAAAAATTTCTAAATGGACCTTATCAGTGGTGACATATTTTAGCAAACCCTGATCATTCACAAAAGGAGGACTCCGTTCGTGTTGCGAAAGGTCTCTCAAACTAGCAAAAATTCAAGATAAATTTAGAGAATTATGTCTCAATGTTCGATAGCTCCCATCACTCTACAAAGTCAATTGTGATCGCAAAATGTGCAGAATTCAACTCACAATGCCCAAAAACTCACGAGACTAATAAAAAACACAATATATGGCTGATTTTGCTGAGGTGCTAACATAGATAGAAATGCGTAACTTGAGGGACGTCCCTCAAGTTACGTCCCTCAAGTTACAATCTGTGCGTTTCTTCAATCTCTATCAAAGTGCAATGACAATTGAGAGGAACTGAATGAATAATTTAGCAGATAGCTCATTGCCATTTCCTGACATACACTTGACTGAGTTCAAACTTTTTCCAGTTGTCCGGGAACTGGTGTCCCTCAAGTTACGAATTTGTGGTGTCAAATATCCTTCATTTTACCTTAAATTCATTCTCAACATTCATTCATGAGCAATGAGACCGATTTTCTTGCGTTCCTTGCTTCATGATCATATAATAGTTTACCACAAGTAACTACTTCCATCAATATGCAGCTGCATCTTATAAAGCAAGGCGTCCCTCAAGTTACAAATTGCGCGAGTTTTTTAGCTACTATTTCCATGCGACAGCATCATAATCAATTCTGTTACCGTAGGTGAAGAGACTTTCAACTCCAATCGAATTTTTCTTTCAATTTCATTTCATGGCAAAGCTAAATGCGAGAAAAGCAATCAATTACAGAAATACTTCTGTACTCTGCGAGTCTGTCCAAGATCGCAACTTACTTCATGCGACAAGGCATTTTCGGACTTTTTTTAAACCTTTACATCTCTGTGCACCAGTTATGATAAAATTACTTTTAATTTTCTACGTGACCAAGCCCTATGGATCATATGAGTCACGATAGAGAGCAAATCGGATTAAATACTATTGAACTTCACTCGACTAGGCAATGGGACAGAATTTTATTAAAAAGTGTAATCTATTCTGGATTTACCCATATCTTCACATGGTTATGCAACAAAAGCACATAGAAATTTGTCAGAGACTAAGATCGACTTCGAAATTTAACAGCTGCCATTGATTAATAATGATTGGTGTTTAAGCTTTTTCTGTCAGGCAGTATAATGCTGGGTATTACTGTACCACCATCCCTGGGTATTACTCACTAAATTGCTCATCACTATCGTATTGATGAGCATCTATAACTATAAGCATCGGAATCAATTTCTCACTTTCTTGAAAGAAATTAATTTCTTCCGGAAGAAACCCAACCTTGTTCCAGCAGTAGCACCAAATCGGAAAACTGGTGACCACCCTCCCTTCCTACTGACTGTGGAGCAAAATAAGAGACTGTAGAACATCATGACTGTGGAGCAAAATAAGAGACTGTAGAACATCATGCTCTCCAATGTGACTACCTATCAAAAACAGAAATGATCCGTGAGACAAAATGACCCGATTCCTGAGGAGTACACGACGATTCGGCCAGCAGTGTGGACTTCATGGCCCGAATGGGGAGAAATGATGACACAACATTATTCCTTCTCACATATTAAAATAAGTGGTCACTGGTCAGATTGACATTTTCATGGAAATGACCTTCGAAGGGACATTCAAACTTTCTTAAATTGGACTGAATTTCTAAAAGTAATTAACAGTCCAAAAGACGATACTTCAATGCAAGCTTTTATAAAAATGAAGAACGTTTTAATAAATCAAAATAATTAATAAAAGTTCGACCGGTTTCGATTGTAGGACAGTGAGATGGGATACTGTGGCCTGATCATTAGTAGATTGAATCATCTCACTGTCCTCCGATCGAAATCGGTCAAGTTTCAATAATTATTTTGATTTGGAAAGAAATTCTATATTTTCATAAAAACTTAAAATTCGACTGAATCCATTAAAAATGACATCAGACAGCTAGAACTCACTCAATTCGCTTCGATCTTTCACATTTATAGATCGGCTATCTCCGACAAATCCTTGAACATCTTGTCTCCACTGCTGACCAGGGTTAGACTTTACGTAAGGATTCTTGCGGTTCAAACTTTTCTGTTGTGGATTTTGTTGACCCATTCTCATTGTCATTGAGACTTGATTCCTCTGGTGACTTCGAAAGTCATCTGCCCTTTGATATTCTTGTTGACTTTCATGCGGACTGTTGAATGCAGCACGCATATGTGGCCCCATATTAAATTGCTTTGATGGGTGCTGATGATTACCCATCAACGGCGGTCGACGACTTGTCTGCTGTTCTTGGGACAATAACTGAGCTTCGGCACCCGGTATAGAGTGAATTCCTGGGATGGTTACCACAGGATTGCTGTCCATACCACATTTGACACGTCGTTTCGAATCTGTTAGACGGAAGAGAAAAACACTGATGTGATAGATCATTGAGACTGCATGGAAAAAGACAGCATCATGAACAGTGAAACTTTTGAGTGATATTTAATGTTGATTTAAAATTACGAAATGATGCTTTTAGTTTGGGATCAATCGATTCATCACACATCGATTACTGACTGCCATGATCTTCAGATATTGCTTCTACAATCAGTTAACCAAACCGTTTGACCGCGGCCGAGCATTCATATTGAAAGCTGATACTGTTAAATAAGACACATCGATGATTATGACCATGTCACTATTTGGAGCAGACAGCGGTCAAACATCAATTGAATTCATGTTTAAAAACGATGAAATTGAACCACGTCGAGACATCGAAGAGATGTAACTGATGTGACTTAATTCAGTAAATAAATATTAGGTTAGCCGTCTCGTAGTTATAAAAAAAATTTATTTTTTTTATTTTATTATTTGCTATTGCTCGGCCGGTCCAACGCCTTCGCCGGACAGATGTCGAAGTCAAGAAGGAAAGAGGTCGACATCCGTCGAAGGCGTTGGACGCCGAGAATTTTTATAGTCAAATATGGGGTGGTATAAAAATTTTTTTTTTTATAACTACGGAGGGGCCTTCCGCTAACCTATATTTCTGGGGATTGAAATTGCCCCTGTCGACTGATTAACTGTTTGATGTGAATTAATCATAGTCAGGGATGTGATTCCTCCAAATGAGCGCTACCAGAAATAAAAATAGGAAAGGACGTAAAACCATGAGATAAAGAAATCGTATTCGTAACCAACTCGGAGTGGTGACCAGAATTCCGTCAAAAGCCAAAAAATCACATCCCTGAAAATATATTCCTATGTCGAGATGCTTTTGCAAAATGCAAGCTATACACTTGTAAACCACCAATAAGATGCTGCTGTCAATGGTCAGAATCATCATTACTCAAGCATGCTTTGCCTTAATAAAATTGAACAACTTTGGAATAAGTAAAGAAACTCGAAAGTAGTAGGTTCTACTTTGAAGCGGAGTGCTTTTTCGGTGTTCTATGAATTGAATTAAATATTTGATTCTGCTAGTGCAAGGTGAATATTCAAAATATATACTTTAATTGATGAGATACATGCAAGGGAGCTCCTGATGCAATATTTCTCCTGAAATTCACTTATTGAGAAAATGCGATTAGTTCAATTCCCTGCGGGAATTTCGGGTTTGAATCTGGTTGGTAAGCAATGTTCGGGTTGTTCTTGGATTTCTTCGGGCCGTTGGAGTCAATTTTTAAGACCGCACGGCTATAACTGAAATTCTTCTTTGTTTTCACGACCTCATTTTCCCTAAAAAGGAAAAAATCATATCTTTTGCCCTGAGCTTGTACTGCCTCTTAAACGGTAAACAGCAGAATGATAACACAAGAAAATAATGAGCATTCATTGTTTCATGAAATTACAGACTACTGAACATAGATATTTGCCTGCCTATTAAGTCTGAAGATAAAAGCAAGAAGTTAAGCACTGGCAAAAGGAAATTCTTTGGGCATTCAGAGGGACAGAGATATGAGTCTAATATATAAATGCTTTCTCAAAGATACGAAGCTCTGTGATCGATCATAATAACTTCATACCTTAAAGTTTTGCCTTGAAGAGCGATGTCGACACTTAAGATATTGTTGGAGTAATGCCTGACAATGGTTGGTCCTCTTCAACCACTTTCACATTACCTTAGTGTAAGTTCCGCCGTTTATTAGTTGAGGTTCCGCAAGCCAAAGGTTTTATGTTCCGCTGCTAACTTGCTTAGATTCCGTAACCTCCTACGCAGCTTGATCCGTATGGAAATCGCAATTGAAAGAATTTATGATGTTGGATCGCAGGTTAGGGGAAAAATAGCTCCTTATAGCAGGTTGGGACAACTTCTCTATGCGAAACCAGGGTTTGATCTTGATGTAATACGCTCTTTGCATAGATTCGGTATATGCTTTGCGCTTCTTGCATAGATACCTATCATCTATATCGACGTATATCGAAAATCTCACAGACAGCTCATGCTGAGTTTTGTGTCTGACTTTCGAATTAGTTCTTGCATCAACTATCAGGACCTGAATTTTGGACTAGAAGAACAAGACAAAAAATACGAGAGATGCAAGTATTAGGTCAACTTACAGAATGAGTAGGCTACTCAAAAGCACCTACACGAAAATAATACACAGAACGTCAATACAGACTGTCATACTTATGTCCGAATATCCACCACGAGTGTTTTTGCTTCAAAATTATTCTCTGTCCCTATTTACGCAAGTATGATATAAAAGATATTCTACAGGCATTAATGAAAATGATGTGCAGTTTAACTTCAAACAAGCAGATTACTTATCACATTATGTTTATTGATATGTGGTCTGAGAATTTATGAGTGGATCTCTTCTTCCAAACACTAGCACATCAATGATTCAGCTTGATTATAATATTATAGGAAAATTACAATGGTTACGCTCGTTACTTAATAGTCACTTTTCTAATTATCATCTTGTCCCCTCTTAAAAACAATAATGTTACTAGTCCTAATCCGATATCTTCAGATTATTATGAGTTTACATATCTTTGATGATATGTAAAATCGGTGCAAAAATCTGGAATCAACGGATAAACCTTCTAGTCAAGAGATAGAAATCAAGGCCTTATTCGCTCGGTACCTAGAAAAACAACTGTCTGCACTGTTAAAATCAAGCAAGTGAAGAAACAAATCATCCGAAGAAAACTCCATCACGAATACATGTGAAAGTCAATCGAAGAAAAATTAGAGCGATTCTCTCTTTTTTGGGAGACACACGCATTCTTGCAAGTAAGAGATAATAAATTTGGTAATGTTGTGCTGATGAATACGCACTAATTTGCTGTTTTATAGGTGTCAAACTGATATGGTTCTTAATTATGAAAATTGTTCCTTGTTAAGGTTAAACGTGAATCTAAGACTATTCGATTGTGCTGGCCTAATTAACATAATGCATTCCACTTAAATTGTGAAACATGTATGAATATATTCTGACACATTTATTAACTCATATGTTCCTAGTTTGAGTTATTTGGCTATGATGATAATTAATTAATCAGGTTTGCTATGATTATGCTATCAGGCTTATAAGTAGATTTTGAAAGTAATCAATTGCGCACACTATTTAATGTAAAATTAATAAGAAAAACATTTTGTTTCGATCAAGATACTTGAAATACTTAATTTGATCAATTTATATTACAAGCAATTTGTTGCTTGTTGCTGAGGGATCAAATCAAAATGGTCACCGTACAATGGCATTGATAAAACTGAAACTCTCTGTCTCAATAAGTTGAAAGCATTGCGGGATTGCTATTAGGATAAAATATTTAAAAGCAAAGATGTGAGACAATTTCGGTTTAGTGCCTCAACTGATAGTCCGGCCGCCAGAACGAGTTTCTGCAGGGAACGAGGCCGAATGTGAGACTTTCACAGAATGATGTACACCCTATGCCTACCTCAAAACGGCACGTCTGCCGAGTTCTAGTGAGTTCCTCTTCTTGTCAGACAGGATAAAAGAAAAACACATGTAAATCCAATGGGAGGCAGATTGCAGTTTTTGGCTAAAATGAAATTTTCTATGTTTTCTTTAATTAAACGAAAAGTACTAAGCCCAGAGTCATAATTTTTGGCATGGAATGTCATCAGGTCATTTCCTATGATGTGCATGTGCTATTATCATGCTTCTGATCGACAATGTGTGTGAGAATGTGGTTGAAGGTGGATAAAGTTGCTCAAAATGTTTGTGTTTGCCGACATTAGGAGGCTCGCCAAATCTAAATGTGTCCAGCTTTATAGACAGGGGTACATGAAGATGAAAGGAAATGACCTGAAGACATTCCATGCCAAAAAATATGACTCTGGGCTTAGTACTTTTCGTTCAATTAGAGAAAACATAGAAAATTTCATTTTAGCCAAAAACTGCAATCTGCCTCCCATTGGATTTACATGTGTTTTTCTTTTATCCTGTCTGACAAGAAGAGGAACTCACTAGAACTCGGCAGACATGCCGATTTGAAGTAGGCATAGGGTGTACATCATTCTGTGAAAGTCTCACATTCGGCCTCGTTCCCTGTAGAAACTTGTTCTGGCTGCCGGACTATGACAAGTTTACTTATTCTCTACATGCCTCTGACTGACAATGGCGAGCTCGTCATGGTGCAATCGCTATCGCAAAAACTGGGCAGCTAGGACAATGAAACAAAATGAAGAGCACTGCACGTCATTGTCAGTTGCATTAGTGTCGGAAATACAAAATCGGGGCTTAGAAGAATAATAGCAGTAATAGTAGTGACAAGGCGTTTGGTGCTTCAAGACTGCAGCGATCATATAATGTTTCAAAGTCACAGAAAATCCACAGTCCTATGCCGCCGGATTTATCATAAGTGTTCACCAGGTTTCGAGAGAGTGTGCACTATAAATGGTACTGTGTCCTTACAACACGAGAGATGTTCATCAATAGCCGTTTCAACGTCAGAAATAAGCATTAACGACAGCGCGAAGAGAACAGGGAGTTCAGGAAGAGGAAATATCTTCGAGTGTCAATTCTTCAACTGCTACGTGTTTGCATATCATTAAACAAAAGAATGATGAAGTAGGCCTAAATCAGTTATCCTTTGTCAAAAAGTCACGAGATATTATATTGAAAGTCGTATAGACATTTTTGTGTTTCTGAAGGCATGGGAACTGTCCGTCTCTAGGTATTAATTAAGTGTTGAAGCATCAAGAGTATGCACGTCATCTTGATTGTTTAATTCAAAATGTCATGGGTTTGTAAATGTAATAAGGGCGGTTCGCACACCCCATCAGTAATAATAAGGGCTTTTCGCACGCAATGTGTACAAAGCGCCCTTATTACTTTACATGAAGTACAAGTATTCAAATTCAAAGTTGACTCCTGAAAGTGCATAATTGATAGTTGACAATATCACTGACTAATTCGTGCTCCAACATTCAAAAGTGTACCAAATGCCCTTTCCACGCAACTACTGTACAGAGAGCTCTTTTCACACGATTGGTATTGTCTTTTGTACCAATGGCCTTGTCATTATGGTAGCAGTAATTAAAACCGAATTCGGATAGGGTTAACGAATTTATTTCGGGTTCAAGTTTGGGTTGATTGAGAAATATTCGAGTTCCATGGTTACGAATTTATGTCACCTAGAAATTTGTGAATATGCTGATGCTTTGTTGACTTCCTTTGTAGATCCATGTGCATATTTTATAAATTCAATGAATATAAATTTCATGCATGTATGCATGTACCTAAGTAAGAATACTGAATAGATGTCCTAAATCGCTTATCTATTATCAGCGTTGTTTATTTCTAGTTAAATCAAACTTCAGCTTCGCTTTTTCAAGTGTATACAGGAATCAGTGTATATTTGAAAAAGTTATAATATGATGAAGCATTAAATCTACCTCCATGTTTGAAGTACGTGGAATTTCGGTTCCAATCGATATTCAACCAAGTTCGAGCATAAAGTTTCTTGAAATACCGCTTTAATTAATCAATATCATCCGATGTGTGATATCAACACTTCAGACAATCATGGATGCAATCAAGCGACATCATTACACAAACAAGAAGAAGGTACAGATTATTGGTGAAAAGTAACAATTTCCTTCATTAAAGCTTAAGCCTAAATAATTGGAAATTCAATTTTGATTTTTCGATAACATTTTTCGGGTTGTGTTTGGGTTTTCTAGCTTCGTTCAAATGTTCGGGTTGGATCGAAAAAGAAATTATGGTTCAGGTACAGGCTTCAGTTCATAGCCGTTGCACACCTCAACTCCGGAGCCCTTCCCCTCTGATTTTGATGTTCCTATGATTCAATCGTTCCAAAATTATTGTACAACACAACAGGCGCATGTTCGCTCCAGTCACGACATTAGCTTCTTCCAACTTCGCTTTCGTGCTACTGTAAGGAGCGATTCAAAATTTTAATTCCACTTTTTTTCAAAAAAAATTTAATACTTTGAGTATCAGTTGGAAATTGATGGTAAATGACTTTGATAGATGCTACGTTTTTGATCAGCAATCCCAGGGAGGCATTTTTAACAGGGTTGCCGTGGGGATTGATATTTGAATCCCCACCCCATCCCATACGCACAGAATCCCCACACCCCCACAGGATAGACCCCTGATTAATATGTTGCTCTTGTTCGTATGGAATGATTGATGTCCAATATCTCCATCTCAGTGGAACTTCTGCACATCATTCAACAATCCGAAGGCCATATTTGACTCCAGAGATGTGGAATGGGAGTCCTTGAAGAAAGTCACCGACTGCATGTTGTAACTTTTATTTGCTATATTCGGTATAGGCCTATTGCTCTTTAAAATTGTAGTAGACTACTTTCCATCATTACTGAGCCTTGATTCTGACTTGCCACCTAGAAATTATTGCACCGAAAATTTAGCTAAATGCTTGTTCAAGTAAGGAATAGAGCCCGCTATACACACGTATTTGACTTACAAATTTACAGTTGCCTGAATCATTGGTTGCATTAGCAGATAGGTGTTATTTTTCTACTCTATTCGTAAATTTTTGTCGTCTGCTGCCAGCTTACACGTACAGTTTACATAGTATCTTCTCATTTCACTCTTAATTCTTCAATGATTCATGAGACATGACACCCTTTTCCCATAAAACTGAGCTTACCATGATGTAGTTTACCGTAAACGTAATTCTATCTCCAAATGTTTTCTCAATAGTATGACGACATTGTCTTTATTCCTTTGCTTTTATAACAAATCGGTTATTGATCAGCTTGTGTTTTTCAAACTTCCTACTTTACTCACTTTGGATTTTTGGTTCACCTAACCTAGTTATTGACCATGTCGATCCCACTTCATTTTGCTACATGATTATTTCAAGAGTACAATTTTTGTATTACTGTTAAAGAAAACACATTAGTGTAAAATTCAACAATTATACATGTAGACTAAAGGAAACGTGGTCTTATTAAAATGCTGGGATGAAATATTGATACGAGTATGTACTTAGTTCTGCACAACACTCAAGCATTGCATAGTACGCTATTTTCATACTTCGATATTTTGAAATTTCGATATTTCTTATATTCGCCTTTTACCGTCTGCATCAAGTAAAATCAAACCTAAGCTTACACTACATGTATACATGTTACGCGAAGCATTCTCATGAAATATACACACTTTCATGTCAAAATAACTATACTAAAATTCCTCGCTATACACAATCGTGATTAAGTACAGCATGTCTCACAGAAGCAAGCATGAATATTTATCAATACCATCTGTTGATCAATAATATCTATTGAAATTTTAACTATTAGTTTAAGTCCTGAAGGACCTTAATGTCCACACAATATTTTTAGCCAGCTGCTTTTCGTGAAGAATCGATTTTTGCTGCAAATAATTTTGAGTGCATGAATTTGGATGTTTTGATAGATTATATACGACTTTCACGTGTTCCCTTTGTGAGAATATAATCCTGGGCTGTCCTATAAGTTGGCATTTGGGGTTCCTAATGTGAGGATTTTTCATTCGCTTGGTTGCTTATAGTGGTGCTATTTTCAAATAATAGGAAGTCCATCAACATACAAAGACAGGGTTGAACATAAATAAAAAATATTCATATGTTGCTACATTGCCAGAACTTCAAAATGGTCACTCTATCACAAAAAAAGTCACCTGTCAAATATTATTATGCAGGCCTTCACTATATGTTTGCGGTCTACCAATGTGTATGATAGCCATCGGTTATTGCTCAGTGGATCATGCCATGTTCATACGTGTGAATATTCCCGTTTACTATTGGTTAATTGAATTAATGCAGCAATCATTGATAATTCTATCTCCATTGATCAATGCCGATAAAGAAGTAAAATATCAAAGCGAGTTTGGCCTCTATGCATCTCAAGTCTGGAATTGTTTCGCAGTAGAAATCGACTAAGTAGGCCTACAAGTGGTGAAGGAAAAAGCTTTGAATCAATCTAATCTACTATCATAGATATAGACTTCGATGAAAATCATCCTGATATTCTCGATCACTCATGTCACCGAATTATTACACAAGAACTGGGAGTATGTTGACCCATTTGTGCACAGGGTTGGTCAAAACCCACCCGGTCAGAAAAAAACCCGATTTCATCCGCCCGGCGGGCGAAATCGGGCGGGTGAAATCGGGTGAAATGGATTTTTCCATATTATGTCATTTTTTCGATGCTTCTAATTAAAATACAGTAATGCCAATTCATTTTTCTGATTTATTGACTCTGCCTCTTCTCAAAAATCATCGTATGGAATGTATACAATTCCGTAATCTACATGTTTCTTACTACAACACTTAATATTGAAAAGGAAAAGGAAAACCGAATAATATGTCAACGTCCGATGTTTTCATTGCGCAAGAAACTTAACGCCTATGCTGATATGATGCCCATTGTCCATCCCTGACTCGCCGGACATCAGCCAGCCTGGATTTGTCAACAGCGGACTGTAGTGATGCATTCGTGAGATGATGGGGAATTCGGGAGAGCGCACGCATTTTGGTTGACGCTGCTGGTTGCATGTCTTTGGGTGGCTGGTGCAGTCTAAAGCAGAGAGCGTAAATAACGCTCTCTGGTCTAAAGTGCGTAAGATAAGATCGATATTGGCAAACAATGATTTAAAGCCACTGCCCACAAGTCTGATCATTAATGTTATTATCGCATACAAAAGACACTCGGAAATGATGGGGAGTTCGGGGTGGCGCGTGCGTGGTGCGTGGTAGGCGCGCGTCATTACTGATACCGCAGCAGGCTGCAAGTCTGCAACGGACACTTCGGACCATAAGAAAGAGTGTGCGTCCTCCATTTCACATATTAGGACGAGGTCTTTCGACCACACCAAACGACCATCCTCAGGTAATCAAAAATAAATAAATAAATAAAATGAATCGAAATTATGATATGAAAGTTCGACGAAACGATCTGCGTATTATTTAGCTTTAGTATCAGTAATACTGCTAACAGTTGGGCCTATATTTTTGTCTAGGCCTATATTTTCTTACTTTTTGAATACCGGTATGACAAACAGATATTTGGTGATCGATGTTTAAATGACTAATTAGATCTTCCCCGTTTTGACCATATATTTTAATATAAAGTTCAATTTATAGCCTCTACTGTACACATGTGTATTCTCTCAGATAATACAATAATAGAAAAAAACTTATAAATTTTAGATAACAGCCAATCTTGTGTGAAGTATTCGTAAATGTAGGTGAGAGAATAACTTCATATGATTCCTTATTTAGATAGCCTGTAATTATCTGAATATTTGGTACGGCTAAAATACAGTAACCTATATTATGTACTCACCGATATTTTCTCATGATATTGTATTTTAATCATGGTTTACATTACACTGATGTGTGCAATGTAGTTTGATTTTTCAATAAAATGATAATTATGAAATAAGAGATTACCTCTTAATTTCAAGAAAATCGAAATAACTAGATTAAACCCGGTATAAAAAACCCGCCCGGATATAACCCGATAAAACCCCGGGTGGGTTTTTTTGCCGACCAACCCTGTTTGTGCATGGTGATGAAATGCAGCACAATGAACCATTTATTAAGGTACACTTAAGTGTGCAGTTAAGGATGCCTATCAGATGAAAGTGAAAGTTCTGACAAGTCGTGGACAAGTGAAAATCTGAGCTTTCATTATAATTATAACTGCAATGCGAGTAGATGGCTTACAGTTGAATAGTTTGGTGTGAGAAATCTTTATCACACTCTTCATGTATCCGACGAAAACCTGGAACTATCATTATGAGTCATTCAAAATTATTGAACGTGTGTTACTAATGTGAAAGTGATCATCATAGATATTTCATGCATTTTAAGTGGTGAGATGGGTAGGCTGCGTGATACTTCGTCATTCAACTTCAAAGTTGATTGTGTGATATGATGTCAGTTCTGATTGCTTCTAGTGAATGTCAAAAATCTTCAGAATCCCCATAGAAGCCCTATGGGAGCTGTGAGGATGGCCTCAATACCCATACCCACCCCATACCCATGGGTATCCCCATAGAATCCCCATACCCAAGGCAACCCTGATTTTTAGACAATGTTGGGAGTATGTGATTGCATTGGGATCTTTAGTCATGTCACTTTTACTTGTCATGAACATGTATATATTATTTGCTACTATCTTAGTTGTAAAACTTGCAGAAAAAATACAGTAACTGCTCATACAATGAATGAATGCAGCAAATATTTTGAGGTATGATACTCTGTCCATTTTATGACTTAAGGTCCACTATTTGTAGCATAAAATTGACAGTCCTTATACTTGCAAAGCTATTATGAGTTGTGTTAAAAGCATAGTGTCATTATTCATACAAAAAGTGCATTGTGGATTACTAATGAACATGTTAATATTGATAACTTCATTTGTACTTTGCTAATGGTCTATAAGTGATTTGAATTGATTAAGATGCTAAAATTTGTAAAGAAAACTGGCAAGCGCTCGGTTTTCAAAATGTACTTTTTTCAAAGATCAAACTTATCATATTCCCATGGGCAAAACTAGATGTAATGAGAAGTGAGTCACATAAAATTTAAGTCACAACTGGAGCAACATCAAGAGAATGTCTAGGGACCATGGCCGTATTAATAGAGATAGCACTACCCTAGTGCTAGCCTAGCAGCAACTTCCGTATTAATGAAGGTAGCAAAAGGGTAGCACTAGGCTAGCACTATGTCTGAGACCTAGCGCTGGGACCGTATTAATAAAGGTAGCACTACCCTAGTGGTAACCTAGCAGCAACTTCCGTATTAATAAAGGTAGCAAGAGGGTAGCGCTAGGCTAGCACTATGTCCGAGACCTAGCGCTAGGCTGTCGTATTAATAAAGATAGTAACTATCCTAGTGCTAGCCTAGCACTACCCTAGCGCTATGTCCAAAATCTGGCAAATTCCCTGGCAAGGTCTCGACCCCCCCCCCTAGCGAGGTTTTAAGAGCAATATTGAAGGATATCTAATGTGATGTTTACAGCATGGTAATGTTGAGCGCATTGGCTTCAAGATGGTGTGTGATTTTTCTAATTTGAATAAACATGTCGAATCATAAACTGCAATTATAAAAGTTATTCCATAACTGAATAAATTTTGCGCTAAAATGGAATTTAAGCGACACAGTCTATTTGTGCATTACACTTTTGCACTAGACGTCCTGATAAATGGATAGTTATTTTTTACATTTAGATAGCCAATATTCCTATTTATAATTTTCACTTAATGACGTCAAAATAGATTATCATTGATACTAATTGCTTGCGCATGGAGTAATACAACGGTGCAAAAATTCCGTGATTTTCATAGCTACTGAATTTACTGAATCGTGGGTTTGCTATTTTAGAATCTCAAGCGCATTTTTGAATATCCCTACAAGCGCGTTTCAAATTGCTTGAAATTCACAATCGTTGATAAATTTGTATGATAATGAAGTTGTGATGAAATAGTGTGCTTCAAATTGATAAATAATCGAATTGAAATTTTTTATCTCAGTAGCCTGATAAGAATCAAGATGTATTGGCGATAAATTGACAAACATTTTTCTCTCCAAAACGCTTTAGAAAGTAATTCGGAAATAATTCAGATAACAGAAGAAATTCAGAGAGTAAGAAGAAAACTCCAAATCAATACATCTGCCACTGCTAGTGATTTGATAAAAAACGTTCAAGATATGAATTACAATAATACATCATATTATATTTATATGTAGTGACTTGTTCACAATGTAATAAGTCAGACGATTCGAGGGATTTATTTTCGGATTTTTCAAAGAAAAATATATTTTCTGATATTTCATTCTCAGATTTAAATGTTTACTTTAAATTCATAATTAGAGCGATCATGGCATGGGAGGATCCCACTACGCATAGATGTTAATTGTTAAGAATTACTTTCTTATACCTACCAAAATAATGAGACTGAGACTACACATTGAGTTGGATTGCCATTGCTCCATCGTGTGCGGTAGGGGGGTGTCATATGTTGTGTCACTTGCTTGGCAACATATTATAAGTAATGTATTCTACACTGTTTTTACACTTTGAAATTTAGCTAATTATTATGTTACATTATAGATCGGAAGAACATACCGATTGGAATGAGCCCCATTTCATGCATCGAATTATTCAACCATTATTCATAAGCAAGGTTTCATAATGGGCCGTATACATAAAAATGAGAAATTCTTTTTCTTGAATTATTTTGAGATTTTCTCGCAAAAGTATGCTTAAAACTTGGCGCTCAGGATGAGAAATTCTTATCAGAAGAATTTCTCAAGTGACTCTGAGATTTAGATGATGATATGCACAAAAACAGATTTTGAGATTTTCTTATGAGAAAATCTTATAACTTTGTGAGCTGCTATTTTATTGCTTACGCTACCGACGATGTACATAAATCGATGTTGTTATGGAAACTTGACGGCACATCGCTTTGCAGCATAGTTCACAACCGCTAGCATTCTCCTTTCGTCATGTTGAGCTTGAACGTTGTCCGCAACGTTATTCAACGTTATTATATCTAGATTCTATTCAACGTTATTACAATGAGCACAGGTGTGCTCAGTACAAAGCATTGTTCTTAGTGTGCGTACAACCAACAGTTGAAATATTGTCATTCAGTGAATTGGTTGTTGTTCAGTGAAGTTGAATGGCGCCACATTATATGAGGGGCTGCAGTGGTTTTTGGAGATGGGCGATTTGACCACACCTACCTCATTGTTTGCCAATTAATGCGGGGCGCTATTTGGTGTTCCGAAGTTTGCATAGATGAGGCGGTGTTGAGGTGTGAGACAAATTCAATGAGGGGCTGTTGACTGTTATTTCTTGAAGTTTGACAATTTGACAGAATCTCAATTATTATAAACATAAACATTATCATAAACATGAGTTGCGAAGGTGTTGTTCTTGATGGTATTTTTCGGTGTACTCCTCTGAATGCACGAGTCAATGTCTTGGGTGGATACGAACGTAAATCGTGTGTCCATTGTCGTCGGTCTTCCACTATTGATATGACTTTGTTTTCTGTTTAACTTGAATATATTTCAGTCTGATTGCATCATATTAAGTCTGACTGAATCATCTCTTTTAAAGTATGCAAATTTCAGATAGCAACTCGCTTTAACCAGAAGTCCAATATTAGAAATAATAAAATGCGGGGCGGCTCCTTCTATTTTCAGAGATGTGCCATGACAGAACAATGAGGGGCAAGATTAAGCATAAATGGGTTTCCTAAGAGAGTCGGAGATTCGCAGCTTCATTTGAGAGGGGCGTAAAAGTCAGACACTAAGAACAAGTTAGTTGTCGCTCATGAAAGTTAGACTCGGGCTTCGCCCTCGTCTAACTTTCATGAGCGACAACTATCACTTGCATCGCTTTGATCGAGAAAACGTTCAGTGGTTGGCGTCACATCTATTTCCTTCGTCTGAAACAAGAGGTGGAGCGGTTTCATTCACACAGAAGGTAGAAATCACTATAAGATATCTTGCAAATCCTGGATTCCAGAGTCACATCGCTGAACAGACTGGTTTTCATCAGTGCACTGTATCCAGAACGATAAATGAAACAGTTCCACTGACTGCCGCAGTGGCAGATAGTTGGATACGTTTTCCAACAACTGCTAATGAAAAGCAAACAGCGAAAGAAAATTGGTTTGCAAAAATGGGGTTTCCCTCTTGCATAGGGGCCATTGATTGTAGCCATGTGAAAATCGACAAGCCCAGTGGATCATTCGGAGACGAGTATGTCAACAGAAAAGGATATCCATCTTTAAATGTTCAAGCTACATGCAATGAAAACTGGGTGTTCCCAAGCATTGATGTCAGCTGGCCAGGATCGGCTCATGACAACAGGATCTTCAAAAATTCTCAACTTTTTAGGTAAGTACCGATGTCAATCACGCTTACTCAGTCATCCGGCTGCAATCAATTATATATGTAATTAATATATTAATTATATATAGTAATTATATAATTAATTGAGGCCTTATGCCAATCACAGAGATAAAAGCTCAAGGCTTTGTTCAAGGACTATGCAATCGCCTTTTCTGATGTTTTGATCCATTCTCCCACAATCGGCTGTAATCGGCGTTATTGCGTCATTAATTCTAAAGAAGATCGAACATTTTCGCTGTCATCAAAATTTCTAGTCGTGCTTCCGGATTGGGCAACTTTAAGTAGACCCATTCTGCTGCTCAGCCCACATGAAATCGAAAAGTTAGCAGGGTTGATTAGAATAATTTCTTTTTTACAGACACTTGCATGAAGAATCTTCTGGAAGTTCAATGATTCTGGGAGATGAAGGATATGGTATAGCACCTTTCCTCATGGTTCCGTACCCGAATCCGACAACAAATGCACATGTGATTTTCAATAAAGCCGACAAAGAAAATCGCTTTGTCATTGAACAGACTTTTGGACAATGGAAGCGACGTTTTCCGATTCTCAGATACGGTATTCGCCTGAAATTAGAGCGTGCTCCGTCATGTGTTGTGGCATGCGCTGTGCTTCATAATATTGCGAAATATCTCGGAGATGATGACAACTTTGAGGAGTTTGAAAATATCGATGAGGATATGGTCTTGCTTTTCAATAACAATGGTGATGAATTGGCCAACAGTCTAGTGCAGCTGTCGACAGTTTGATAAAATATGTGAAAATCATCTTGTGGCTTTGTCATCCTTATTTTCTTTCAGCTCATCAACTTATGTCGTTTTCGTATTCGAAGGCCTACATGTGAGATACTTAACATTTTCAAGAATTCGACAGTATTACTACCTGCATGATTAATTGATAGTCACCTAAAGCACCTGCTTTTATAGCCAATCTCTAGTCTAATGAACAGGCTTTTCATTTTTGTGTGGCGTGCCAGCATCTAATTTGAGAATTCCACTGAAATACAATAGGCTACTGTAGTATATATAGATATGACAGACAAAAATGCATCAAATTTACAGAAAAGGTCTTGCTATCTAGAGGACTTCTGTATAATCCTGAATTTTTACCTATTCGCAGGCCGCACCAGAGGATTCACAACTTAGGAATTGTAATTTGATGAATTTTAAAATTTAGAAAGATGACATCTGATGATCCTAGAATCCGAGGAAGTGAAATTGTCTACATTGGTCTTTTTCTTCTCTTGTTCAAGACTTCATATTTTTTACATTTCATGCAGCTTTTCTGATTTAGACTCCCTCATCCAGATTATACTGAAAACAAAGCAAAGCAAGCCAGATTCAAATGCATCTATTTGCCGTTACAAGTTTGTGTAAGATGGGTTGCAAGAAGAGCACTGAGGATGGTCTTTGGTGTTGCTAGCGTCAAGCAGGCGACGCTTTTCGAATAAACTTTAATCTCCAGCAAACAGCCTTGTATTGTTAAAGCCGAAGGTGCGCGCATGTACAAATTTTATTTCGAAGTTGAGCGTCTAATTGGCAGATTTCTATCCTCCACATTTTCGCTACTGTTCCAGCAAAATTATAGGGATTGTTTTAAAATTTCGTTGAGTTAATTCACGTTCTCTATTACAGTAATCATAAGGAGTTCAATGCACGTGCGGAGATGTCAAGTGGCTAAAATTCTTAAATTCATCCTTTCAACCGCAAATAGTTCACTGCTGATACTCGCGTTACATTTCACTCTCTTTTGTAGGACGTTAAACACCGCAAGCTAAGGACGTCATCATATTCATTTACTGTGAAGAATGTATTCTTTTTTTCATAACTTGCAAAATTAGTTCATTTTGATGTCATATTGAAGATCGGGAGATGATGTCGATTAAAATGAGCCCCTTTACATATATTAAACTATTTGACAATCGTTCATTAGCAAGACAGTTATCATTTCGATGTTTTATCTTCTCTGAATGATAGGAGTCAGGGACTCCTATATACTATGGCTCGACGAGCCATAGTATATAGGAGTCCCTGTAAGAGTCAACAGGCGGGAATGAAGGAAATTGCTTTGATCTCCGACATTCACACTTGTATTGTTAACACTGAACGCGCGCGCTTCAACATATTTTCACTCGGAATGTGCGTCGAATTGCCAGATTTCTATGACTCGATTGCCGGGCGTGAGAGCAGGTGGTGAATGCAGCTGCGCGCTGAATCGGCACGTCAATGAAACTTGATCTGGCATTAACTGGCGCCGGAGTTGACGCTAGGCTTTCTCTATTAAAACGGAACTCAAGTTGCTAGTGCCCCTAGTAGCAACTTGCCTAGCGCTACCCCTAGGAAATGCTATAGCAAATGCTAGCTCTATTAATACGGAAGTTGCTTCTAGGCTAGCACTAGGGTAGTGCTATCTCTATTATACGGCCCCAGGACCTCCCCCCCCCCCCCAGTAATATGAGATCACGAAAGGCCGTTGGACTTACCGTTTGCATAAAGGTCCTTGACGTAGGAGGATATGGGATCCGAGCCAACCATTGCTGATGACATAGGTGGACCTCTCTCAGCAGTAGCTTTTACAGTTTCTAATACTTTTCTCAGTCCAGGGTCATTTGTTACCAGATTTACTGCCGATTGTACTGCAGCAGAAATCCCAGGAATCACTGGAGGAGGTACGGGAAGGGGTCTGAAATCATAAAACAGATTCAATCAGTAATTGACAAATTCACCTTAGCACACATTCTATGCGGTGTTGTAAAATGAATACACAGAGGAGGCCTGCGTAGCTGAAAAATCACAAATTCTTTGCTCAATAGAATAACAGCCTTGGCCTATTGCTTTCAAATTGATAGCATACTCTTCATGTCAAATACGTTGATCAGTCTTCATGCTCCTGTTAGATGAGTGTCATGACGGGTTCGGAGACTCATTCAATAAGAGACGCGTGAGACAAAATCATAAGAAATGATGATTCGGTCCGTAGCACTGATGCTCATGATGAAAGTTTTAGGAAAGGATGCAGCACCCAAAGCTGTTATAATTATGTAGTGCATTCTAAATCTAAAAACAGCAACACCCAATACATTTCGTCTAAAAAGACTGAGACTACAGTAAAGAACTCCTTCGTCATACCCTGGCCAGTGAACCGTTTTCTTATTTCTATACTTTCATCACTTCCGGTACCAACTTATCTAATTATCTAATTCCAATTCAATTTGATAAAATGAAACTCAA
Organism: Prostheceraeus crozeri; assembly: GCA_907163375.1. Classification (NCBI taxonomy): domain Eukaryota; kingdom Metazoa; phylum Platyhelminthes; order Polycladida; family Euryleptidae; genus Prostheceraeus; species Prostheceraeus crozeri. The sequence goes on along the minus strand of CAJQUW010015806.1, from coordinate 167,307 downwards.
AACTACAACTTTTGTCAAAAGATCATAAATTTTGCTAGTAGCGTGCATGACCGTTGAATCTTCTTCGAAAAAAAGTGGAAATTCGATGAGCATTGGGAAAGCGATGGAAAACCAGTGATAGTTGAAAATTTAGCAAATGTAATTAAATGATTGATGGAAGAATTTATTATCAATTATGCTTCAACCAAATTTGCCGGGATTGGCTATGTTAGGCTCATCACTTAACCTCGTCACTATCTTTGTAAGACATCAACCTCATTTTTTTGCCCAGTAAAAAGAAATTGCAAAGTACAAAATTGCTTGTGCTGATTATATTCATATACTGCTACTAATATCTCGATTATGAAAATGCCGCTGGATAGACTCACAAATATTACATTCGCTAGCACCAATGTTTCACTGTTCTTCAATAGGGATGAGGTTTGCTAAATACGAGCTTTACATTTTGTGAATATAATATTTTATGGTCTACACAGTGGCATTTTCTTTATTACTTGAATCCAGATGGCCTAAACGAATTTTATGTACCTCGATTATACTTTAGAATTCAAATCATTTCAGGACGCTCCTTATTTTTTCAGTGAATGCTTATATTGCTTTCAACACTCTGGCTAACTTCATATTTTATTGAGGAATATCTATGAGTTATAAAATCTTTCTTGAATTTAATGTAGTTTCGAAATTGTACTACGAAAATGTCACTCTGAAAATTTTGGCGCATGAACTACATGTAACCTGAAAATTGAATCTGCACACTTAATACTTCCATTGTACTGAAACTCTTAATATTTCGCTAAATTTCTTCCGATGCATAATCAACTTTGTTGTCAAGGGGGAACAGCATTTTCAGAATCTTCTGGAGTGGACGCGATAAATCAAGCACACATATAACAAATTCCTACAATTGGTCTGTCAGTAAGCATGATAGGCTTCTTGTCCTCGGGCTTGGAAGTTTTCACTTCCTCAGGTCCTTTGCATCATTGGCATGTGTGATTGCCGAGTTGTTGTCATGTCTTTTATTATGTAAACTTTTATGATTCGCATTGTATTATACAATTCAATAGAGAAAATCTTGGAGAAAAAGGTTGGACTGATCCGCCAGGTAGTCAGAGTTTCCAGAAGTTCATAGGGTCATTCCACAAAAAATCGACAAATGGCCTGTGGCGAAGGTTCTCGGATGTTCTTCAAACTTTACGGATTTTTTTTCTTAACGAATGCTTGATAAGCCCTACTTTTGAATGCTGCCCAAATAAAAAAAATCACGTTGACTTAGGTCTGGACTTCTGTACCCGCGAGAAAATAATTGGGTATGATCATACATATGATTCATACGTATGAAAGTGAAACCCTTTTTGCACACAAATCATAGTATGATATTTTCATACACAGAACATAATATGAATTAATAACAGTATAATCATAGTATGATATTTTCATGCGAAAAACATAGTATGATTTCACAACACTATGATCTTAGTATGATCTTTACATACTCATTACTGTAATTTATCTTACGGCAGGGGGGTTCTTTAATGAAATATTGATTTTCGAACATTCCCTTTATTGTTTAATGACAAAGTTGAAGATTGTAGCCATAACCTTCACAATATTTAGCCCCTATTCAGATAATTAGGCGTACATAAGCGTAAGTATAATTATCGCATTTTCATGGATTATTTCAAAACAATGAAATCTCATACTTAAAAATAAACAGCTTATCTGTTCCAAGCATTTCACTTCTGTGATTTGTGATTTTCCTTCTTGTGGGTATCTTTTCGCCGCAGATAGACATGCAAAGATTTTCTTGTATTTACATAAAATCTTAATATACTTGTGGCGAGATATTTGGTAGTCCTCAGATTGGGAACACGACTGTCCTGAATATGTTTCGATAAAAGAAGAAAGCTTCGCGTTGTAACATTATCTAGCAGTATTTCTATTTAGGAATGAACAACCATTCAATTACGTAGACCATGGGTCCATCAGTATCATTATTATTTCTGCAGTTTCAGTTAAAAATGAAATTATGGAATAAATGTCAATTCCATTATCCGCTAACGATCTTCGAACAATGTCAACAACTCATTCCGGTTGGTCATCTAGTTGGATGATGGTCTTTGGTGCCCTTTTATCTTCCGCTTGGTCCGGCATTCCTGGTTGATCTGCCGCGCCACCTTGTTGACAGTTGCTCTTGTGTAGGTTGTATGTAGAACGTATGTGACAAGTTCTGAAGTGAAGAAATGTAAAAGTTGCATTTTCGAGGTATTATAGTATCATGACAAGAATTGAAAGCTGCAGGGCCTATATTCCATGAATTTCCTATGAAAACCATATTTCAAATTTTCATAATTGAATTTTCAAAATGTTTAAAAATTTTATAGAAATAGATTCGATTGAATTTTAAAATCGATTTTATAAATTATTTATGTAAAGCACAAGTAGCCTACCTCAAACGGCCTTAAGTTTAGCATCATCCATTCGATCGCGGTTTTCTCTTCCTTGACCTTCTGGAGTCTGCGTACATAACTCCTCCACGGGGAATATGTCCTTAATGGCTTTACGAATTGCTTTGAATGTCGACTGTGGATGTTTGGACATCTGGTCAATCTCGTCCAAACATTTGACTGAGAACGTCACGCCATTGAACGTTCGGTCTTCTTCCTCAAACTTTTGCGATCTGTTAGTATTCATTCCGTGATCCATCTTGTCCGCAATCGTTTCAAGTCCTTTTAATGTAGACTCGAGATCTGTAAAACATTGTACATGAAGATATATGTTCAGAAATTTAAAATTTCATACAATAAATGGTTCTCCAATAATATTTATTGTTTACTGACATACAACCTAAATGCGTATCGAGTCATTGAATATGTACCGGAACTAGACAATATAACAGGCTTATTCTGAGCAATGTTGGTACAGGTTCAGTTCAACAGTAGAACCGGAGTGCGATATCATTACTTTGTATGCGTTACGTTGCACAAAATATGTAAACAAACATTTTTACCTGACATCTGTCTTGTGACTGCAACTTGAGCCTGCAGTTTCTCTTTCGGGACAACACATTTGTCCCTCCATGTTTCGATTGAATTTTCTATTTCTTCGTTTCTTCTCTCTAAGACGATACACCTTTCACAAGCTAAAAATTAAGACTTCAATTACTTCACAGTGTATAAAATGAATTTCTTTGACGTACCAGTCGGTAATTGTTTGAGACCGGCTTAATTCTTGCGATTCCACGAAGGATTCCGCGAAGTCTTTTGCAGCTTTGTAAGTTGAGAAGCCTCCTTCGATTAAGGGCTGTGCCTTAAAGACCGCTCCGCCTTTCTACTTGCTGGTCTTCATAGCCAATTTTAGTAACTTAACATTGCTTAATTTTAATAACTTAGTATTGCAAATTTAGTAACTTAACATAATAAATATAACGGTTCATATTCACTAACCTGCAAGCTGATTGATTCACCTGCAAAAGTCAGCGAATAGTAAAGATATTCAACCGCTCTACCGTCAAAAATACAGTAGCCAGAATAAAATAAAATCATCTGTAAATTTCACTTCGAAACAATCATATCCAGCTTTGCGTAAGAGTTAAGTATGTTAAGTATGTACGAATAACTAGAACAAGAATCGCGAAAAGCAGAAAGCTGAGATTCGGTCATTAAGTAATCATGTAAGTACGTTGCCTACCCGAAGTTCATATCTCCATCCAAAGTCATAGGTTTTCTGAATAATTGGCAGGTCTACCACCCAAAGGCCAAACAATGAATTTCACAGGCATGATTTACCCCTACATAAATTTCACACTGAGGTGGTTCGCATGATTGAAATCTCGTGCCAAGAATCATTAGAAATATTACGAATTATGAATCCTAATGAGAGTGGAAAACGCATATAGGCTACGTTTTTTGGGGTATGTTATTATATATAAACTTAAGTTATAGTATGATATTGGTATTGAAATTGGGCATTTCATACATATTAGAAAATCATATCATTTTTATAGTAAAAACATAGTATGAAAAAATCATATGAAAATCATACTATGAAAAATTCATACTCATTTTTTAGTATGATATCCGTATGAAAATTCTGAAATTTCATACGTATGAAAAATTCATAGTAAAATCATACTATGATTCATACCCACTTATTTTCTCGCGGGTATGGCCACTTCATGGAGTTTGGTCCGTAGCCTATCCAACTACGAGGAAATGTTTGGTCGAGGAAGGATCTTGCCTCCTTGCTTCAAAGCGGAGGCTCAAAAAATTTGCTTTTAGCGAAGGTGTGGAGCAGCGAAGACTTTTAACATGCCGCTTAACAAACTTTCAAATATGTTGTTCGGTCAATTTCAGAAACGAATTTTATCTCTGAAAATTAAACTGTTCAATCACTTCGATGATTTCCTGACACTTCCAACTTATCTACTCGTTAGTTCTCCAGTAAATTCATGTCAAAGATGCAAGATGACGACATAGCTGCCAATTCACGCTTTCTGTGTATCTGAGAGACAGAACGGCGCTCACGAGACAGGAGGTTCGCTGTGGTTGGCTGGTATGATGAACCTGCAGCATGCAAGCTGACAAATCTCTGTGAATCTCTAAATGGACCAAAGGTACAAACAGAAGCTATTAGATTATTCTTGAAGAGAATACATCGAATGGTCATAAAATGAAATATTTGTGGTCAAGATGCAACACATTCACTTCTACGGAAGGCAAAATACGACAACAGATTGCACTATGAGACTGAGTTCGCTGTTTATTAGCTGTCAGATTCTACAATGTTCAGTTACTACAAGCATCAGAAGCATGCGATAACTACACGAGAGATGCCGTTGCTGAAATCGAATACTAAAAGTTATTTTGATTATTTGGAAAATCAATAGTTAGACTATCTAGAGCAGCTGATTTAGCTCTCTTCACTTTCTAGCCATGCATCACATGGCAACAATCAAATAATAAAGGCTGTTTGATTTTGAACTGTTCCTTCAACATGGTGTATCTTAGATTATCTACTTTATCTATTCCTTTAAAATTTTCAAACAACACTGTGAGTCGTCAGTTTAAGATGAGCTCGTCCAATTCTATTACACGGCATTTTTTCAGTCTTTCTGAAAGGTGCAGAAGGCAAACTCTTTGGGATCGCCCGTTTTGTTTGTACACTTGTAGGCTATTCGCAGCATTGTTCAGTTTTGGGATTTTGTACATGTTCAAAGAACATAAACAAGTGACTTCCTTGTCATTCTTTCCCGTGAGTTGATCGTCCTATGCATAGCTGATTCGTCACGAAACATGCTAGCAGTAGCGTATCAGATCATTGGGTGATATGACGTCATAACGTCTCCTTAAGTTAATGATTGCGGTTAAGTGAGACATCAGATGCTCGTCTAAGTTAGCAAGATTGACTAGGCATACAATGAAGTAGCCATTGAGACAAGGTTGAATATTTGACAGAACTTCACCTTTAAGGAATGTTCTTGCCGCGCCTCCGTATTGACGTGATTGCCCTTGCCTTTTACAGTATACGCTTTGAATTTTATTACTTTTTTAGATCTTTTGAATGAATGTAGATGTCCACATGTTCAGCAAGTTATGACATTGATAATGCATTTGAAATTTCGAATTGTTGGAAATTGTTAAGTCATTGCAATTTGCGTCATTACTGAGACAATATGACATTTGAAACATAACGAAAAGCTATGATCGCCGTATGATATACGAATGTACAATTATTATTATCATACGACGGCAGTCAGAAAATCTCAACCATTCGGGAAGAACTGAAAACCACATTCTGAAAAAAACGGTAAAATGCGCCAAGAATCTCCGTTCTGTGGACAACATCTTTCTTCCTAGAAATGGCCCACAAATAATAGCAGCAGGTTATGAAAACACTGTAAATGTGAGGGGTTTTTTAATAATCGTCCACATGCATCGACACGGACCACGTCGACTGAATTTGGTGTTAGTCAAAATTCTCTTCTCAGAGTAAGCATGCCTAGAGCATGTGACCACAATCCGTTCGCTAAAGATTTGAGTGAAGAGGACATGGCTCGACTAGTGTTTGCTACGTGTAAAACTTTTGGGAAGCGATCCTGATCTGTTCAACTTCATTCAACCGACGAAGCACAAATGTAGCTACTGGTGAGACAGTCAATCCCCATGTCATCAAGCAAGACCTATCTCTTCATTGTCCGAAGGTCGTTGTTTTGGATTGAGTATGGAGAGGTGATGTTATCGGTCGCTTCTGTTTTCAAGGCAACGTCAATTGTGATAATTATCTCGACAAGTTAAAAGTTTTCGCTGTTCCATATCTTCGTCAAAGGCGAATTTTGAGCGCCTCAGCTCTGGAGCAAGGAGGCAGGATCATTCCTCGACCAAATATTTCCTCGTGGTTGGATAGGCTACGGATCAAACTCCCTGAGGTCGCTGTCCAGAAGTTCAATCGTACGTCCACGTGATTTTTTCTTTGGAGAGCAACCAAAAGTAGCGCTTATGAAGCAAAACTTCAATGGATGATTCAGGGAAATCAGGAAAGCATGGAGATGGATGAAATCAGGGAAGCAGTCAATTAATCGGACAAGGATGCCTTGCGACTTTTTCTGGAAAACTATGCGAAAAGACTCCGTAAGTGAATGGAGTTCATGGAGGCCGTGTTGAGCTGTGGATAATATAGCTTATTGATTCATAAATGCATTTATATTTATTTCTACAGACTGGAGAGATGACGCAAGAGCCTGCCACTCTGTGATATCACAATGTAGACGATGTCTAATGTCGTCAAAATGGTTTATCTGCAATAAAATTGGAAACAAACAAAGTTGCAGTGAATCTGAGTACAGACTGGTAAAAATAATAGTCCCAATTTGGACATATAACATATACTACTTATAAACTTTCAAGAGTAGAATATGAAAAAATAAGTGATAATTCAAAGTGCTCTAGCTCCTAAACGAAGCCGAAGCGCACGTTCAGCTTTGAGTATGTTAATTATCAGCTTCATAGTGTGGTTGACAAAAACTTTCACGTAAATCGGAGTAGTCAGTCAACGGGAAATGATCATCAAAAATGGCCATTTTTGCTATTTTTTTAAAAAAATTCAAATTTCGTCGACTTCCAGTTCAACAACGACTTGCAGTAGAAACTTTCTATTGGTACTAGCTCTCATCAGCTATCATGCATAATGCATAGTGAAAAAATCATCGAGTTTGGAGTACATCTTCAGGAAGAATTTTGCCCATGGAATTGAGCTAGTTTTGAATATAAAAAAGTAGGCCTAAAATTTTAGTCAACTTTGAGAAGCTGTATCTCACGATTGAATGATAGCATCGGGCTGAAAATTGATATGCATACTAACCTACACTAGTATAATGCACATATAAACATTGCGACGATAGCTTACTTAGTCTTTGAGATATAGGTCTTCAAAAGTACGGAAATTTTAAAAAATTGAAGATGGAAGATTGTTTTTGTCGAGCATAGTCTTCTTCAGAAGGCTGTAGCTCGGAAAGTATGACGAGTTAGACGGAACTATTTGATTTCTGTCGGTTTCCTACCAAGAACAATCAGCTGTTTAAGTTTGAAGAAAATCTGAGAACCTTCGCCGCACACTTTTCCCGAAATCTGTCGTTTTTTTGTGGAATGACCCTATACAAAATATCTGCGCAGTCTTATAATTTCAGCACTGGGCCTTACTTTTAAAAACAATGAAAATTCGAATATTTGAAGCAAATATTTCAGATATAGGCCTGCATTTCACGCACTTGTCTTTGCTTTTGAAATTTGTATTACTCAAGAGTATTACAAGACATTTTTTACATGCAATTTTACATGAACACAGTGTTCACCACGCAACTTAGTAAGATTTTACGTTTAAAGGTTGGAATGCACCATCGCACTGTATATAAGGCCTACTCACTTAAACTTCCGAAAAATTGGAGAGCAATTATATAACAATTGAAATAAATGCCACTAATTTGGCAAAATAAAATGTAGATTTGATACCAAATCAGCAATTTCATCAGACTGATCTTATCCTTTTAAAGAACACGCGCATGATACGAGTATTGGGTAATTTCGTTTAATTTCAACTGCTGTCAAAATCTACATTCTTGTAAAATAAATAAGTAGCTTCATGCACTGATGCCAACACTCTACATACCTACCGTCGAGGTGGTATCTAAAAGTCAAATGATGAGATTTTCAGGGCTGATTTTTTTTCGAGATTTGTTACCGAAAAGAAAATTATACGTCAGTCAATTTTCCCGAGAGTCATGCTGGATACCGGCTGAATTGCCACAAATATGAAGGCCCCAGCATCTAGATTTTATGATGGTGCTAAAAATTTTTGTCAAGGGGCATTTGCCTGGATGACAGACAGAGGAAACTTGAAATTGATTTTTTATCGGTTAAAACGTGCATTGATCTAGTTTTCCTTCCATCAAACTTGTTCAAGCTTTCATGGCATAAGAGAACAAATTGTGTTCATTTTCGTCACAATTAGATTGCCTGACAAATGTGGATTACACAATCATGTCACTGAACAAAGTTTTGATGTTCGAATCATTTTGGTATTATGAATAATGTTCATAGACAGTATGCATACTACATAGTCCTTTTTTGCTTTGGTAACAAATGCTGATGCCGCAAGAGCTTTGCGTGTCAAAAATGATGAAGATGGTTCTATTGACACGATCTCATAAATTGGCTAGGTGAATCGGATACGATCATAAAATTACTGATCGGGCTGGACACATTTTGTGGATTAAAATGAGTACGAAGTCTAACATAAATGTAAACGTTCATCACCGAGCTTCGCAAAAAATGAATATTGCAACATCTACATCAAAAAGTTTGAAAGCTAAGTGATAAGATCCAAATTTCAAGAGTTTTCAACGCCTTGAATTCTCAGGGACGCGAGAACCTTGTACTGTTCATGGAAAGAAATGTTCTAATTGATGAAACACTATGATTTTTAGCGCACCACCATACACCGCGTGACCATTTTAATACATTTTTATTTCTTTCGGTCTGATTTACAGCTCTTCATTCTACCAGATTTTATATATGGAAGCCAGACAGGATCGGAAACATAACAATCAAAAGTCAGCATCGCGTGTTTTTCTATAATCAGGACCCACAACAACCTAAGAGCATTGTGAAAAAGCATTCCAAATTTCGTGGCTTTACTCGAAATGATCATGCTTCGACACTCGGAGTTAAAAGAGTGAAATAAGTCACGGGAAAAACTGTATATAGGCCTACCATAAACATCTAAAAACGCAGTATTTCATAACCTGATCGATGTCACTATGGCACCCGGGGTCGGCCTGTTCATGAAAACATAAATAGATGCAACAACTTACAGATACAACTTACAAAGAGGTCTGAGATTGAATTGTCATTTCCACGCCAAGTGGAGGAAGGGACTTCACTCGCTTGAAATGCAATGCAGCAACTGGGCAACAATGACGAGGTCTATTGCGTGGATGAAAGAAGTCATTTTCAAATTCGTAGAGATAAACAAATGAACGCTTATGTTGAAGACTGAGTTGCTCTCCTTTACTGGCAAGAACATCTGAGATATGTGAATTGAATCCGGGCGTTGGCGCAGTCAGGGTTATCTGAGAGCCATACGTTGGTGTTACAGGCTTCGACATGCCGTACATAAACTGAAATAAATTTTTGAATAAATAAAATCTTGAGGGCAAATGCAACTACTTTTATGATAACTAAAATTAAATTCATTCGCTTATCAATAATACGATTCTGAATGATAATGAAATGAATATCAGCAAAGGGCAGACACATTCAATTCTAAATTAATGAGTTCATCAAAAACGCGGTGCCAACGAGCTACGTCAGTACAGAGCAGGAAAACGATTTTGCTGAGCTCGAATGTGTTTTATACAGCACAAATTTTCGACCGAAGCCTGTGTCAAGTACATAGTTAATGGCAGGCCATGAAACGATCATTCCGCCGTGATTAATAGTGCTAAAAACAAATAATACAGACAGCTAAAGATGATAGAGGTATGAATGGAGCTGCCTATGAAAGCAATTCATTATCAGAATGATCAAAAGACTTTATAAGGAAATAAAACAAAATCGATCAAGAAGGGTCATAAACAGGAGGAGCTTGCAAAAAGACAAGCAAAAAGGATAGTTTAAATATTCATTTAAGAATGTTACAGCTTTGACGTATGTGTATCGTTTCAACGGATCGTCTCATGTTAGAATGCTGGAGTTTCGAGGCAAGAATTCTCCATGATAAGGGTAATTTGTTAGTTTGTGTTAAGGTTCATCAGTGTTGTGAATGTGTGATAAGTCTTTCAACACGGGAGAGTTTTGATCTCTCAGATGCGCGGATAGATACTCTTGAGTGCATAATATTACAAGTTTCACCTATATCACGTTACACATAACGTACACATAATCTCGTAGGCTAAGAACTTGGTGAAACAGGTGTAGGGTTTAGCAGAATATTCACAACTGAGACAATTTACTGGACATTGCCAAGACTGTGTCGTGGCTAAAGGGATTGGGAAAGTGGCAATTTATTCCTGAAAGAATCAATTTTGAATTCAAATCGTGTGATTGCATGAGTCGTCGAGATTGACTAAAAAAATCCTTCCACAAGATAAGGAAGAAGCAATTTGATCTTATTACGATAGCATGAAAAAGAAAATTATGCGATTAGTTCTTCGCGCCATTTGGCTACATATATACTCGCACAATCCAAATACGAAGAAGTTGGCCGACATTGTTAAACATTATGAAGATTATTTGTCTGGTGAGAATTCTAAGTGACCTGAAATGCAGTGAGTTACATCTTTTCATATCTATATGAGTTACCTGGATCAAAGTATCTCATTCAAGAACCATAAATCTGGTCCGCTGAAAGGACGCCCTATTGTCTCTAATATGAAAGGGCAACACACTAGCTTTCTAAGTTCGTGTCTGATGTTTCCAATGAGTTATTACATTTTGTCCCACCTCGTCTGAAATCAAGCAGTCGGTTTGTCTTCAGATCTGAAATCTATCGAATTGCCGCTTGATGATTGTTTGGTCGGCTCCTTCGACGTCATCAACCTATACGGCTCAATCCCAATCCATGATTCTATTTCTTCAGCTGATATTATGACAGTAGCATCGGATTTCTGTGAGTAATCGCGACTCTTCTTCATTCTCTCTACTAAAAGTGGCTGATTCGAAAGAATTACTGATATCCTATGTTTGTGTTATGTTGCAGACTTTGACAAATTCGCTTGTCTGAAGGTCTAGCAATGGGAAACAAGTGTTTCGCCCCCACTATATACATGGACCTTATTGTGCGACAGATCCTGAACACAATGCCTACGATATTATTTTGGCACCGTTATTTAAACTGGAGATATTTTTGCCATTGCATCTTCCACATCACCAGATCAACTATTGCAGGCATGCAATTGTATTTCACATGTCATTAAATTCACGTATGACAGAGTATCTGAGGATGGACATATTATTTTCCTTTATGCTCAAATCCTTACTATACCTACTGTACACTGAGTACTGGTTTGTATGTGAAACCATTACATTGTGGTTGCATCATCCCTTGGTTGATAAAACCAAAAGTTGGTATTATCATTGGAAAAAGACATCGAGTTTGTGGTGCCTGTTCTGATAGCGGGATGATAAATAAAGTGTATGATACTTTGAAAAAGAGATTTTTGGATAATGGATATCCGTCACACATAATTGACCGATCTTTACTCAGTGATAGAACCAATAAGCCAGAGAGTAATGATAGCCCAAGTACAGTCAAATTGTTTCTTCTTTACTATTGAGAAGGATTTGTTAGTCAATCTCGGCGACTCATATAATCACATGATTTGAATTCAAATTTGTGGTCTCATCCAGTGTTTTTGAGCGGTTCGAAATTCCGCTTTCGCTCGCTCATCGCTCATTTCCTCATAATCGCCCTTTCACTCGCTCACCGCTCATTGCCTCAAAATCATCGAAAAATACCGTTCGTTCGCTCATTTCTCGATAATACCCTCATTAATTCTACAAACTTTTTGCGCTCAGAGCCAAATCCATGCTTTAAATCAAATGAGCACCTTTTAGGTGTTAAAGGGAAATTCATTATTTCATTTTAGTTGAAATTTGAAACACACAAACTAAATTAGCTATTGCACGAAATTAGTTGAAACAATATATTTTGATGAACATAACCACAGAATTCTTTCTATATGTATAGAAAGGGACAATGATCTAAACTTAACCTTACATGCTGATCACATGAATCAGTCTTGGCGCAATACCTGGACAAAATTCGCACGGTGCGTTTTAAGAAACTATGTAATGCGTTGAGAATTGAAAATGAACTTATATGAAATCGTGACAAAATAATAGATAATTCCTAACAGTATCTACAGATAACAGGTGCACTACAACTAAATTTCAAAACTATCAAAATATTATCATATCAATTTGAGCTATCGACGACAGAGAACTTTCTGGGATATGTAATGACAGCAGCGTTAATGTTCGGAGCGAATGTGAAAGCTGGTGAATGGTAAAATCTTTTGAAGTGCTTGGGTGGTTACTTGCTTCAATAATGCATGTCTTTTCACGTTCCGGCACTCATGAATTGGATACATGAAAAACGCACACTCTAGTGTTGAAAAGGATTCAATTTTATGCTCTCGATATTGATGTTAAGTGTCACCCATGAGATGCAGTCTACGTCAATGTATATGGTATATGCTGATCAATACAACGGTTGTAGACAACATGGTTTTGCCTTTGTTTACTTTCCTCTGATGCAAATCTCTAATCTCATAATATATAGATCATGCTAATTTGTCATCCTCTCTTTTGTATCGAATAAGTCGGTGCAGTGTTAACCCCTAAGCACAACTAAATCTGGCTGTTAGCCCTTCCTGAAGACTACATACGGTTCATAAATAGATCGACTCAAACCTGGGATGAAGCTTTTACACAGCTCCAAAATTACCGGAATTCCTGTAGTGCGATAACTTTCAGGTCATACGAGTATTTGCATAATATCATGAATGGTTTTCGATCTAATCTGGTCGGTTCGTGTCGGGTTGGGCTCGGATTGGCTTTTAGTGTGAGTCCGGTTTAAAAATTCATGAAACCCGACCCGATGCTCATCTTTACTGTCAGGTTTCTTGTTGATAAGTAATGTCCGTCCTATCGTCAGCAATTCCGGCAAGCTATGACGATGCTGTATCCATTCATTCATCTAGTACTTTGTCATGACCCATTGATTTCCAATTAGCCATTCCTGCTATATTCTTGGTAGCGTCTTCTTCAGTGATACTTATACTTTTTTGTGCTGATAGGATGTTGATGTCTCTTTCTAAGCCTGACAGCCACGTTGGTTTTGTCATTATGATGTACTGGATTCTGCCAGATATCTTTCCAGTAATTCTTCATATTCACTTTGCTTGCTACTTCATGCTCAATATCTATTTTTGCTTTTCCAATTCGTGTACACTTTGTGTGGCTTGCTTCTGAATAATACATTTACTTTGCATTGTTCAATTTGAGCATCGTATCGGCGTAGTCTACGACTGAGGGCCATCAGTCCGTGTTTCGCATCCTCACTGACGTGGTTGTGATATCGTTGACATGTAGGCAATATTTCTTGCACAATATGCGGGATATTGTTCCCCTCAGCTGCTTGAAAGCCGCCAGTAGATTGACATCACGTCTTAATGTCTCGATTTTGCTTTGCGGTCAACGCTTCCATGATGGCATGCCTCGTGTAGTTGCGGCGCGTTTCTTATTCAGAATGTTTGCTTCAATTGTCACAACTGTTGCACATACCAATTCATTAAGTTCGGTTATATTACTTGTTTGGATCGACTGAATTACTCCGTTGACTTTATTTATCATTGGTATAGCCTTCTCTGGAGTATCATTGGTATAGCCTGAATTGGAACATCTCAATGCTGGTATATATGGCCCGTACATCGAAATATCGACCACATGATTATTGAAGTACTTATTTTTGCACATCACTTAAGTCTAATGAAGTGTATATGAAGTATCATTAAGTATAATTATTATCATCAAATTTCTTTTCAGGACGAGGAATCATTGGAATTTACGCGACAGAGCTACATATAACACTAATACTCCATTTCATTATCAAGGATTTTGTGAATGGCCCTCAACTATTTAAATATGAAAACAGGAAAATTCAAAGTTTTAATATGATCAACAAATAATAAAAGCGAAGGCTCCGATAAATATAAAAATCTGGGTTTCATAGTGCAACCATGATTATTATTGATGCATTTACACTTAATCATCTACAAGCAACAAAATAAATGCACTGTGCACTTCATCATCATAAAAAAATCGTGTCATCAATCTTATGAGAGAAACAAATTACTGTATCTCAGATGCATAATCATATGTTACCTATTAAATTGTCAATGTAAAACCTCCCTTTCATAAGCTTCATACTTTTGCTCCCACTGCCTTAGTCCACGCTTACATACATTATTATATATTCCCTTTTGTCTATACATACGTTCGCACATGCACTTTTCCCATTTCTTCATTTGAAAAAAATCGAATGCAGCTTCGACATAAATCTCCTTCACATTTCTCATCAGAATTGATGCATCTACAAATTCACGAGACACAGTCTAAAATATATTCAGCGTCAAACTCACTTTGAAGGCTACCAGTATCAAATCTTTCACTTCACCACCAAGTTCGTAGGCAGCATCTAACAGACACACGTCTGCATGCGTGCTAAGATGAACTCCGCTGATGCAATGACCCAATGTATTGATAGGCGAAAATTTCACCATTAATCCATCATGCAGTGATAAATCAATCATTTTTTCCGACGTGGTTGCGAGAAATCCCCAATTTGTAGAAACTTCATTCGGCTTAAATCCCTTCGATAAAAAGTCGTTCCTAATTTCTACAATGAAAACATCATGATGAACCAAGCAATAAACATGAATATGTGTGTTGAATGCTCAATCATGAAAATTCTTCTCATTTCGACATTAAATGACATGCCGCTTTCTTTAAGTTTACCCAGGGCTCAGATTGGGTTTCATAAAATTCACTAGCCAGAATCTTACTCTTGAGGTGCGCTTACACGCGCAGCTACATTGCTGCTGCCTAACTTGCATGTGCAAAAGCTACTGACACTTTCTTTGGACCTTTGATGGCTGATATTTCTCGAGGTTGTTGCAACCGAGTGTCAGTGAAAATATTGCAAGTGTAAACCCTCCTGGCACTTTCAAAAGTGTCAGTAATGCCGAATGAGGAGCAACTTTAGCTGACACCCACACGATAATAAGTACCGTGATCGGAGCGCAGCGATCTGACTTTTTGGATACTGGATTTGTTGCACTTTGTCGCCATTCATTAAATTACTAGTGATGTGCTTATAAACAAAGTTTACTAAGGTGGACATTTTCTACTTCTGCAACTGTGCAATGTAGTGCATACCGTTTACATCAATTTCAGGTTCATTTTGCACATTTTGGACAGGGTTGATTTTCTTGATTTTCATTTTACTGGAAACTCTGCCTGCTTGTGGGAGTATTCAGTTTAACATTGTTTGTACTGGACTTCCTCATCACAAACATTACTCACTCTGCTTATTTGAGTAGAAATTCAATCATCATGTGTTGTCGTGCATCACAGCTAGGCCGCCATGCAATTTTGCCAGAGATGCAAGCATCAGCAGGTGTGACTCATTTCGAATAAAATGAATCATTGATTATTGGTTGTTACTGTTTGCTATGCTGACAAAAATTTGTAGCAAATGCACATTTGCGATCATAAAAAAGGAATGCAAAAAAGAAAATGCTCCATCCTAGTTTCATTTTTTATCAGACGACGTGCACATAAATACCGGTACTTACCAGTCGCGAGAAATCGCAAACTGATAGCTAGACGATCCTGCAAAGGGCATTGACTCGCGTATTGGAGTGTCTTCTCTTTGAATACTCGATTCGATTCGCCTCTAAAGATCCTCGAAGTCACTAGCGGAAAAATCTGTCAGCTGTCACGAATCACAAGCTCGTTATTCTAGCATAAGCGCATTACAAAATTCAAATTGTTTTGCGTATTCTTAAAATGTGATATAATTGCTGCAGCCATCCACTCTTGATGACATCATGGAGAAATTTGTGTCGGCAATTGAGTGTCAAGTGTAAACGCTACTACAAATCTCCCACAATTTTCTGACTCATCATGGATCGATAAACTGTCAGTTTCAATTTTTCATCGAGTGTCAGCGACTTTTTGATGTCACGCGTAAATGCCGTCTGCAATCTGATAGCTGGTGACAGCAATGAAGTGTCAACACTAACGTTGCCCGTGTAAACGCACCTTGAAATAAACTACGAGGCAAGGTTTCGAAATGTTGGTTCCATTACTTGCTTACAGCTCTATAAAATATCGTGCTGAGATAAGTATCAGTATAATTGTAATGAATAGCTTTTTTTGATGATGGTAGACGGTCATCGTCAGGTGAGTGATCATTCATGCATCGATAAGTATACATCGACGCTTTGTGGCTTCCCATAATGAGCATAATCAATGTTCATCAAATGATGCCAGCATATCCAAGAACACATTTTCACTACTAATATAATATATCATTTGTCTCAGTATGGAAGGTGCATTGAACATGATCGTGAACTTTGTAAGATGTTTGCTTCCTTGAGGAAAGCTACTTCCTCTACATTTGCTTGATTTTGATTGAGAACCAACGATCGAAAAGCATGTATACAACAGATTGAAAACAGAGTAGATGCATCGAAGGACAAATAGAATAGTTTGCATGTATTTATTTAGCACAGTTACTTAATTTCTAAGCGGTCAGCATATCTCAAGTTGCTTATTAGAACCCCTTGTGAAACCAGCAGTATATTAAGTAGAATTCGATAAATAAAGCCTTTGAAGATTTTATACACAATTTCTGCAGTTGGCTAGCTAATCAATTAAATGATTGAACCCCCGGTAACCTAGCTGATATAATTGTTGCAAACTTTGTGTTCACTCAATACCCGTATTATTACAAATCACAATTGTACGAAGGCTTCGCATGCTTAACACATCGTGAACATATCAAAGATATTGAGACATTCAAAAACATAGTTGTTGTCACACGCAAGTCGAGTGCATTTAAAAATGTCACTGAAATTTGTAGATGGTGTTTCGAAATACACTTTTGGCAATGACGACTCTATAGGTACCTGTTATAAAAGTAAAGTCAGTCGCCATTACTTGAATTATCCACTTACCCAGCAAGTGACGGTAGCAAATTATGAAATACTGACAAAAGTGCATGTAATGCATCTATTTATTTTCAGAACTAAATGATATTTAATTCAATAAATAATAAGTGGTAGAACATCACAGGGATAGGTCAGGCAAAGGCCTAACAGTTACCGCGCGCACTATTGCAACATGTCGCAGAAACAAAAAAAAAATGTTCAATAGCGATGACTGGTTCCGCATAACAGCTTTTTCGAATCGCAGAGCTAATGATTTGAAGACCTAAATGAGCCTTGTTTCATCAAATGCTGGATGATAGAACATCAGAATCATATTCAAAAGACACCATTTCCCTTTTTGATGTTCAATCTGTCATGATCCTGAAATCCCTAAAAATACTTTCGAGATAGATAGAACATCCATCACTCAATTATTCATGATCACTTTCTCCATCGATAGGATTCATGAAACTATCAACGCTTTGTGTATCTAGGCATCTCGATGCAGGTGTCATAAAAACTACGATCTATGTACCAAACAGTAAAACATACCGTGATCACTTTTGTTTAACGAAAACAATATTTATTAAATCCAATTGAAATACCTAAACTCAGTATGCTATTGACAATGGCAAAGGGCAAGATAGAGCACAGCTGTGCACAAGCAAACAGTTCATTATAAGAAGTAGTAATAACGGATGCACCATTATTAAACTGCTACTATTCACTGGACATAAAAAGGAACTTCACCAAGCAAAAATCTTTGATAGACAATGGATTACATTCAAAAATAATATAAGACAATTTCTCTAAGTCCTGATAAACATCATATTCGTAAATACAAATCTTAAGTTTTTGTCAACATCACAATGCTATGTTGTTAGAAGAAAGTTGACAAACTATTGCAAAATCACAAAGGAGAAAAACGAGTCAACAAAACACAATCATCTAGACATAGGTAACAGTACATTTCACAAGAAATCACAATAATTGGAAAAATAAAAATAAACATTTCACATAACAACAAATCAACTTCACTAACATGCTAATCAGAAATTGATTTTTAGAAAAATTCTGAGTCTACTTTTACATGAATAATAAACATGTAAATAAATGTCTTGTTGAATACAATGCATTTTGACATCTTGTACTGACGCGGCTACTCCGCAGGGATCTAAATATTACAGCAGCGTTCGCTGTGAAAACAACACATGCACTTAATTGCCATAAAGCCAATCAACATCCGACAAAAACGATGAGCATTTCTCAGGCACTTGTGACTTTCATGTTGCAAGCTATGAGATTTTACATCAAGATGGGTTTTGTTTTTCAGTGTATTTCCATAGTGTAAATCATACACATTGGTCAGGAAATTTTTATAAGACAGAATAATTGAGCAGAGCATGATTTCAGATGAAAATTGAATGAGTAGACTAATGCATGTGAAATCAAAGAATGTCATAGCAAGAGATTCAAGCAGAAAGAATATCAAGTAAAAACACGAATTCTCTAAAAAGCTGTATTTCAAGTATGACTGGCATTCACAAGCGACTGAAATTGAGACGCAAGTGATAATGAAAGGGATAAGATATTATACTTACGCGAATATTCCACTTCAAATTTCTCATTTTCCAATATTTCCACTTTTGATAGTCTCCAATAGTCAAATACTCCTTGTCCATTCAGGAAACTCTCCGTGAGTTTTTTGTGTATTTTCATCGCTTGATCACTTCTCAAAGCTATATCTTGACGTATATCTAAAAGTATGAAGTGTTTGACATACTGTTCAAATTTATCTAATTTGTCGTTTGTGATATTTTCATTAAGATTCGCAACTGGAAGAAACTGGCTGAACGTACAGAAATTAGTTTGTCAGAAAGGTGTGTTGTTATGATCAAGCAAATTCGAATGTAACTTTTTTTCCTAAGAATGAGTGCTTCAATAGCACGATATGTGCTTCATTAAAAGGTAATGCACGTGTCATGCTAAGTCTCCGCTGTAATTTTTTATTACAAAATAAGAAGACTGTTTCTCCATAGGCATTCAACTTTTTTGTGCGAGCCAAAAATCAACAAAATTCCGCATTATTTTCATGAAGGGGCACTCGGTAACTCCTTAGATCAAAAGTTATCTTAAGTTATCTTGAGTCATTGCAAGGAACACATTCGTGAATGAAGCAACTCCAACTAAACAATCCCTTTTCATCTGTTATAATCTTTAAAGGAACTTTCACAAGAATGTGACTTTGAAGACATATTCCTCCATTTCATGTGAACGATGAATGGATATGCAGACCAATGTGACGATGATTGCTTGAACTTATTGGTGATAATCTAGAATGATAATATTCTGAGCGTTGCATGGAACAGTTTGATAGTCATCCGATGGGTGTCCAAACAATGGCAGTTGAAAATTCATATAAAGCTGTTCCTTGAGGCGGATAACAATTGCAATTTATGATCTCAGAATTTGAATACGCTCAGTTTATAAGTGCATCAACACGAGGCAGAAATATTTTCTCAATAGGCATCCATTTAGATGAAAGGGCTGAAATTCTTTAGCAGAATGAGTGCGATCGAGCAGTTTCAATATTCATGAAGTGAGAAAACTCCATCTGCTAGACACATTGCCTTGATTTTTGTCGACACGGTATATGCCTTGTTAGCTTGTTTACTTGTACCATTAAACATCGATTGTTCCATACATATTGAGTTCGACGGAGAACATATCATGAATTTGATTATCTGTTCGAGTCAAATGCTTGGAACTCCAATTGAATCGATCTATTTCTACAGTTGTTCTTGTGAAGAACAACGTTCTAACTCTGGACTTATGTTCTCTCTTCATTATGGTCCACAAAGTATAGTAATATGCTTGTCATAATAGCATCGCGAACATGAAACCGCTATATTCGATGGTTCGTTAGGTTGTGTTCCCTGTGCACAGTGCTTAATTCCCTAGTTTAGCAATCTTCTGAACTAGAGGTCGAGCTCCAACGTGCCATTGAAAATAGGCAGGAAGGGCATCCGAACTAGAAGTATCACACCGCTCCATCTCAAGTAATGACGTTAAGGTTTCATTTTTCATGTTCGGGTAAATTTAATTATAATTGTTCAGGAATTGTTTTATAATCAAACTTTAGTCCATGAAGATGTCCAGGATTAATTCACTGCTGGCATTATGTGTCAATCTCCATTTATTTCGGATCAACTTTCTTATTGCTGCCGTTTGGCCAACGTTTCTTCCGTCTATCAACCACCTTGCTTTCAGTAATATATCAAAATTTTAAGGTCTTCTCAAGCTTTCAAGCAGCTGCAATAGTTTTCCTTGCATTGACTTTAAAGACTAAGGCTTGTTACCTTAATCAGTAAGACTGACTTCACCCAATGACCCCTCTGAGACGCTAAGTCACCAGAAATGACACTTTTACATTATGGAATGTTTCTGGGGTCTGTATTTGAATCAATCACAAAACGATGACGATTTTACTAAATATCCTTGGAAAAGCAGTAGATTTGATGGAAACGATGCTTCTTCAAGGTACAATTATAAGACAGATATTGCCGCGACAGTTTGATGCTTTTTTTAATGAATGTGATGTGATATAGACTGGACACTGGGTCAGTGAAAGCGAAATATTTTCTATTAGATAAGAGCGTGTCGCAACGCAACATCTGCTTGGGAAATTTTCATTTGACAGCATAAAAGACGATGTCCAACTGCGATAAGCATAGAAGGGCAAAAAACGGAGGGAAAGATTGAATTGTCGATTGATGAAGCATGATATCAGCATTATCATGAGCTCCAGAAATAGACGTGTTTAACTTCTTGTAAATCTTCTTCTCTTTTCACTGCTGATTTGCATTGTCGGCGCCGAACAATATGATTTTCAGTACACTGACGAATTGCAGAATATATGAAATCAGCAAATTGTTTGGTATCAATACTTGTATAAAACCACCAGTTATTGCTTTTGTCTTTATGCTGTCTGACAATTCTGCTGTGAGATTTACATTCACTTCAAATAGTAGTATCATCCATAAGGTGTATTTGGCTCTAACACACTCGGCTATTCATCTGATGGCAGAAATCAATTCACTTGAGCGGCAAATAATAGAACTGAGAAGTAATCCCACTCCATCGTAATTTACATTTGACTCAAGAAGTTAAGTAATCCATTACAATATTCAGTCGAATCAGACATCTTGCACCGCGCACATCAATATTTGTTTGCTTTAGACGTAGAAGATTGTTTTCTTGCAATCGCAATAATAATCAATATTTCATGCTTTGAGGAGAAACTTTTTGAAATATTTTTGGCAAGATCAATTATGGACACCATGTTATGAAGTGCACCGTGTCCTGACTGACCTGAACACACATGTGGGAAATTGAGTAATCCATCACAACTTCCATAGGTGAGATTGGAAAAATCTACATCTCCATCAGGCTGACCAGAAATAATTTTGTGGTCTCCATGGCACGGTGGTTAAATGCTTGGTGATTTTTCGGTCGAGTGATCGAGCCCAGACAGTGTCACTGGAAGTCGCCAGGAACGGCATCTGCATTAAACGTATCACATCACTACAGAAATAGTCTGATTAAGTCAGCATTGTACGAACCCCAAGTGGGGGAATAGTGACGATAAAGCTTCATTCAATTGAAGAATGCATCAGAAACTAACAGTTAAGTGAAATCAGCTACTGGTATCAATACAATTGAGCATTCCACAAATGCTGAACGTCTACGCTTGACCATCGAAGCATATCAAGATTTTTTTCAATTTCACCATGATCAAAGATCATGCCTTCAGAATGCTTCTTAAGTTCAGTTAGACTTATCCCCGTCTTGCTTGTGCGAGTTCGCCATAATATCTTGAATAGTTATGTCACTATATGTTGACAATAAACCGGTTGAAACAGCTTTACTGAACTTTTCGATGTGCTTATGATTCACATGATATCGTGGTCAACATATTTGATATTCGCAATATGTAGAGCAAGGCATCGATGCTCAATAAACTATTTTGATTGTTGGTGTTCTTTCAGTTTCCGATTAAATGAATCGACAAAAATCAGCAGAATTAGTGCAGGTTGATCTTTGATGCAGATCAAAGTGATGAAATTATCAGCTATGATCAAAGATTCTTCCAATTTTGATATAAATAAACAAATCAGTAATTTCCTAAGAAGATACCGAGTGGCCCATAAGTATTCCTGGAGCGAACGATATCCAAGAAAGAGATAGAAGTCATCATCTTGTCATGTTTTAACGAAGAGAGCTATGTGAGGGTATGTTCCATTTCATCTTTCCATGATTCAATATCTACAAAAGAAGCAATCCTGCATTATTTGCATGAATCAAATGAAATGTATCCTCTTTTGTAATTAAGGAAACAATCCTTTTGTAAGAGCACCAGTGATGTCCTATAGCATAAATCACAAACAGACAGCAATATTTACCAATCAACACATGGAATCGAAAATGCAGTAGAATCACACAAGAATATCTACCTATATTCACATTTTGCAGTCAGAAATTGCTAAAACAATAATTTTCAAAAAGGGACGTAATAACTTGAAATATATAGGCCTATATGTTTTGAGAAGACACAAACTTCATAAATCATATGGCACCACGAAGTTTCTGTGGAAATTCAGTGTATGCTACTTATTCTATTTTTTTAGTTTGTCGAATGAATCTGCAGCCAAGACTCGAAGCATCGAGCGGGAAACTGGAAGCTGTAAACAACTGAGATTGAAAGTGAACGAACATGATCTGAATGTTTCATCGTCATTTCAGTCAAGCATATGGACAGATTATATTTTATCAGTAGCCGATAATCCTGCTATAGGATTTTTATTGAAAATTGAAAATCAAGATTTCGTCAAAATTTGATATCCTTCCACGTGTTTGTAGATAGTAATATCTCACATAGGTCGCCAGATATTTCAGTGTAGGTATGTAGAGTTAGCTGCTTATACCACCATTTTAACTAAAAATGGTTTCAGCTAAATTGAATTCATCTACAGGCAAATCGGGTTTCATTGATCAAAAGAATAGATTCCATGATGACATCTAAATAAAATTTAATTGATTACAATTCATGAGAGAAAGATGACATGTGATCATTGATCAATTATGAATGATGAACCATGACAATGAATTCGGGACACTCTATCAGTCATTTCTACCACAGTAATCATTCATTCTTGAAATTTCAAAAATTCGATGTGCTATCATCCAAGAAAGTACTAAAAGTACAATAAAATCAAATTAAATAGTTGGTGTTGAAAATTGATGTTTATCTCGGGATAAGTAAAGATATAGCTTTGTTGGAGACTCCCAGCCACATAATTGATTTCAATAATTTGTTAAATTTCACTGAATCAAAGACAAATTTACACCGACTGCATTAGCACCACCACTGACTAATATGGTGAATGGCAATGCTTCATTACGTCCCAGTTTTCCGCTATTCAGTTTTCGGGTCATTGTGAACAAGGTCAGGGTGTGGTAACCTCCATAATCATAACCCATACATAGGTCGAATTTCCGCATCAAACAATTCTAGTATCAATGCCAAGTACACGAGAAGAGAGAAGAGATAGTGATTTTATTTCAGAATGGCAACACACATCGGTAAACTTCAAAAGTGAGATTTAAAAAGGTCATTATCCAACTATATACAAGGAGCAGTATGGCTTTATATGCTGTATTACTCATGTGAGAAAGATTTGGAATAATACTTGCATTATCAACTCGAGAAATAGCTAACGATAATAAGCAGCGTGGCGAAACGAAATTCTTTTGCATCAAGATTTCAAAGACTTGAAAAACATTGTAGGCTAGTTTACCAATAGGCCAATACCGAGATGCGATATGTTTGCGAGCTATTTTTATCATAACAGGATTGACAGTGGCAACAAGCTTCATCAAGTAATCCCTCGCAGTCATTTATCAGTTTTATTGACTTGTGTCGTATGTGCTCATGTCATTCCAATCTCTATTGATCGAGAGCAGATTGTGTAATAGTCGTCCACGACTTTTTAACCCCGGAAATCCCCTTGGGTCACTGACCCATTAAAATGATGATGTTCAAGGGCAAAGGCTCAACCAAAGACGATGAAGCGTTGGAGTTTTTTCGTACCCAACCCTTGGTAACGATCTGGCAGTCAATATAATTTCAAAAAAATATTGAATGAACTTTCGAATCAGCTCATTTAAATCGTTAAGAAGAATGTGAGCATCAAATTTTGATTCGTTTTACACTTCGCCTTTTAGGAAACAGAAGGATATTTTTACGTTATATGCTATTTCGCAATACTAGACTTGGTATGTACGACGTAGATCGACAATGTTCTTAAGTAGACATGTACCGAAGGAGATCTGTCTGCATCGAATCCTTAATTCAGAAGTTCCTAAATATTGGTGGAACACCTGTGACCCATTGGGTTACGGTGATATAAAAAATTTAAGTAGACAAAACTGCTTATTGAATATCCTGACGAGATAATGCATCATTCAATACTTAAGGCCACAAAAAATTAAGAACAGCAATTGCAAGTTTAAAAGATCACAAATAAGCTTATGTGAAGTTTTGCTCTTCTTGAATCAGTCAAGCTTTAATTCCCTGTGTAAGGCGGTGGACATCCTTCAGGGTAGCTATCTATGTTGACTATGTTGCTTTTCCTTCAAATTGTCGGATGCTGTCAGCAAAAACTTGTTGCCATATTTTGCTTCTGGGCTACTCAAGTACTTCTCCTTCCACACTACCATACTTTATCTTCATATTTTCCAGCTGTCGTATTTATGTGACTAACTTAAATTCTAATGCAAGAAGTTCAAGGAAAAATCATCCTATGTTTAGCACCATAAATGCTGGAATAAATAATTCAGCAGTTGAACATTCATGTTGAAGAAACCAAAATCGTGTTAGTTAGAGTAACCAGGTTCAAAATAGAAGAGACCTAATTCGTTTCAAAATTAATACAACAAATTATTTGGGTGTAAATTGATCTAAATTCTTGCGTCAAAATTCGACTTGAATTTGCTGAGAGTGCGGATCGAGGAAATGTAGGGCCTGGACAACTATTAAGTATTAATCATCTTATGAAATTATTGACGATTTTCTAAGTAACTGAACCGTCCTGTTGTCATGAAATTTAGCTAAGGGCACCACTGCATTCCCTACATTCACATGACGCAATTTTAAAAAAGAATATGATAGAAATATTTACATGGTGGTACTTCATAGCGTCTTCCTTTCATTTCAGATCCCCGACTTCTACTTCCATCGAAAGTTGACATCTGAAAATATGATAGGCCTGTATCATCTAAAGTAAATAATTCACATCAGTTGAAAAAATTACAAAATGAAGTCGGTTGTTCTCTCAAATGTCAGCGTGAGTAGGTGCAGGCATTTCGGCCTGCAAAAAGGACGAATTGAAATGTAATGTATTTTGTCACACACTGCTTTCATTCTACACCGCCATTCATCTTCAAGGAGTCATCACAGTGCGTTGTATCTCTGCGTACATAGCAGCATCCTTTCCACTGAATAAACAGCGAATTACTCATTACCGCATCGAGAATTCGATGCGTGATGAAATCATGCTCACGTCCTCGCGATATAGGACTGTACTTTGATAGATGATAATTTCATCCGTTATTTACTGAAATCAATACAATATATAGGCCGACATTTTGCGCTGGGATTCGAACCCAGGTATTCCAGTTACACTAGTGAGAGCTCCATCAGAAGGCTACAATAGCAGCTGGTCAGCTGCAAAGCGTATGGTTGCATGTCACTGTCAACCAGAGACGAGATCGTGACATGACCAAGGACCACTTAGAATTTTATAAGCATGAAAAGTTGAGATCAGCGCTTCTTCCTGAGTGGAAATCGAACCCTGGTCTGGATTTCTAGAAACCCAACCGGTCGCTCGTTAAGGTAATTTTCCTTGCCGTCCTCTAGAACTTGATATTTCTATATACAATACATGTATTGCGTTGATGCGCAATCGAGTATAATTTCTGCGCTTTACAGTAATGTCTATCATGGCGAACGCTAAAATTCATATTTCTTCGAGATATGACAGAATTTTCCAAGCATTTTATTGCCGAGATAATTTATTGATAACATGGACATTTCCTTGGCGGGTGCGAGTCATAATTACGGTTTGAAAGACAGGCACGCGTTTGCATGTTTCGAATTATGAATCCGCAGCATCCACGAATATGAAAATATGGATGTTCACTTGCAGATAGACTTCAAAAATTGCATTCAGTTGGTAGCGATGCACAATAGCTTTTGAATTCTCATGTGCCTTTGTTCTGAGCATGAAGACATTTGAGTGAATCTTGATAATGCAACATACAATCTAAAAATTAAATCTGCAAGAGGACCAAGGAATTTGGGCCTTCAAAGAATTGGCAGACGGCCCCGGACCGAAGCCCCATTCTGGCCTCTTCTACCCCCGCTCGGAGGAAAAATACGAGTGAGTTCAGCATACGTAGTTATGCATGATAATTTGTGAGATCAACTTTTACCAGCATTCATAATCATTATGAAAATCTAGTCTATGGGAGAATTCAATTGTTTTCAATCATTGGAATGATAAAAGAAGTCATTTGAATTTAGATTGGTAGTTCAATGCACAATGTGTATGTAGAGTGTAGTTTATCTGAATATATTTGAAATCTTGTTTTTCGATCAGTCACCAAATTTGAATGAAAGCAACAAAATCTTCACAAGTCCACTAATCGGCCGATTAATCGGTACACTCCTAGTTGGAATCCATGGAGTATATTGCTCACAAGACACTCCAAGGCTCACATTGTCAATCGAATTCAAGGCAATGGCCAATCTGCGATAATAGAGATGACAAGCCAAGATGTCTCTCCCATTGATTATAATCTATTACAGCACGCTCAGCCCACGTCTTGTGGTTGAGAGGAGCTTCCCTTTACTGAAAAACATCTTGAACGACAACAGAAA
Source organism: Prostheceraeus crozeri (assembly GCA_907163375.1). Taxonomy (NCBI): domain Eukaryota; kingdom Metazoa; phylum Platyhelminthes; order Polycladida; family Euryleptidae; genus Prostheceraeus; species Prostheceraeus crozeri. The sequence continues at coordinate 140,038 of CAJQUW010015806.1, read as the reverse complement.
TTTTGCCCTGAATACATTCGTAGTTATTTAGTTCTCAATTTTAACTCGGTGTGAACAATTGAATGCATGATAATTAGGCCTACACGTGGGCCCTACATTTTCTCATTCAAAATATTTTGGTTTTTTAATTGCGAATTCACCTGAGATCGGGTCTTAAACATATGGTATATTATCAAAATTTAAGATTTTTATGCGATTGGCATCCTGCGTGTCAAACGGCATGTTCAATATGGAAGGATTTGCGATATCATCAATCATTTTGCATTCCTTGTTTTTGGTGCGCCCAATATCTATTTTGATGGGAGTGATAATGCGGCATACTGCAAAATGTCAGGTATTTAACAGAATATTCTGAACAATATCTACAAGAAAAAAATACTTAGTCGGCAGATGACAGGTCTGTGCGGTGTCAATTTTCTAATGACCAATCAAACCGTCATCGTTAGAACAAAGTTGACCAAATTGATAAAGTATTACCCACACGTTGTAGCAAGTATAGCAGCAGAATTCGTAGTCGAGGAACGTTCAAGTGAGCAATTTTTCATAATTCGTTTAAGTGATTCCAATTAAGTTAAGTCCTTACTATATCGCATGTACTTGCATTAGTCCCTTACCTATTGAAGCCTTATAAGACGACGGATAGGATTTTGCACTAATAGAGTTAAATGTAGATTACTTCGTGCCTATTAATTGACATGATAGAATTCATGGATGATAAATTTTGATTTAATTACTGGCATTTATCACTTTCAGTTTAGTATATTGCTTTTACAGATTGATTGTAATAACATGACGAACATTAGTAGTATTTTATAACACATATCGAGCCAAAATGCAAAAATAATAGCGATATTGTGATGATCAAAGAGTGATCATGAAAGAAATCAGTGGCCCATGCCAAAGTTATTGAAACAAATACCGAAAGACTTGTGCGAACTGAGAAGTTGTGTTGGTTCGAACTTTTTCAGAACATGTTCAAAATTGTTTCATTGTTCAGCTTATTCACAAAATAGTTGCATTGATTGAATCACGTGTGAATTTTAGACTGCTTCCATGAAAGAAATGGACACTTATGTGGATGCATTTTCCACATAATAGGTAAATGCGGTGTAGGCTATACTGAATGAAGAAATTGCTTTACATTGATGTGCAGAGTAGCCTAATCTGATACTTATGCAGACATTAAATCTGACCATTCTATGGACATCATGCTTGCAACTATGGAAGAATGCTTTTTAGGGCAGGTTTATTCCGACCCAAAATGACGTGATATCCAATTACCCATAGTGAGGTTATTCACACGTAACGTTGCGTCGGAATTACGATTCTATTGCAAAATGGTTACTCGCATGCATCGGTGCGTGTGAATAACCGGGCCACTCAGGCGCGATTGTTCCGACGCATAGATTGGCACGAATAGCTAGCTATAACCTATAACTATAGGTTATTTATACTCGGCCATTATTCTGAATAATTATCTTTGATAATCCGTTCTATTGCAAAATGGTTACTTGCATGCATCGGTGCGTGTGAATAACCGGGCCACTGAGGCGCAGTTGTTCTGACGCATAGATTGGTACGAATAGCTACGTATCTACAACCTATTACTTTAGGTTATTTATACTCAACTATTCGTCTGAATAATATCTTGCTGACAATCCGTTATTCGAACGCATTATTGGCTAGGAATAACGAATTCTTTGTTTTCATGCTATTACGGAGCCAAAATTTTTAAGTACAATCGAATATACTCAGGTACCTAGACAAACCGCTGAAATTGTGCTAGATGAATTAAGGTCATTTTTGAAGCCACATGTAGTGCAATAATGAAAGCACGAAAATAATGAATAATTGAACAGATATTTTAGTAATATTGTGATGCATGTATCTTGATATATATTTATCAGAAGAAAAAATGTAGTGCACAAATTTCATACTCAATGATCACCTCAATGACAGAATTTATCGTTCCTTCAATTAACAAGGAAATCAATGGTAAAAAATGAAGCTATTATGACTATTGTGCGATTGTCAACAGGGCTTTTGTGATCAGAAAGTGAAATTTGTTTGAAGTGAAAATTGTATCCATCATCAGCGATCAAAAAAGGTAGTAATGGAAGGAATAGCTTTCAATTCTTTTATCCAGTTTCCGTTTTGCAACGACAGAACGATATGGTCCACTTTACAAAATTTTCATTCATGCGCCTCAATGGTCCGGTTATTCCCAAGCACCGATACCAGTGACTATCCATTTTGCAACTGAATCGTAAACGTTTCGACGCAAAGTTGCGTGCGAATAACCTCACTATATAGGTAACTGAATATGCACAAGTCGACAGAATAAACACCCGTTCTTTTTATTTGAATTCGATCATTTCATACCGTAGTTGATGCACAATAGAACATGGCTGAATTGATAAACTGGTAAGTTGTGTCAATATTCCCGCAAAAAACTTAAATTAACAATGATCCAATGATTATCTTTCGCATTGGTGTAAATGCAATTTAGAAGAATGTCTTAATTACATCATTAAATTTGTTTGTGATGGCAAAATATGATTTCTTGGTAATCAGATAATTCGATCAAAAGTGTGTTCATATGAAGCTGGTCTACCACTAGGTTTTCCACTATTTTACAGATGTAGTTTGGTCAATGGCTTCTTTTTTGCAAGGTAGTCAATCTAGGGAACTTCTGATTCCTCAATCAGTTACAGTCATCAACTTTAGGATACGAAATGACGTCGCATGTGCCAGTGATCTGATGCGCCACTGTAAGTAAGCTAGGTGACGAATCACCTCAAGGAGAAAATGAGCTGTAGGAATGCGAGATCTCAGTCATTGACAGGAAGTCACTTGTTTATGTTCCTAAACACATGCTAGATGTCTAAAATGGCACAATACTGTGCATATATGTGCACAAACAAAACAGACTATCTTAAGAGACTTGCCATCTACAACATTCTGAAAGACAGAAAAAATGGGTGTGTAATAGCATTGCACAAGCTCATACTGAACCGACGAGGTACAGTCATCTGAAAGTCGAGCCAAATTTTAGATGGTGCTATAAACTCATTCACGAGACGAACTTTAGATTTGTTTTAGATGAAAAGGATATGGATTGTTACCAAGTGATAGATGATTATTCAGAAAGTGAGGACAATCAAGCTGCTCTAGTTCGTCAAGCGTTTGATGTTCCAGATAATTACTTTTATTTGCAGTGCCGGTATATTACTTGTCGTCATCTTAAATTTCTGATACAGCAAAGGTGCATTTCAGAATTGCAATCAGCTACGTGGTTCAGTTTGCCATCATCGTATACATGCCATTTCATTCAAGAATAATCCAGTTACCTAAGGTTCATTCAGACCTTTGCCTGCTTGTATGCTACAAGGTTCCTCTATCAGCCAACCACAGCGAACTTCCTGTCTAGTGCAAGGCGCTTTGCCTCTCAGTATGCAGGAATCCGCAGATGTGACGTCATCATGAATCTTTCACATGAATTTGGAGGCAAAAATACGAGCAAATGAGTGCTACAGACAGAAGTCTTCCCACTGATTAAACACTTCAATATTCAGTAATGAAATTCGTTTCTGAAATTGACCGAATTACACCCTTAAATGTGAAGCTATCAATATTGTGGCGATCAGAAAAGGATGATTATCAATTAAAGACCTGGACAATTGCACTCATTTTCAAACTGCCTCAATATAGCAAAACTAAATTCTCACAAAACTAATTACTGAAAGCAATTTTGTTTCCATTGAATTAATTTACATATCATTTTAAAAGTTTCCACTTGTTGTTTGACAACCAACAGAGAAATGATGCATATTTTCAAAATATTTTCCCAGAACAAGTTCATCGAAGCTTTCCATCTAAACATAATCCAGTGCACTCATGGGAGACAACCATGATCCCATGTACAAAAGCGTTGTTCTGATATCCTACATGCATGGGCAAAACTATGGATGTAGCATGTGGGACACAAGTAAATTCTAATCTGCACCATGCATTGGTGAGGTAATTGACCATCTACAGAGCATCTATAGTAGGACATAATTGCTGCTCTGCATTTTCTGTCTAAACTTGGATTCTCAGAAACACACATTGGATACCATTATTGAGGTAGTCGATATGCCAGTTGCTATCCGATTTCTTTGCTCAGGAACATCTTGGTTCCGGAACGATTGCGACTTTGTGGAATTTGAAACAAGATCAGGTTTCAGGTTGCTGAACTACTTGCATCAAACAAACGGGACCAGATTCATCCATGATCAGATCAAAAATGATCGATTCATCGCATTACCATGTCTAATCCATCTAATCTATCGCTAGCCGATGCATTGCAGAGCATGCATTTTGTTTTGACAGGGTAAAGTCATTATTTATCCATTGTTAATTTTATTAAATTTTCGATAAAATTTATTTCTGTTTTGGGTCCTTAGTCAGCTGTTTTTGTTCATAAAGCTGCCGGAAATTTTTACCTGAACCTGCCCTAGTTACGAAATGCTCGGTGTCACCTAAAAACAAACAATTTTATGCGTATTATTAGCATACAAACTCAAAACCGAATATTCGTTTCAGTTTTCATCTAGCAATGGAATATTACAATTCACTGTGTAATTGTAGATTGATAAACACTCAGATAAATTCCGTGAAAACTGCTCTCGAATTGTAGAGCTTACAACCTTATTCAGCATAAACCTGCGCTAGACTACTTGAATTTTGAAGTCCTATACTGTCATGCTGTAACGGGCCGAGCTAGTAGATGTAAATTAGTTGGATAGGTATGATGCGCGTACTGTAAGTGTTACGTTATAAACCTACCGATTGCTGCCAGTGGTGTCCTTTGAATCCTCAGCAGTCTCCAATCCTTTAGCTCTTGTCGTAGAAGCAGTCGCAGAAGCAGCAGGAGCAGCAGCAGTTCACTATTAAGATTATTTATTATTATTCTGAGAACAATACCCAAACCAGAAGGCCTATAGGTATTATTCACGGCACTAATTTTAACCAACCCAAGGGGATATAGGTAGGACAATATCAAATTACCAGACCAACCGTATCGAAGGCTATAAGCTAGTTATTATTAACACGTGAATGACTTTAAGTCTAACCCAACTCCGAAGAGCTATAGGTCTATTATTATTATTATTATCTGTGACAGCGTAAACCCAACTCGGAGAGCTTTAGGTTTCTTATTATTAATACTATGTACGTGAAATAGCAAACCCAACTCGGAGAGCTATAGGTTTGTTGTTATTATATTTAACTTATGTAGCAGAGCAAACCCAACTCGTGAAGTTATAAGTTTACTCGGCCACTACACTTACTATACAATTTATTTAATAAACAAATGTGTTACTATTCTCTATACATAAACATATAACACAATCACACCGGACAAGTCACATACCACTTTGCCGTATACTTTGTTACTGATTGTTTCGTTCTAGTCGTGAACAGAGTTCACCAAATTTATTAAATCGACTTATAAAGCATATTTAAACGACAGCGTCGTTCATTTTGTTATTGGCAATCATTTGGATATTGCATGCCTTCTATTATTCGGCATCTATATATATATCATGACTATATATAATTCGTTGTTTCCCAGTACCATCAATAAGCATAAATAATACATTTAAATGTACACATTTTCATGCCATTTAAAAACGAAACTAACATTTATAGTTTCCTTGAAGTGTCACGTAATCAATATTATCATAGTAAAACAATACTACTACACTTCCCCCCCCCTACTGAAAAAAAAATCGTCCCGATTATATATATATAATTATATAATTCATAAAGTATATAATTCTTATATAATTCATAGGCGGAAGACACGCTTGAAGTTGTCGTGAACAATGTTACGTAAGTTTTCTTCCGTCAGGTCGCGGCATTTAGCTACACGGGAGATGACATAATCCGTTCGGGTCGGATATCTGGCAAGATGAGGCGCATCCGTCTCTACCAGTAGGCGTTCGATCGGGATGGCTCGTATTGCCTGAATCCTGGGATCGTCCCTCCGACTCAGATCGTTGCGGACGAGGATGGGCGCAACGCTAAAAAACATGTTGCGGAAAAGATCTGCAAAAGAGCGTATTATCTCCCGAGGGACGTAGGTACAGTGCAGAACCAGTCGATTGGCCGGATTTATGTGATTGAGCAAAATCTCTGCCAGGATTTCGTGGGCCTCTGTATCTCCCCACTCCTTCTCTCTACAGTGTAGGATCAATGGGAGGGAAAGTTCAGCGGCCAACAAAGCCTGGTCACAGAATGCTCGACACTGGCAGTCCCAATCAATGGTCCATTTCATGTCGAGTCCAGTCTCACCGATGGCCCCTATGTTGGTGTTGTGACGTACATGGCGGCGAAGTTGTGCTTCCACCGAAGGAGACCAAATATCCGCATGACGGGGGTGCAGACCCAAAGCTAATATAATTTTGACATGGGGAAAATCTCCTTGGAGGTCGCTCTGTCCCCAGCTGTCGACGTTGTCCCGAATGTCCACTATTGCGCTCATTTCTGTGATATCAGCCTCCATCTCATTGATATGGCCAGCATGGCCCGCACGAACGCAAGCGTCGTAGAGGTGAATGTGGGCATCACCTCGCCAAACGGATGGAGGGGCTGGAACTGGAGGTTCATCATCTCCGTCTGCACCCTCTGGTGCGGGGCGTTCGATTTCGCCCTCGGGACCCTCGCGTAGGTCTTCAGCGGGCGCCAAAGATGCACCCTGTGTGGCTGTAGGCGGACTGGCGGCCGCAGATGGAATCGGCTCCAGTAAGCCAGATGGCCCAACCACAAAGGTTGCGTCGGCGCTGACATCTGCGAAATTATTAAGGTTGGATGTCGAGTCATGAGGGTTGTCGGTCATGGAGGCTATAGGAGCCGAAGGGTTCCCAACTACCACTGCCCGACTACCACCAATTACCTCGAAATCGATGACTCCTCGAGTGTCCTCGGACGTCACTAGCAACGTCTGCGTCTTGAACATTTTGGCGAGTCTCTTTCAGCGTCTGTTGTTGATTACGCATTTTGCGTTGATGACGCTGCTGTTTATCGCTGATGTTCTCGCGATTCAAGTTAATGTGTGACTCATGCAGTCGAACAAGTTGGCGAGACGGAACTCTCCAAAGGTCTGCCAAATGAATAATACGCCCATGCACGAAGGTTTGGGCATCTCTGGAAGTGGCCAGAAGCGTAGCTTCAATGACGGCCCGGCTTAAACATCGGTCTTTGGTCTTTCTATTCCAACCTGGAGGACAGCCCCGAACCAATCCCTCACCCAATAAATATTTCTGCAGTTCTAATTTAACTGACTTTGCTTCTGCTTGTGGTATGCAGGATCCACCAGTTGCCATTTTCTGGAAAGAAAGACAGTGAATATCGGCCTGATGCTGTACGATAACAGGTTCTATTTCTACCTCGGATATGTCAGAGTCGGATACGTCTGATGTAGCTGTGGTACTGTGAAGTTCAATCATTGGGGCAGTGGACTCTGTTGTGTCACTGTCACAATCTTCTGCAATCATAGGTAAGGTGAAGTCGGTTGTATCAGTCCCCGCTAGATCATCTACGCTGATGTTGGATTCATCCCGCTCGTCTTCGATGCAGTCTTCAGCATCGTTCCTGACGCAAGGGAATTTTTTTAGGCGATCAGCGTGTGTGACAAACGACTTTCTCCCGCGCTTGGTGTCGCGAATGAGGTATGTGTTGTCAGAAAATCTCTGCTCTATGACCCAAGGTCCGTCCCATGGGCGATAAAATTTACGTTGTTCCCCTTTTGGAGCAATGGTGTGGTAGTACATCACGAGATCCCCTACTTGATAGGTGACATCTCTCACCCCCCGCGCGTCATATCCTCGTTTCTGACGAGTCTGCTGAGTGCGAGATATGGTTTTAAAACGATATCCCAGGTCTTAATCAGTTTTTCCTGGATTTCATAAATATGTTCCGACGTTTCTCGTTCTTGCACAGTTTCCAAATCCAGCTCAAAATCAACCGGAAGTCGCATTTCGCGACCGTACGTGACGGCGGCTGGAGAGAAACCTGTTGTACTGTGGGTGCTGGAGCGGTATGCCCAGAGGCAGTATGATATTGTTTGATCCCAGTTATCACGATCGCACTTCTCATGGGCGATGACTATCTGTTTCAAGGTGCGATTGAAGCGCTCGACGCCGCCATTACCCTGCGGCCGATAAGATGTCGTACGCGATTTCATGATGCCAAGCAAATTACAGAGCTCCCTGAACACCTTGGATTCGAACTCAGCACCTTTGTCCGAGTGAATCCTATCTGGAACCCCATGGCGACAGATCCATTCCCTTAATACGGCCCCGGCCACAGTAGATGTCTCTTTATTGGGTAGTGGAGTGGCCTCCGCCCACTTGGAAAAGAGATCAACCATTGTGAGAATGTAGCGGTTACCTCGCTTGGTTTTACGCAAAGGTCCCACCAGATCGACCTCGATGCATTCCATCGGCTTGCCGGTAATAATGGAAGTCATCGGAGTTCGTATTTTTGGTATAGGACCCTTGAACGTGACACATACTCCGCAACCATTTAAATATTTGGTAGTGTCCTCTCTCATACATGGCCACCAGAAACGAGCTCTCAGTTTCTGATACGTCTTATCCCGACCTAAATGGGATGACCCAACGCCTGCATGACATTGTCGAATGAACGACATTCTTTCTGTAGCAGGTGGAATAAATTTCTTGACATCTCCCATTACCCGGAACAGTAGCCCATCTTCTACAATCACAGTCTCCCAGAATTTAACAATACGTTTGATTTCTTCTGAACAAGTCTGCAATCGTGTGGAAGTGGGTTTGTCCGAATGATGTCTGTGGGTCTTCCAAGACAGGACCTGAGCCAAATCGGGATCTTGAAGCGTTTCTCGTTTCATGTCATCGACTCTGGCACCAGGAGACCATAAATTGAAGATAACTACGGAGTCATCTTCTAGGCGATCCGACGACTGTACCGGCGTATCGTTGCAATGAACAGTACTGGGCAACCTGGAAAGAGCATCAGCATTGCTATGTGCTGACCCGGGACGGTAGACGCACTCAAATTCAAATTCTTCGAGGATTTGGAGCCATCGGGCTAGCATTCCGCGCGGTTCTTTGAAACTTCGCAACCATTCTAAGGACTTGTGGTCCACTCTGGCAAGGAATTTTTTTCCTGTAAGATATGGACGAAAGTGTTCCATAAAGAAAACAAGGGCAAACAATTCCCTTTTTGTTGGTGCGTAATTGGACTGGGCTGTGTTCAGTGACTTACTGGCATACGCAATTACCTTCTCAGAACCGCCCGGTTGTATTTGGGAGAGAACAGCTCCGATGGCATATCCAGATGCATCTGTATCAAGGATGAAACACCCAGATTCTGCCCGAAAGTCTGGCATGGTTAGTATCGGTGCTGAAGTGAGACAGTTCTTGAGGGTAGTGAAAGCGGTTTGACAGTTTTCTGTCCAAGTGAAGGAATGATCCTTCCGAATCAAATCATGTAGAGGCTTGGCGATCCGCGCAAAGTCTCTGACAAATCGTCGGTAATAAGATGCGAGTCCTAAGAATTCCTTCACCTGTTTGGCCGTTGTGGGTGTAGGCCATTTTTTTACTTTGTTCGTCTTCTCTGGATCGGTATGGATGCCATCTGGCGTCACCATATGTCCGAGATATCGAACAGACTGCAAGGCCCATTGACATTTCTTAGTGTTAAGTTGTAGATGTGCATCCCTCAACCTTGATAAAACCAATTCTATGTCTTGCAGATGGTCAGTCCAACTTCGACTGAAGATGATTATATCATCTAAGTACACCAAACAATTGACACCCACGAGGCCCCGCAATTTATCATCCATCATTCGTTGGAATGTGGCAGGGGCCGAAGCAAGTCCAAATGGCATCACATTGAACTCGTATAGGCCCAAAGGGCATATGAAAGCAGATTTTTGTTTATCAGAATGTTGGAGCGGAATCTGCCAGTAACCGGATTTGAGGTCTAGCACTGAGAAGTGCGAAGCGCCGTGCATGGCGTCCAAAGCGTCGGATACAGTTGGCAGGGGGTAAGCGTCAAATTGGCATGCTTGGTTCAACTTGCGGTAATCAACGCAAAAACGAAGGCTACCGTCCCGCTTCTGAACTAATACAATCGGACTAGCCCATGGACTATTGCTGTACGATATAATGCCTTGATCAAGCATTTCCTGAATCTGCTTCGTAACTTCTGCTTTCAAGTGTGGCGGGACTCGCCTGCAAGCCTGACGAATAGGTGCGTGGGCACCCGTATTTATACGATGTTCTACCCCGGAAGCTCGACCCAATGGCCGGTGGTCAGACATGAAAACATCGTCATATTGGTTTAATAATGTTTGCAATTGTGAACTTTGGAAAGCTGTGAGGGTTGTGTCTTGCGGATTTATCTGATTTGCATCGGGACCTTTATGCATTACTTGACATATTCTGTTGGAGGATTCCTCCAAGTTTTCGCCCTCATCCTGGACGAATGAGATATTGTCGACCTCATAGCTAACTACAAAAGGTTCAAATTTGCCGATAACTTCATTTTTGATGATGACCGAATCATCATTGTTATTGACGATAGGAATTATTATATTTTTATTACTCACAGTGATGATAGAGGGCAAAAAGGTCAGCCCCAAACGAACAGTTTCTGAGCTGTCAGCAACAATGCCAGATATAGGTGCCCCCAAAGTCCCTTTAAATCGAAGGCGAGCCCGAACTAACTTCACAGATTTGGGAGGAATTTCTATTTTGTCATTAACCCCTATTTTCATAACGGTGTTACGACCCGTTAATATTGGCAATATAACCCCAGGTCTTTTCAGCCACACCTGACTACAGTCTAGATCAATGACTGACCGTTCCGGTAATAGGAAGTCCATTCCTAAAATCAAATCAACAGACAAATCACTGGAGACTACTAATGATCGAGTAGGACAATATTTACCAAACGCTATTTCGGTATCAGCTATACCGACAATCTGTAGTTCTTCGTCTTTAGGGCCTCGAACATCTAGTTGACTGTTTGCGGGCAAGGGTTCATAAGTGGAGACAATTCTACTACTACATACCGAGCAATCAGCTCCGGTATCTATCAGTGCTATGACTTCTCGTCCCTCTACCATAACAGAAACATTTGCCCTAATGCGGTCCCTTTTAGTAGTAACAGCGACAGAACGGGACGCATCTATCGCTTTTGAGCGTTTCCCGCTGTGCAGAATCGAGCGATGTGTCCTTTGCCTGAACATTTAAAGCACACTATTTCTTGATTTCGTTCCGGACCTAATGAATTCGATGCTGCTGGTGATGATGTTATAGGGTGTGGTGAAGCAGAAATTGTAGGCACGTCAACATGGGGTTGTGCTGTAGTTGGAAGGTCGCTCGTCCTGTGTACAGCCGAGGTTGGTGAAGAATAACCTAATTGTCTACCCTGTGGAGGTGTGTAAACATTTTGAGAAATAAGCGGTAATTGTCTTATCTGGCGATCATGTGATGCAGAGCGCCAAGGTACAGAGACATTGTTTGGCCATATTTGATGTTGTGGTGACGACTGAGCGCCTCGAGAACCATATTGATACACTGGTTGTCGAAAATGTCGACGCTCTACTGGAGTCGTTGCCGACGTAATGGATCGGAACGGTGAAGTACAGGAGGCAGCAATGTGGCCAAAGTTATTGCACTTATAGCAACGTATGGAAGAATTAGAAGCAGAAATAGTAGAAGTCCGTGTCTGGGGAACATTTGCATCTACCCTTTCAAATCGAGTGACGACATCCAAGTAGTCGTTCAATGAATTTGGTGGAAACCTGCACATTGACAGTTTAACATCCCTACTTGTATCTCGTGACATTAGCGTATTCAAAACTCGACGCTCCAAGTCATCGGTACGCAAATCTGGGAATGCGTGTCTGCCAATGCGCAGAAGTACATCAGCGTAATCGCGGATTGTCTCATCTTTCGTCCGCATACGCGACTCGTACGCCGCTTCCGCCTCTACGTTTGTTGCAAACGGGCAGTACCTACATCGCAATTCGTGGATCACTTCTGCGTAAGTGTGGGTATCTGCTCGATCCACAACAATTTCATTAGGCCTACCAACGGTTTTGATCAATAACAAACGCAATTTACGTGAATCTGAAAAGTTATCGGCGAGCAACTCGAAGACCTTGAGCCAACGATCAAAGGCTAATTTTCCATCAAATTTTTGCAAAGCATTTAAATCATCCGGGATTTTATTTGTATTTGATGGCTTATCCTGTAATAAAGAGGTGCATTTTTGTTCAATGGTATCGATTTTTGTCTGGAGCTTAGCCAGATCGTGGACTATGTCAGAAGTTAAATTCATGTTTGCAATACCTTTCCCTTCTTCTCGTCTAGTAAAAAAATCAAGGTCATCAGCGTTCAAAACAGGTTCACCATCCGTTTTGACACGTGATTCCTGCTGACTCCTACCCCGGAATGGTGTAGCTGAAAACCCCGTCGAACCAAAGCCATAGTGCGACATAATGGAATACTGATCGGTTCTATACCGCTGCCACCAAGTGTAACGGGCCGAGCTAGTAGATGTAAATTAGTTGGATAGGTATGATGCGCGTACTGTAAGTGTTACGTTATAAACCTACCGATTGCTGCCAGTGGTGTCCTTTGAATCCTCAGCAGTCTCCAATCCTTTAGCTCTTGTCGTAGAAGCAGTCGCAGAAGCAGTCGCAGAAGCAGCAGGAGCAGCAGCAGTTCACTATTAAGATTATTTATTATTATTCTGAGAACAATACCCAAACCAGAAGGCCTATAGGTATTATTCACGGCACTAATTTTAACCAACCCAAGGGGATATAGGTAGGACAATATCAAATTACCAGACCAACCGTATCGAAGGCTATAAGCTAGTTATTATTAACACGTGAATGACTTTAAGTCTAACCCAACTCCGAAGAGCTATAGGTCTATTATTATTATTATTATCTGTGACAGCGTAAACCCAACTCGGAGAGCTTTAGGTTTCTTATTATTAATACTATGTACGTGAAATAGCAAACCCAACTCGGAGAGCTATAGGTTTGTTGTTATTATATTTAACTTATGTAGCAGAGCAAACCCAACTCGTGAAGTTATAAGTTTACTCGGCCACTACACTTACTATACAATTTATTTAATAAACAAATGTGTTACTATTCTCTATACATAAACATATAACACAATCACACCGGACAAGTCACATACCACTTTGCCGTATACTTTGTTACTGATTGTTTCGTTCTAGTCGTGAACAGAGTTCACCAAATTTATTAAATCGACTTATAAAGCATATTTAAACGACAGCGTCGTTCATTTTGTTATTGGCAATCATTTGGATATTGCATGCCTTCTATTATTCGGCATCTATATATATATATCATGACTATATATAATTCGTTGTTTCCCAGTACCATCAATAAGCATAAATAATAAATTTAAATGTACACATTTTCATGCCATTTAAAAACGAAACTAACATTTATAGTTTCCTTGAAGTGTCACGTAATCAATATTATCATAGTAAAACAATACTACTACAATGCGGTGATTTCCAAGGAGTCGTCGTTTGGAGATCGAGTCACCACTTCCACGCCTTGGATAACGGAAGGAAGCTTTGGAATCCGTGGAGGTTACGAAGTCCAATACACTTCTTATGGTGCCACAATTTTCACGAACTACAGAGAGTGGAGTTCACCTCGACGCCTGTCATACAGCAACTACCGGTACATGACCAATTTCCCGACTCAGTCCTTTTTGTAAGATTCCTCCCGTTAACAAGGACATTTGACTTATCTTCGTTGTTTTTCAATCCTCGTTTATCAAGTTGATCGTTCGACGCTGGAAGTTTCTTTTCGTTTCCGTATTGAGGCTATCGTCAGCACTAGAGGTGTGCATCTGAGCCACCCAGGCTGGTTACAAACAACAAACAAAGTCAGAATGAAAAATTGTAAGTACAAGCACGGCCATAGCGACCAAGATATTTACTCAATCAACGTGACGAACATCACAAACTAATGCCAATGATCCCAAAGGATGCGCAATTCAGTCCCCATCCTCCTGCATGCCCTGAAACGGACACAGCAGGCTCTCAAAGTTGACCTAATTTCACGGATTTTTTCAAAATTTGACCATCTCCTCTGCTAATTTTAAGCATAGACATAGCGGCCAAGATATTTACTCAATCAACGCAACCAACACCACAAAATAATGCCAATAATCCCAAAGGATGCGCAATTCAGTCCCCATCCTCCTGCATGTCCTGCAACGGACACAGCAGGCTCTCAAAGTTGACCTAATTTCTTGGATTTTTTCGAAATTTGACCATCTTCTCTACTAATTTCAAGCATAGCCATAGCGGCCAAGATATGTACTCAATCAACGCAACCAACACCACAAACTAATGTCAATGATCCCAAAGGATGCGCAATTCAGTGCCCATCCTCCTGCGTGCCCTGCAACGGACACAGCAGGCTCTCAAAGTTGACCTAATTTCTTGGATTTTTTCGAAATTTGACCATCTCCTCTACTAATTTCAAGCATAGCCATAGCGGCCAAGATATTTACTCAATCAACGCAAACAACACCACAAACTAATGTCAATGATCCCAAAGGATGCGCAATTCAGTCCCCATCCTCCTGCATGCCCTGCAACGGACACAGCAGGCTCTCAAAGTTGACCTAATTTCTTGGATTTTTTCGAAATTTGACCATCTCCTCTACTAATTTCAAGCATAGTCATAGCGGCCAAGATATTTACTCAATCAACGCAACCAACACCACAAACTAATGTCAATGATCCCAAAGAATGCGCAATTCAGTGCCCATCCTCCTGCATGCCCTGCAACGGACACAGCAGGCTCTCAAAGTTGACCTAATTTCTTGGATTTTTTCAAAATTTGACCATCTCCTCTACTAATTTCAAGCATAGCCATAGCGGCCAAGATATTTACTCAATCAACGCAACCAACACCACAAACTAATGTCAATGATCCCAAAGGATGCGCAATTCAGTCCCCATCCTCCTGTATGCCCTGCAACGGACACAGCAGGCTCTCAAAGTTGACCTAATTTCACGGATTTTTTCGAAATTTGACCATCTCTACTAATTTCAAGCATAGCCATAGCGGCCAAGATATTTACTCAATCAACGCAACTAACACCACAAACTAATGTCAATGATCCCAAAGGATGCGCAATTCAGTGCCCATCCTCCTGCATGCCCTGCAACGGACACAGCAGGCTCTCAAAGTTGACCTAATTTCACGGATTTTGCTCGAAATTTGACCATCTCTACTAATTTCAAGCATAGACATAGCGGCCAAGATATGTACTCAATCAACGCAACCAACGCCACAAACTAATGTCAATGATCCCAAAGGATGCGCAATTCAGTGCCCATCCTCCTGCATGCCCTGCAACGGACACAGCAGGCTCTCAAAGTTGACCTAATTTCTTGGATTTTTTCAAAATTTGACCATCTCCTCTACTAATTTCAAGCATAGCCATAGCGGCCAAGATATTTACTCAATCAACGCAACCAACATCACAAACTAATGTCAATGATCCCAAAGGATGCGCAATTCAGTCCCCATCCTCCTGTATGTCCTGCAACGGACACAGCAGGCTCTCAAAGTTGACCTAATTTCACGGATTTTGCTCGAAATTTGACCATCTCTACTAATTTCAAGCATAGCGGCCAAGATATTTACTCAATCAACGCAACTAACACCACAAACTAATGTCAATGATCCCAAAGGATGCGCAATTCAGTCCCCATCCTCCTGCGTGCCCTGCAACGGACACAGCAGGCTCTCAAAGTTGACCTAATTTCTTGGATTTTTTCGAAATTTGACCATCTCCTCTACTAATTTCAAGCATAGACATAGCGGCCAAGATATGTACTCAATCAACGCAACCAACGCCACAAACTAATGTCAATGATCCCAAAGAATGCGCAATTCAGTGCCCATCCTCCTGCATGCCCTGCAACGGACACAGCAGGCTCTCAAAGTTGACCTAATTTCTTGGATTTTTTCAAAATTTGACCATCTCCTCTACTAATTTCAAGCATAGCCATAGCGGCCAAGATATTTACTCAATCAACGCAACCAACATCACAAACTAATGTCAATGATCCCAAAGGATGCGCAATTCAGTGCCCATCCTCCTGCATGCCCTGCAACGGACACAGCAGGCTCTCAAAGTTGACCTAATTTCACGGATTTTTTCGAAATTTGACCATCTCCTCTACTAATTTCAAGCATAGACATAGCGGCCAAGATATTTACTCAATCAACGCAACCAACATCACAAACTAATGTCAATGATCCCAAAGGATGCGCAATTCAGTCCCCATCCTCCTGTATGTCCTGCAACGGACACAGCAGGCTCTCAAAGTTGACCTAATTTCACGGATTTTGCTCGAAATTTGACCATCTCTACTAATTTCAAGCATAGCCATAGCGGCCAAGATATTTACTCAATCAACGCAACCAACGCCACAAACTAATGTCAATGATCCCAAAGGATGCGCAATTCAGTCCCCATCCTCCTGTATGCCCTGCAACGGACACAGCAGGCTCTCAAAGTTGACCTAATTTCACGGATTTTTTCGAAATTTGACCATCTCCTCTACTAATTTCAAGCATAGCCATAGCGGCCAAGATATTTACTCAATCAACGCAACTAACACCACAAACTAATGTCAATGATCCCAAAGGATGCGCAATTCAGTGCCCATCCTCCTGCATGCCCTGCAACGGACACAGCAGGCTCTCAAAGTTGACCTAATTTCTTGGATTTTTTCGAAATTTGACCATCTCCTCTACTAATTTCAAGCATAGCCATAGCGGCCAAGATATGTACTCAGTCAACGCAACCAACACCACAAACTAATGTCAATGATCCCAAAGGATGCGCAATTCAGTCCCCATCCTCCTGCATGCCCTGCAACGGACACAGCAGGCTCTCAAAGTTGACCTAATTTCTTGGATTTTTTCGAAATTTGACCATCTCCTCTACTAATTTCAAGCATAGCCATAGCGGCCAAGATATTTACTCAATCAACGCAACCAACACCACAAACTAATGTCAATGATCCCAAAGGATGCGCAATTCAGTCCCCATCCTCCTGCATGCCCTGCAACGGACACAGCAGGCTCTCAAAGTTGACCTAATTTCACGGATTTTTTCAAAATTTGACCATCTCCTCTGCTAATTTTAAGCATAGACATAGCGGCCAAGATATTTACTCAATCAACGCAACCAACACCACAAAATAATGCCAATAATCCCAAAGGATGCGCAATTCAGTCCCCATCCTCCTGCATGTCCTGCAACGGACACAGCAGGCTCTCAAAGTTGACCTAATTTCACGGATTTTTTCAAAATTTGACTATCTCCTCTACTAATTTCAAGCATATCCATAGCGGCCAAGATATTTACTCAATCAACGCAACCAACACCACAAACTAATGTCAATGATCCCAAAGGATGCGCAATTCAGTGCCCATCCTCCTGCATGCCTTGCAACGGACACAGCAGGCTCTCAAAGTTGACCTAATTTCTTGGATTTTTTCGAAATTTGACCATCTCCTCTACTAATTTCAAGCATAGCCATAGCGGCCAAGATATGTACTCAGTCAACGCAACCAACACCACAAACTAATGTCAATGATCCCAAAGGATGCGCAATTCAGTGCCCATCCTCCTGCATGCCCTGCAACGGACACAGCAGGCTCTCAAAGTTGACCTAATTTCTTGGATTTTTTCGAAATTTGACCATCTCCTCTACTAATTTCAAGCATAGCCATAGCGGCCAAGATATTTACTCAATCAACGCAACCAACACCACAAACTAATGTCAATGATCCCAAAGGATGCGCAATTCAGTCCCCATCCTCCTGCGTGCCCTGCAACGGACACAGCAGGCTCTCAAAGTTGACCTAATTTCACGGATTTTTTCGAAATTTGACCATCTCCTCTACTAATTTCAAGCATAGACATAGCGGCCAAGATATTTACTCAATCAACGCAACCAACATCACAAACTAATGTCAATGATCCCAAAGGATGCGCAATTCAGTCCCCATCCTCCTGTATGTCCTGCAACGGACACAGCAGGCTCTCAAAGTTGACCTAATTTCACGGATTTTGCTCGAAATTTGACCATCTCTACTAATTTCAAGCATAGCCATAGCGGCCAAGATATTTACTCAATCAACGCAACCAACACCACAAACTAATGTCAATGATCCCAAAGGATGCGCAATTCAGTCCCCATCCTCCTGTATGCCCTGCAACGGACACAGCAGGCTCTCAAAGTTGACCTAATTTCTTGGATTTTTTCGAAATTTGACCATCTTCTCTACTAATTTCAAGCATAGCCATAGCGGCCAAGATATGTACTCAATCAACGCAACCAACACCACAAACTAATTTCAATGATCCCAAAGGATGCGCAATTCAGTGCCCATCCTCCTGTATGCCCTGCAACGGACACAGCAGGCTCTCAAAGTTGACCTAATTTCACGGATTTTTTCGAAATTTGACCATCTCTACTAATTTCAAGCATAGCCATAGCGGCCAAGATATTTACTCAATCAACGCAACTAACACCACAAACTAATGTCAATGATCCCAAAGGATGCGCAATTCAGTGCCCATCCTCCTGCATGCCCTGCAACGGACACAGCAGGCTCTCAAAGTTGACCTAATTTCACGGATTTTTTCGAAATTTGACCATCTCCTCTACTAATTTCAAGCATAGCCATAGCGGCCAAGATATTTACTCAATCAACGCAACCAACACCACAAACTAATGTCAATGATCCCAAAGGATGTGCAATTCAGTGCCCATCCTCCTGCATGCCCTGCAACGGACACAGCAGGCTCTCAAAGTTGACCTAATTTCTTGGATTTTTTCGAAATTTGACCATCTCCTCTACTAATTTCAAGCATAGCCATAGCGGCCAAGATATTTACTCAATCAACGCAACTAACACCACAAACTAATGTCAATGATCCCAAAGGATGCGCAATTCAGTGCCCATCCTCCTGCATGCCCTGCAACGGACACAGCAGGCTCTCAAAGTTGACCTAATTTCTTGGATTTTTTCGAAATTTGACCATCTCCTCTACTAATTTCAAGCATAGCCATAGCGGCCAAGATATGTACTCAGTCAACGCAACTAACACCACAAACTAATGTCAATGATCCCAAAGGATGCGCAATTCAGTGCCCATCCTCCTGCATGCCCTGCAACGGACACAGCAGGCTCTCAAAGTTGACCTAATTTCTTGGATTTTTTCGAAATTTGACCATCTCCTCTACTAATTTCAAGCATAGCCATAGCGGCCAAGATATGTACTCAGTCAACGCAACCAACACCACAAACTAATGTCAATGATCCCAAAGGATGCGCAATTCAGTGCCCATCCTCCTGCATGCCCTGCAACGGACACAGCAGGCTCTCAAAGTTGACCTAATTTCTTGGATTTTTTCGAAATTTGACCATCTCCTCTACTAATTTCAAGCATAGCCATAGCGGCCAAGATATGTACTCAGTCAACGCAACCAACACCACAAACTAATGTCAATGATCCCAAAGGATGCGCAATTCAGTGCCCATCCTCCTGCATGCCCTGCAACGGACACAGCAGGCTCTCAAAGTTGACCTAATTTCTTGGATTTTTTCGAAATTTGACCATCTCCTCTACTAATTTCAAGCATAGCCATAGCGGCCAAGATATGTACTCAATCAACGCAACCAACACCACAAACTAATGTCAATGATCCCAAAGGATGCGCAATTCAGTCCCCATCCTCCTGCGTGCCCTGCAACGGACACAGCAGGCTCTCAAAGTTGACCTAATTTCACGGATTTTTTCGAAATTTGACCATCTCCTCTACTAATTTCAAGCATAGCCATAGCGGCCAAGATATTTACTCAATCAACGCAACCAACACCACAAACTAATGTCAATGATCCCAAAGGATGCGCAATTCAGTGCCCATCCTCCTGCGTGCCCTGCAACGGACACAGCAGGCTCTCAAAGTTGACCTAATTTCACGGATTTTTTCAAAATTTGACCATCTCCTCTACTAATTTTAAGCATAGCCATAGCGGCCAAGATATTTACTCAATCAACGCAACCAACACCACAAAATAATGCCAGTAATCCCAAAGGATGCGCAATTCAGTCCCCATCCTCCTGCATGTCCTGCAACGGACACAGCAGGCTCTCAAAGTTGACCTAATTTCTTGGATTTTTTCAAAATTTGACTATCTCCTCTACTAATTTCAAGCATAGCCATAGCGGCCAAGATATTTACTCAATCAACGCAACTAACACCACAAACTAATGTCAATGATCCCAAAGGATGCGCAATTCAGTGCCCATCCTCCTGCATGCCCTGCAACGGACACAGCAGGCTCTCAAAGTTGACCTAATTTCTTGGATTTTTTCGAAATTTGACCATCTCCTCTACTAATTTCAAGCATAGCCATAGCGGCCAAGATATGTACTCAGTCAACGCAACCAACACCACAAACTAATGTCAATGATCCAAAAGGATGCGCAATTCAGTGCCCATCCTCCTGCATGCCCTGCAACGGACACAGCAGGCTCTCAAAGTTGACCTAATTTCTTGGATTTTTTCGAAATTTGACCATCTCCTCTACTAATTTCAAGCATAGCCATAGCGGCCAAGATATTTACTCAATCAACGCAACCAACACCACAAACTAATGTCAATGATCCCAAAGGATGCGCAATTCAGTCCCCATCCTCCTGCGTGCCCTGCAACGGACACAGCAGGCTCTCAAAGTTGACCTAATTTCACGGATTTTTTCGAAATTTGACCATCTCCTCTACTAATTTCAAGCATAGACATAGCGGCCAAGATATTTACTCAATCAACGCAACCAACACCACAAACTAATGTCAATGATCCCAAAGGATGCGCAATTCAGTCCCCATCCTCCTGTATGTCCTGCAACGGACACAGCAGGCTCTCAAAGTTGACCTAATTTCACGGATTTTGCTCGAAATTTGACCATCTCTACTAATTTCAAGCATAGCCATAGCGGCCAAGATATTTACTCAATCAACGCAACCAACACCACAAACTAATGTCAATGATCCCAAAGGATGCGCAATTCAGTCCCCATCCTCCTGTATGCCCTGCAACGGACACAGCAGGCTCTCAAAGTTGACCTAATTTCTTGGATTTTTTCGAAATTTGACCATCTTCTCTACTAATTTCAAGCATAGCCATAGCGGCCAAGATATGTACTCAATCAACGCAACCAACACCACAAACTAATGTCAATGATCCCAAAGGATGCGCAATTCAGTGCCCATCCTCCTGTATGCCCTGCAACGGACACAGCAGGCTCTCAAAGTTGACCTAATTTCACGGATTTTTTCGAAATTTGACCATCTCTCTACTAATTTCAAGCATAGCCATAGCGGCCAAGATATTTACTCAATCAACGCAACTAACACCACAAACTAATGTCAATGATCCCAAAGGATGCGCAATTCAGTGCCCATCCTCCTGCATGCCCTGCAACGGACACAGCAGGCTCTCAAAGTTGACCTAATTTCACGGATTTTTTCGAAATTTGACCATCTCCTCTACTAATTTCAAGCATAGCCATAGCGGCCAAGATATTTACTCAATCAACGCAACCAACACCACAAACTAATGTCAATGATCCCAAAGGATGCGCAATTCAGTGCCCATCCTCCTGCATGCCCTGCAACGGACACAGCAGGCTCTCAAAGTTGACCTAATTTCTTGGATTTTTTCGAAATTTGACCATCTCCTCTACTAATTTCAAGCATAGCCATAGCGGCCAAGATATTTACTCAATCAACGCAACTAACACCACAAACTAATGTCAATGATCCCAAAGGATGCGCAATTCAGTGCCCATCCTCCTGCATGCCCTGCAACGGACACAGCAGGCTCTCAAAGTTGACCTAATTTCTTGGATTTTTTCGAAATTTGACCATCTCCTCTACTAATTTCAAGCATAGCCATAGCGGCCAAGATATGTACTCAATCAACGCAACCAACATCACAAACTAATGTCAATGATCCCAAAGGATGCGCAATTCAGTCCCCATCCTCCTGCATGTCCTGCAACGGACACAGCAGGCTCTCAAAGTTGACCTAATTTCACGGATTTTTTCAAAATTTGACCATCTCCTCTACTAATTTCAAGCATAGCCATAGCGGCCAAGATATTTACTCAATCAACGCAACCAACACCACAAACTAATGTCAATGATCCCAAAGGATGCGCAATTCAGTCCCCATCCTCCTGTATGCCCTGCAACGGACACAGCAGGCTCTCAAAGTTGACCTAATTTCTTGGATTTTTTCGAAATTTGACCATCTTCTCTACTAATTTCAAGCATAGCCATAGCGGCCAAGATATGTACTCAATCAACGCAACCAACACCACAAACTAATGTCAATGATCCCAAAGGATGCGCAATTCAGTGCCCATCCTCCTGTATGCCCTGCAACGGACACAGCAGGCTCTCAAAGTTGACCTAATTTCACGGATTTTTTCGAAATTTGACCATCTCTACTAATTTCAAGCATAGCCATAGCGGCCAAGATATTTACTCAATCAACGCAACTAACACCACAAACTAATGTCAATGATCCCAAAGGATGCGCAATTCAGTGCCCATCCTCCTGCATGCCCTGCAACGGACACAGCAGGCTCTCAAAGTTGACCTAATTTCACGGATTTTTTCGAAATTTGACCATCTCCTCTACTAATTTCAAGCATAGCCATAGCGGCCAAGATATTTACTCAATCAACGCAACCAACACCACAAACTAATGTCAATGATCCCAAAGGATGCGCAATTCAGTGCCCATCCTCCTGCATGCCCTGCAACGGACACAGCAGGCTCTCAAAGTTGACCTAATTTCTTGGATTTTTTCGAAATTTGACCATCTCCTCTACTAATTTCAAGCATAGCCATAGCGGCCAAGATATTTACTCAATCAACGCAACTAACACCACAAACTAATGTCAATGATCCCAAAGGATGCGCAATTCAGTCCCCATCCTCCTGCATGCCCTGCAACGGACACAGCAGGCTCTCAAAGTTGACCTAATTTCTTGGATTTTTTCGAAATTTGACCATCTCCTCTACTAATTTCAAGCATAGCCATAGCGGCCAAGATATTTACTCAATCAACGCAACTAACACCACAAACTAATGTCAATGATCCCAAAGGATGCGCAATTCAGTGCCCATCCTCCTGCATGCCCTGCAACGGACACAGCAGGCTCTCAAAGTTGACCTAATTTCTTGGATTTTTTCGAAATTTGACCATCTCCTCTACTAATTTCAAGCATAGCCATAGCGGCCAAGATATTTACTCAATCAACGCAACCAACACCACAAACTAATGTCAATGATCCCAAAGGATGCGCAATTCAGTCCCCATCCTCCTGCATGCCCTGCAACGGACACAGCAGGCTCTCAAAGTTGACCTAATTTCTTGGATTTTTTCGAAATTTGACCATCTCCTCTACTAATTTCAAGCATAGCCATAGCGGCCAAGATATGTACTCAATCAACGCAACCAACACCACAAACTAATGTCAATGATCCCAAAGGATGCGCAATTCAGTGCCCATCCTCCTGCATGCCCTGCAACGGACACAGCAGGCTCTCAAAGTTGACCTAATTTCTTGGATTTTTTCGAAATTTGACCATCTCCTCTACTAATTTCAAGCATAGCCATAGCGGCCAAGATATTTACTCAATCAACGCAACTAACACCACAAACTAATGTCAATGATCCCAAAGGATGCGCAATTCAGTGCCCATCCTCCTGCATGCCCTGCAACGGACACAGCAGGCTCTCAAAGTTGACCTAATTTCTTGGATTTTTTCGAAATTTGACCATCTCCTCTACTAATTTCAAGCATAGCCATAGCGGCCAAGATATGTACTCAGTCAACGCAACTAACACCACAAACTAATGTCAATGATCCCAAAGGATGCGCAATTCAGTGCCCATCCTCCTGCATGCCCTGCAACGGACACAGCAGGCTCTCAAAGTTGACCTAATTTCTTGGATTTTTTCGAAATTTGACCATCTCCTCTACTAATTTCAAGCATAGCCATAGCGGCCAAGATATTTACTCAATCAACGCAACCAACACCACAAACTAATGTCAATGATCCCAAAGGATGCGCAATTCAGTGCCCATCCTCCTGCATGCCCTGCAACGGACACAGCAGGCTCTCAAAGTTGACCTAATTTCTTGGATTTTTTCGAAATTTGACCATCTCCTCTACTAATTTCAAGCATAGCCATAGCGGCCAAGATATGTACTCAATCAACGCAACCAACACCACAAACTAATGTCAATGATCCCAAAGGATGCGCAATTCAGTCCCCATCCTCCTGCATGCCCTGCAACGGACACAGCAGGCTCTCAAAGTTGACCTAATTTCTTGGATTTTTTCGAAATTTGACCATCTCCTCTACTAATTTCAAGCATAGCCATAGCGGCCAAGATATTTACTCAATCAACGCAACCAACACCACAAACTAATGTCAATGATCCCAAAGGATGCGCAATTCAGTCCCCATCCTCCTGCGTGCCCTGCAACGGACACAGCAGGCTCTCAAAGTTGACCTAATTTCACGGATTTTTTCGAAATTTGACCATCTCCTCTACTAATTTCAAGCATAGACATAGCGGCCAAGATATTTACTCAATCAACGCAACCAACACCACAAACTAATGTCAATGATCCCAAAGGATGCGCAATTCAGTCCCCATCCTCCTGCATGCCCTGCAACGGACACAGCAGGCTCTCAAAGTTGACCTAATTTCACGGATTTTTTCGAAATTTGACCATCTCCTCTACTAATTTCAAGCATAGCCATAGCGGCCAAGATATTTACTCAATCAACGCAACCAACACCACAAACTAATGTCAATGATCCCAAAGGATGCGCAATTCAGTCCCCATCCTCCTGTATGCCCTGCAACGGACACAGCAGGCTCTCAAAGTTGACCTAATTTCTTGGATTTTTTCGAAATTTGACCATCTCCTCTACTAATTTCAAGCATAGCCATAGCGGCCAAGATATGTACTCAATCAACGCAACCAACACCACAAACTAATGTCAATGATCCCAAAGGATGCGCAATTCAGTGCCCATCCTCCTGCATGCCCTGCAACGGACACAGCAGGCTCTCAAAGTTGACCTAATTTCACGGATTTTTTCGAAATTTGACCATCTCCTCTACTAATTTCAAGCATAGCCATAGCGGCCAAGATATTTACTCAATCAACGCAACTAACACCACAAACTAATGTCAATGATCCCAAAGGATGCGCAATTCAGTGCCCATCCTCCTGCATGCCCTGCAACGGACACAGCAGGCTCTCAAAGTTGACCTAATTTCACGGATTTTTTCGAAATTTGACCATCTCCTCTACTAATTTCAAGCATAGCCATAGCGGCCAAGATATTTACTCAATCAACGCAACCAACACCACAAACTAATGTCAATGATCCCAAAGGATGCGCAATTCAGTGCCCATCCTCCTGCATGCCCTGCAACGGACACAGCAGGCTCTCAAAGTTGACCTAATTTCTTGGATTTTTTCGAAATTTGACCATCTCCTCTACTAATTTCAAGCATAGCCATAGCGGCCAAGATATTTACTCAATCAACGCAACTAACACCACAAACTAATGTCAATGATCCCAAAGGATGCGCAATTCAGTCCCCATCCTCCTGCATGCCCTGCAACGGACACAGCAGGCTCTCAAAGTTGACCTAATTTCTTGGATTTTTTCGAAATTTGACCATCTCCTCTACTAATTTCAAGCATAGCCATAGCGGCCAAGATATGTACTCAATCAACGCAACCAACACCACAAACTAATGTCAATGATCCCAAAGGATGCGCAATTCAGTCCCCATCCTCCTGCATGCCCTGCAACGGACACAGCAGGCTCTCAAAGTTGACCTAATTTCACGGATTTTTTCGAAATTTGACCATCTCCTCTACTAATTTCAAGCATAGCCATAGCGGCCAAGATATTTACTCAATCAACGCAACCAACACCACAAACTAATGTCAATGATCCCAAAGGATGCGCAATTCAGTGCCCATCCTCCTGCATGCCCTGCAACGGACACAGCAGGCTCTCAAAGTTGACCTAATTTCTTGGATTTTTTCGAAATTTGACCATCTCCTCTACTAATTTCAAGCATAGCCATAGCGGCCAAGATATGTACTCAATCAACGCAACCAACACCACAAACTAATGTCAATGATCCCAAAGGATGCGCAATTCAGTGCCCATCCTCCTGCATGCCCTGCAACGGACACAGCAGGCTCTCAAAGTTGACCTAATTTCTTGGATTTTTTCGAAATTTGACCATCTCCTCTACTAATTTCAAGCATAGCCATAGCGGCCAAGATATTTACTCAATCAACGCAACTAACACCACAAACTAATGTCAATGATCCCAAAGGATGCGCAATTCAGTCCCCATCCTCCTGCATGCCCTGCAACGGACACAGCAGGCTCTCAAAGTTGACCTAATTTCTTGGATTTTTTCGAAATTTGACCATCTCCTCTACTAATTTCAAGCATAGCCATAGCGGCCAAGATATGTACTCAGTCAACGCAACCAACACCACAAACTAATGTCAATGATCCCAAAGGATGCGCAATTCAGTGCCCATCCTCCTGCATGCCCTGCAACGGACACAGCAGGCTCTCAAAGTTGACCTAATTTCTTGGATTTTTTCGAAATTTGACCATCTCCTCTACTAATTTCAAGCATAGCCATAGCGGCCAAGATATGTACTCAATCAACGCAACCAACACCACAAACTAATGTCAATGATCCCAAAGGATGCGCAATTCAGTCCCCATCCTCCTGCGTGCCCTGCAACGGACACAGCAGGCTCTCAAAGTTGACCTAATTTCACGGATTTTTTCGAAATTTGACCATCTCCTCTACTAATTTCAAGCATAGCCATAGCGGCCAAGATATTTACTCAATCAACGCAACCAACACCACAAACTAATGTCAATGATCCCAAAGGATGCGCAATTCAGTGCCCATCCTCCTGCATGCCCTGCAACGGACACAGCAGGCTCTCAAAGTTGACCTAATTTCTTGGATTTTTTCGAAATTTGACCATCTCCTCTACTAATTTCAAGCATAGCCATAGCGGCCAAGATATGTACTCAATCAACGCAACCAACACCACAAACTAATGTCAATGATCCCAAAGGATGCGCAATTCAGTGCCCATCCTCCTGCATGCCCTGCAACGGACACAGCAGGCTCTCAAAGTTGACCTAATTTCTTGGATTTTTTCGAAATTTGACCATCTCCTCTACTAATTTCAAGCATAGCCATAGCGGCCAAGATATGTACTCAATCAACGCAACCAACACCACAAACTAATGTCAATGATCCCAAAGGATGCGCAATTCAGTCCCCATCCTCCTGCATGCCCTGCAACGGACACAGCAGGCTCTCAAAGTTGACCTAATTTCACGGATTTTTTCGAAATTTGACCATCTCCTCTACTAATTTCAAGCATAGACATAGCGGCCAAGATATTTACTCAATCAACGCAACCAACACCACAAACTAATGTCAATGATCCCAAAGGATGCGCAATTCAGTCCCCATCCTCCTGCATGTCCTGCAACGGACACAGCAGGCTCTCAAAGTTGACCTAATTTCACGGATTTTTTCAAAATTTGACCATCTCCTCTACTAATTTCAAGCATAGCCATAGCGGCCAAGATATTTACTCAATCAACGCAACCAACATCACAAACTAATGTCAATGATCCCAAAGGATGCGCAATTCAGTCCCCATCCTCCTGCATGCCCTGCAACGGACACAGCAGGCTCTCAAAGTTGACCTAATTTCTTGGATTTTTTCGAAATTTGACCATCTCCTCTACTAATTTCAAGCATAGCCATAGCGGCCAAGATATTTACTCAATCAACGCAACCAACACCACAAACTAATGTCAATGATCCCAAAGGATGCGCAATTCAGTGCCCATCCTCCTGCATGCCCTGCAACGGACACAGCAGGCTCTCAAAGTTGACCTAATTTCACGGATTTTTTCGAAATTTGACCATCTCTCTACTAATTTCAAGCATAGCCATAGCGGCCAAGATATTTACTCAATCAACGCAACTAACACCACAAACTAATGTCAATGATCCCAAAGGATGCGCAATTCAGTGCCCATCCTCCTGCATGCCCTGCAACGGACACAGCAGGCTCTCAAAGTTGACCTAATTTCACGGATTTTTTCGAAATTTGACCATCTCCTCTACTAATTTCAAGCATAGCCATAGCGGCCAAGATATTTACTCAATCAACGCAACCAACACCACAAACTAATGTCAATGATCCCAAAGGATGCGCAATTCAGTGCCCATCCTCCTGCATGCCCTGCAACGGACACAGCAGGCTCTCAAAGTTGACCTAATTTCTTGGATTTTTTCGAAATTTGACCATCTCCTCTACTAATTTCAAGCATAGCCATAGCGGCCAAGATATTTACTCAATCAACGCAACCAACACCACAAACTAATGTCAATGATCCCAAAGGATGCGCAATTCAGTCCCCATCCTCCTGCATGCCCTGCAACGGACACAGCAGGCTCTCAAAGTTGACCTAATTTCTTGGATTTTTTCGAAATTTGACCATCTCCTCTACTAATTTCAAGCATAGCCATAGCGGCCAAGATATGTACTCAATCAACGCAACCAACACCACAAACTAATGTCAATGATCCCAAAGGATGCGCAATTCAGTGCCCATCCTCCTGCATGCCCTGCAACGGACACAGCAGGCTCTCAAAGTTGACCTAATTTCTTGGATTTTTTCGAAATTTGACCATCTCCTCTACTAATTTCAAGCATAGCCATAGCGGCCAAGATATTTACTCAATCAACGCAACCAACACCACAAACTAATGTCAATGATCCCAAAGGATGCGCAATTCAGTGCCCATCCTCCTGCATGCCCTGCAACGGACACAGCAGGCTCTCAAAGTTGACCTAATTTCTTGGATTTTTTCGAAATTTGACCATCTCCTCTACTAATTTCAAGCATAGCCATAGCGGCCAAGATATGTACTCAATCAACGCAACCAACACCACAAACTAATGTCAATGATCCCAAAGGATGCGCAATTCAGTGCCCATCCTCCTGCATGCCCTGCAACGGACACAGCAGGCTCTCAAAGTTGACCTAATTTCTTGGATTTTTTCGAAATTTGACCATCTCCTCTACTAATTTCAAGCATAGCCATAGCGGCCAAGATATGTACTCAATCAACGCAACCAACACCACAAACTAATGTCAATGATCCCAAAGGATGCGCAATTCAGTCCCCATCCTCCTGCATGCCCTGCAACGGACACAGCAGGCTCTCAAAGTTGACCTAATTTCACGGATTTTTTCGAAATTTGACCATCTCCTCTACTAATTTCAAGCATAGCCATAGCGGCCAAGATATTTACTCAATCAACGCAACCAACACCACAAACTAATGTCAATGATCCCAAAGGATGCGCAATTCAGTCCCCATCCTCCTGCATGCCCTGCAACGGACACAGCAGGCTCTCAAAGTTGACCTAATTTCTTGGATTTTTTCGAAATTTGACCATCTCCTCTACTAATTTCAAGCATAGCCATAGCGGCCAAGATATTTACTCAATCAACGCAACCAACACCACAAACTAATGTCAATGATCCCAAAGGATGCGCAATTCAGTGCCCATCCTCCTGCATGCCCTGCAACGGACACAGCAGGCTCTCAAAGTTGACCTAATTTCACGGATTTTTTCGAAATTTGACCATCTCCTCTACTAATTTCAAGCATAGACATAGCGGCCAAGATATTTACTCAATCAACGCAACCAACGCCACAAACTAATGTCAATGATCCCAAAGGATGCGCAATTCAGTCCCCATCCTCCTGCATGCCCTGCAACGGACACAGCAGGCTCTCAAAGTTGACCTAATTTCACGGATTTTTTCGAAATTTGACCATCTCCTCTACTAATTTCAAGCATAGCCATAGCGGCCAAGATATTTACTCAATCAACGCAACCAACACCACAAACTAATGTCAATGATCCCAAAGGATGCGCAATTCAGTCCCCATCCTCCTGCATGCCCTGCAACGGACACAGCAGGCTCTCAAAGTTGACCTAATTTCTTGGATTTTTTCGAAATTTGACCATCTCCTCTACTAATTTCAAGCATAGCCATAGCGGCCAAGATATGTACTCAATCAACGCAACCAACACCACAAACTAATGTCAATGATCCCAAAGGATGCGCAATTCAGTGCCCATCCTCCTGC
Organism: Prostheceraeus crozeri; assembly: GCA_907163375.1. Lineage (NCBI taxonomy): Eukaryota > Metazoa > Platyhelminthes > Polycladida > Euryleptidae > Prostheceraeus > Prostheceraeus crozeri. The sequence continues at coordinate 109,551 of CAJQUW010015806.1, read as the reverse complement.
ATGCCCTGCAACGGACACAGCAGGCTCTCAAAGTTGACCTAATTTCACGGATTTTTTCGAAATTTGACCATCTCCTCTACTAATTTCAAGCATAGCCATAGCGGCCAAGATATTTACTCAATCAACGCAACCAACACCACAAACTAATGTCAATGATCCCAAAGGATGCGCAATTCAGTCCCCATCCTCCTGCATGCCCTGCAACGGACACAGCAGGCTCTCAAAGTTGACCTAATTTCACGGATTTTTTCGAAATTTGACCATCTCCTCTACTAATTTCAAGCATAGCCATAGCGGCCAAGATATTTACTCAATCAACGCAACCAACACCACAAACTAATGTCAATGATCCCAAAGGATGCGCAATTCAGTGCCCATCCTCCTGCATGCCCTGCAACGGACACAGCAGGCTCTCAAAGTTGACCTAATTTCACGGATTTTTTCGAAATTTGACCATCTCCTCTACTAATTTCAAGCATAGCCATAGCGGCCAAGATATTTACTCAATCAACGCAACCAACACCACAAACTAATGTCAATGATCCCAAAGGATGCGCAATTCAGTCCCCATCCTCCTGCATGCCCTGCAACGGACACAGCAGGCTCTCAAAGTTGACCTAATTTCACGGATTTTTTCGAAATTTGACCATCTCCTCTACTAATTTCAAGCATAGCCATAGCGGCCAAGATATTTACTCAATCAACGCAACCAACACCACAAACTAATGTCAATGATCCCAAAGGATGCGCAATTCAGTGCCCATCCTCCTGCATGCCCTGCAACGGACACAGCAGGCTCTCAAAGTTGACCTAATTTCTTGGATTTTTTCGAAATTTGACCATCTCCTCTACTAATTTCAAGCATAGCCATAGCGGCCAAGATATTTACTCAATCAACGCAACCAACACCACAAACTAATGTCAATGATCCCAAAGGATGCGCAATTCAGTCCCCATCCTCCTGCATGCCCTGCAACGGACACAGCAGGCTCTCAAAGTTGACCTAATTTCTTGGATTTTTTCGAAATTTGACCATCTCCTCTACTAATTTCAAGCATAGCCATAGCGGCCAAGATATGTACTCAATCAACGCAACCAACACCACAAACTAATGTCAATGATCCCAAAGGATGCGCAATTCAGTCCCCATCCTCCTGCATGCCCTGCAACGGACACAGCAGGCTCTCAAAGTTGACCTAATTTCACGGATTTTTTCGAAATTTGACCATCTCCTCTACTAATTTCAAGCATAGCCATAGCGGCCAAGATATTTACTCAATCAACGCAACCAACACCACAAACTAATGTCAATGATCCCAAAGGATGCGCAATTCAGTCCCCATCCTCCTGCATGCCCTGCAACGGACACAGCAGGCTCTCAAAGTTGACCTAATTTCTTGGATTTTTTCGAAATTTGACCATCTCCTCTACTAATTTCAAGCATAGCCATAGCGGCCAAGATATGTACTCAATCAACGCAACCAACACCACAAACTAATGTCAATGATCCCAAAGGATGCGCAATTCAGTGCCCATCCTCCTGCATGCCCTGCAACGGACACAGCAGGCTCTCAAAGTTGACCTAATTTCTTGGATTTTTTCGAAATTTGACCATCTCCTCTACTAATTTCAAGCATAGCCATAGCGGCCAAGATATTTACTCAATCAACGCAACCAACACCACAAACTAATGTCAATGATCCCAAAGGATGCGCAATTCAGTCCCCATCCTCCTGCATGCCCTGCAACGGACACAGCAGGCTCTCAAAGTTGACCTAATTTCACGGATTTTTTCGAAATTTGACCATCTCCTCTACTAATTTCAAGCATAGCCATAGCGGCCAAGATATTTACTCAATCAACGCAACCAACACCACAAACTAATGTCAATGATCCCAAAGGATGCGCAATTCAGTCCCCATCCTCCTGCATGCCCTGCAACGGACACAGCAGGCTCTCAAAGTTGACCTAATTTCACGGATTTTTTCGAAATTTGACCATCTCCTCTACTAATTTCAAGCATAGCCATAGCGGCCAAGATATTTACTCAATCAACGCAACCAACACCACAAACTAATGTCAATGATCCCAAAGGATGCGCAATTCAGTCCCCATCCTCCTGCATGCCCTGCAACGGACACAGCAGGCTCTCAAAGTTGACCTAATTTCTTGGATTTTTTCGAAATTTGACCATCTCCTCTACTAATTTCAAGCATAGCCATAGCGGCCAAGATATGTACTCAATCAACGCAACCAACACCACAAACTAATGTCAATGATCCCAAAGGATGCGCAATTCAGTCCCCATCCTCCTGCGTGCCCTGCAACGGACACAGCAGGCTCTCAAAGTTGACCTAATTTCACGGATTTTTTCGAAATTTGACCATCTCCTCTACTAATTTCAAGCATAGCCATAGCGGCCAAGATATTTACTCAATCAACGCAACCAACACCACAAACTAATGTCAATGATCCCAAAGGATGCGCAATTCAGTCCCCATCCTCCTGCATGCCCTGCAACGGACACAGCAGGCTCTCAAAGTTGACCTAATTTCACGGATTTTTTCGAAATTTGACCATCTCCTCTACTAATTTCAAGCATAGCCATAGCGGCCAAGATATTTACTCAATCAACGCAACCAACACCACAAACTAATGTCAATGATCCCAAAGGATGCGCAATTCAGTCCCCATCCTCCTGCATGCCCTGCAACGGACACAGCAGGCTCTCAAAGTTGACCTAATTTCTTGGATTTTTTCGAAATTTGACCATCTCCTCTACTAATTTCAAGCATAGCCATAGCGGCCAAGATATTTACTCAATCAACGCAACCAACACCACAAACTAATGTCAATGATCCCAAAGGATGCGCAATTCAGTCCCCATCCTCCTGCATGCCCTGCAACGGACACAGCAGGCTCTCAAAGTTGACCTAATTTCACGGATTTTTTCGAAATTTGACCATCTCCTCTACTAATTTCAAGCATAGCCATAGCGGCCAAGATATGTACTCAATCAACGCAACCAACACCACAAACTAATGTCAATGATCACAAAGGATGCGAAATTCAGTCCCCATCCTCCTGCATGCCCTGCAACGGACACAGCAGGCTCTCAAAGTTGACCTAATTTCACGGATTTTTCGAAATTTGACCATCTCCTCTACTAATTTCAAGCATAGCCATAGCGTCCAAGATATTTACTCAATCAACGCAACCAACACCACAAACTAATGTCAATGATCCCAAAGGATGCGCAATTCAGTCCCCATCCTCCTGCATGCCCTGCAACGGACACAGCAGGCTCTCAAAGTTGACCTAATTTCTTGGATTTTTTCGAAATTTGACCATCTCCTCTACTAATTTCAAGCATAGCCATAGCGGCCAAGATATTTACTCAATCAACGCAACCAACACCACAAACTAATGTCAATGATCCCAAAGGATGCGCAATTCAGTCCCCATCCTCCTGCATGCCCTGCAACGGACACAGCAGGCTCTCAAAGTTGACCTAATTTCTTGGATTTTTTCGAAATTTGACCATCTCCTCTACTAATTTCAAGCATAGCCATAGCGGCCAAGATATTTACTCAATCAACGCAACCAACACCACAAACTAATGTCAATGATCCCAAAGGATGCGCAATTCAGTCCCCATCCTCCTGCATGCCCTGCAACGGACACAGCAGGCTCTCAAAGTTGACCTAATTTCACGGATTTTTTCGAAATTTGACCATCTCCTCTACTAATTTCAAGCATAGCCATAGCGGCCAAGATATGTACTCAATCAACGCAACCAACACCACAAACTAATGTCAATGATCCCAAAGGATGCGCAATTCAGTCCCCATCCTCCTGCATGCCCTGCAACGGACACAGCAGGCTCTCAAAGTTGACCTAATTTCACGGATTTTTTCGAAATTTGACCATCTCCTCTACTAATTTCAAGCATAGCCATAGCGGCCAAGATATTTACTCAATCAACGCAACCAACACCACAAACTAATGTCAATGATCCCAAAGGATGCGCAATTCAGTCCCCATCCTCCTGCATGCCCTGCAACGGACACAGCAGGCTCTCAAAGTTGACCTAATTTCACGGATTTTTTCGAAATTTGACCATCTCCTCTACTAATTTCAAGCATAGCCATAGCGGCCAAGATATTTACTCAATCAACGCAACCAACACCACAAACTAATGTCAATGATCCCAAAGGATGCGCAATTCAGTCCCCATCCTCCTGCATGCCCTGCAACGGACACAGCAGGCTCTCAAAGTTGACCTAATTTCTTGGATTTTTTCGAAATTTGACCATCTCCTCTACTAATTTCAAGCATAGCCATAGCGGCCAAGATATGTACTCAATCAACGCAACCAACACCACAAACTAATGTCAATGATCCCAAAGGATGCGCAATTCAGTGCCCATCCTCCTGCATGCCCTGCAACGGACACAGCAGGCTCTCAAAGTTGACCTAATTTCTTGGATTTTTTCGAAATTTGACCATCTCCTCTACTAATTTCAAGCATAGCCATAGCGGCCAAGATATGTACTCAATCAACGCAACCAACACCACAAACTAATGTCAATGATCCCAAAGGATGCGCAATTCAGTCCCCATCCTCCTGCGTGCCCTGCAACGGACACAGCAGGCTCTCAAAGTTGACCTAATTTCACGGATTTTTTCGAAATTTGACCATCTCCTCTACTAATTTCAAGCATAGCCATAGCGGCCAAGATATTTACTCAATCAACGCAACCAACACCACAAACTAATGTCAATGATCCCAAAGGATGCGCAATTCAGTCCCCATCCTCCTGCATGCCCTGCAACGGACACAGCAGGCTCTCAAAGTTGACCTAATTTCACGGATTTTTTCGAAATTTGACCATCTCTACTAATTTCAAGCATAGCCATAGCGGCCAAGATATTTACTCAATCAACGCAACCAACACCACAAACTAATGTCAATGATCCCAAAGGATGCGCAATTCAGTCCCCATCCTCCTGCATGCCCTGCAACGGACACAGCAGGCTCTCAAAGTTGACCTAATTTCTTGGATTTTTTCGAAATTTGACCATCTTCTCTACTAATTTCAAGCATAGCCATAGCGGCCAAGATATGTACTCAATCAACGCAACCAACACCACAAACTAATGTCAATGATCCCAAAGGATGCGCAATTCAGTGCCCATCCTCCTGCATGCCCTGCAACGGACACAGCAGGCTCTCAAAGTTGACCTAATTTCACGGATTTTTTCGAAATTTGACCATCTCTACTAATTTCAAGCATAGCCATAGCGGCCAAGATATTTACTCAATCAACGCAACCAACACCACAAACTAATGTCAATGATCCCAAAGGATGCGCAATTCAGTCCCCATCCTCCTGCATGCCCTGCAACGGACACAGCAGGCTCTCAAAGTTGACCTAATTTCACGGATTTTTTCGAAATTTGACCATCTCCTCTACTAATTTCAAGCATAGCCATAGCGGCCAAGATATTTACTCAATCAACGCAACCAACACCACAAACTAATGTCAATGATCCCAAAGGATGCGCAATTCAGTCCCCATCCTCCTGCATGCCCTGCAACGGACACAGCAGGCTCTCAAAGTTGACCTAATTTCTTGGATTTTTTCGAAATTTGACCATCTCCTCTACTAATTTCAAGCATAGCCATAGCGGCCAAGATATTTACTCAATCAACGCAACCAACACCACAAACTAATGTCAATGATCCCAAAGGATGCGCAATTCAGTCCCCATCCTCCTGCATGCCCTGCAACGGACACAGCAGGCTCTCAAAGTTGACCTAATTTCTTGGATTTTTTCGAAATTTGACCATCTCCTCTACTAATTTCAAGCATAGCCATAGCGGCCAAGATATGTACTCAATCAACGCAACCAACACCACAAACTAATGTCAATGATCCCAAAGGATGCGCAATTCAGTCCCCATCCTCCTGCATGCCCTGCAACGGACACAGCAGGCTCTCAAAGTTGACCTAATTTCACGGATTTTTTCGAAATTTGACCATCTCCTCTACTAATTTCAAGCATAGCCATAGCGGCCAAGATATTTACTCAATCAACGCAACTAACACCACAAACTAATGTCAATGATCCCAAAGGATGCGCAATTCAGTCCCCATCCTCCTGCATGCCCTGCAACGGACACAGCAGGCTCTCAAAGTTGACCTAATTTCTTGGATTTTTTCGAAATTTGACCATCTCCTCTACTAATTTCAAGCATAGCCATAGCGGCCAAGATATGTACTCAATCAACGCAACCAACACCACAAACTAATGTCAATGATCCCAAAGGATGCGCAATTCAGTGCCCATCCTCCTGCATGCCCTGCAACGGACACAGCAGGCTCTCAAAGTTGACCTAATTTCTTGGATTTTTTCGAAATTTGACCATCTCCTCTACTAATTTCAAGCATAGCCATAGCGGCCAAGATATGTACTCAATCAACGCAACCAACACCACAAACTAATGTCAATGATCCCAAAGGATGCGCAATTCAGTCCCCATCCTCCTGCGTGCCCTGCAACGGACACAGCAGGCTCTCAAAGTTGACCTAATTTCACGGATTTTTTCGAAATTTGACCATCTCCTCTACTAATTTCAAGCATAGCCATAGCGGCCAAGATATTTACTCAATCAACGCAACCAACGCCACAAACTAATGTCAATGATCCCAAAGGATGCGCAATTCAGTCCCCATCCTCCTGCATGTCCTGCAACGGACACAGCAGGCTCTCAAAGTTGACCTAATTTCACGGATTTTTTCAAAATTTGACCATCTCCTCTACTAATTTCAAGCATAGCCATAGCGGCCAAGATATTTACTCAATCAACGCAACCAACATCACAAACTAATGTCAATGATCCCAAAGGATGCGCAATTCAGTCCCCATCCTCCTGCATGCCCTGCAACGGACACAGCAGGCTCTCAAAGTTGACCTAATTTCTTGGATTTTTTCGAAATTTGACCATCTCCTCTACTAATTTCAAGCATAGCCATAGCGGCCAAGATATGTACTCAATCAACGCAACCAACACCACAAACTAATGTCAATGATCCCAAAGGATGCGCAATTCAGTCCCCATCCTCCTGCATGCCCTGCAACGGACACAGCAGGCTCTCAAAGTTGACCTAATTTCACGGATTTTTTCGAAATTTGACCATCTCTACTAATTTCAAGCATAGCCATAGCGGCCAAGATATTTACTCAATCAACGCAACCAACACCACAAACTAATGTCAATGATCCCAAAGGATGCGCAATTCAGTGCCCATCCTCCTGCATGCCCTGCAACGGACACAGCAGGCTCTCAAAGTTGACCTAATTTCACGGATTTTTTCGAAATTTGACCATCTCCTCTACTAATTTCAAGCATAGCCATAGCGGCCAAGATATTTACTCAATCAACGCAACCAACACCACAAACTAATGTCAATGATCCCAAAGGATGCGCAATTCAGTCCCCATCCTCCTGCATGCCCTGCAACGGACACAGCAGGCTCTCAAAGTTGACCTAATTTCTTGGATTTTTTCGAAATTTGACCATCTCCTCTACTAATTTCAAGCATAGCCATAGCGGCCAAGATATTTACTCAATCAACGCAACCAACACCACAAACTAATGTCAATGATCCCAAAGGATGCGCAATTCAGTCCCCATCCTCCTGCATGCCCTGCAACGGACACAGCAGGCTCTCAAAGTTGACCTAATTTCTTGGATTTTTTCGAAATTTGACCATCTCCTCTACTAATTTCAAGCATAGCCATAGCGGCCAAGATATGTACTCAATCAACGCAACTAACACCACAAACTAATGTCAATGATCCCAAAGGATGCGCAATTCAGTGCCCATCCTCCTGCATGCCCTGCAACGGACACAGCAGGCTCTCAAAGTTGACCTAATTTCTTGGATTTTTTCGAAATTTGACCATCTCCTCTACTAATTTCAAGCATAGCCATAGCGGCCAAGATATTTACTCAATCAACGCAACCAACACCACAAACTAATGTCAATGATCCCAAAGGATGCGCAATTCAGTCCCCATCCTCCTGCATGCCCTGCAACGGACACAGCAGGCTCTCAAAGTTGACCTAATTTCTTGGATTTTTTCGAAATTTGACCATCTCCTCTACTAATTTCAAGCATAGCCATAGCGGCCAAGATATGTACTCAATCAACGCAACCAACACCACAAACTAATGTCAATGATCCCAAGGATGCGCAATTCAGTGCCCATCCTCCTGCATGCCCTGCAACGGACACAGCAGGCTCTCAAAGTTGACCTAATTTCTTGGATTTTTTCGAAATTTGACCATCTCCTCTACTAATTTCAAGCATAGCCATAGCGGCCAAGATATGTACTCAATCAACGCAACCAACACCACAAACTAATGTCAATGATCCCAAAGGATGCGCAATTCAGTCCCCATCCTCCTGCATGCCCTGCAACGGACACAGCAGGCTCTCAAAGTTGACCTAATTTCACGGATTTTTTCGAAATTTGACCATCTCCTCTACTAATTTCAAGCATAGCCATAGCGGCCAAGATATTTACTCAATCAACGCAACCAACACCACAAACTAATGTCAATGATCCCAAAGGATGCGCAATTCAGTCCCCATCCTCCTGCATGCCCTGCAACGGACACAGCAGGCTCTCAAAGTTGACCTAATTTCACGGATTTTTTCGAAATTTGACCATCTCTACTAATTTCAAGCATAGCCATAGCGGCCAAGATATTTACTCAATCAACGCAACCAACACCACAAACTAATGTCAATGATCCCAAAGGATGCGCAATTCAGTCCCCATCCTCCTGCATGCCCTGCAACGGACACAGCAGGCTCTCAAAGTTGACCTAATTTCACGGATTTTTTCGAAATTTGACCATCTCCTCTACTAATTTCAAGCATAGCCATAGCGGCCAAGATATTTACTCAATCAACGCAACCAACACCACAAACTAATGTCAATGATCCCAAAGGATGCGCAATTCAGTCCCCATCCTCCTGCATGCCCTGCAACGGACACAGCAGGCTCTCAAAGTTGACCTAATTTCACGGATTTTTTCGAAATTTGACCATCTCCTCTACTAATTTCAAGCATAGCCATAGCGGCCAAGATATTTACTCAATCAACGCAACCAACACCACAAACTAATGTCAATGATCCCAAAGGATGCGCAATTCAGTCCCCATCCTCCTGCATGCCCTGCAACGGACACAGCAGGCTCTCAAAGTTGACCTAATTTCACGGATTTTTTCGAAATTTGACCATCTCCTCTACTAATTTCAAGCATAGCCATAGCGGCCAAGATATTTACTCAATCAACGCAACCAACACCACAAACTAATGTCAATGATCCCAAAGGATGCGCAATTCAGTCCCCATCCTCCTGCATGCCCTGCAACGGACACAGCAGGCTCTCAAAGTTGACCTAATTTCACGGATTTTTTCGAAATTTGACCATCTCCTCTACTAATTTCAAGCATAGCCATAGCGGCCAAGATATTTACTCAATCAACGCAACCAACACCACAAACTAATGTCAATGATCCCAAAGGATGCGCAATTCAGTCCCCATCCTCCTGCATGCCCTGCAACGGACACAGCAGGCTCTCAAAGTTGACCTAATTTCTTGGATTTTTTCGAAATTTGACCATCTCCTCTACTAATTTCAAGCATAGCCATAGCGGCCAAGATATGTACTCAATCAACGCAACCAACACCACAAACTAATGTCAATGATCCCAAAGGATGCGCAATTCAGTCCCCATCCTCCTGCATGCCCTGCAACGGACACAGCAGGCTCTCAAAGTTGACCTAATTTCACGGATTTTTTCGAAATTTGACCATCTCCTCTACTAATTTCAAGCATAGCCATAGCGGCCAAGATATTTACTCAATCAACGCAACCAACACCACAAACTAATGTCAATGATCCCAAAGGATGCGCAATTCAGTCCCCTTCCTCCTGCGTGCCCTGCAACGGACACAGCAGGCTCTCAAAGTTGACCTAATTTCACGGATTTTTTCGAAATTTGACCATCTCCTCTACTAATTTCAAGCATAGCCATAGCGGCCAAGATATTTACTCAATCAACGCAACCAACACCACAAACTAATGTCAATGATCCCAAAGGATGCGCAATTCAGTCCCCATCCTCCTGCATGCCCTGCAACGGACACAGCAGGCTCTCAAAGTTGACCTAATTTCACGGATTTTTTCGAAATTTGACCATCTCCTCTACTAATTTCAAGCATAGCCATAGCGGCCAAGATATTTACTCAATCAACGCAACCAACACCACAAACTAATGTCAATGATCCCAAAGGATGCGCAATTCAGTCCCCATCCTCCTGCATGCCTTGCAACGGACACAGCAGGCTCTCAAAGTTGACCTAATTTCACGGATTTTTTCGAAATTTGACCATCTCCTCTACTAATTTCAAGCATAGCCATAGCGGCCAAGATATGTACTCAATCAACGCAACCAACACCACAAACTAATGTCAATGATCCCAAAGGATGCGCAATTCAGTCCCCATCCTCCTGCGTGCCCTGCAACGGACACAGCAGGCTCTCAAAGTTGACCTAATTTCACGGATTTTTTCGAAATTTGACCATCTCCTCTACTAATTTCAAGCATAGCCATAGCGGCCAAGATATTTACTCAATCAACGCAACTAACACCACAAACTAATGTCAATGATCCCAAAGGATGCGCAATTCAGTCCCCATCCTCCTGCATGCCCTGCAACGGACACAGCAGGCTCTCAAAGTTGACCTAATTTCTTGGATTTTTTCGAAATTTGACCATCTCCTCTACTAATTTCAAGCATAGCCATAGCGGCCAAGATATGTACTCAATCAACGCAACCAACACCACAAACTAATGTCAATGATCCCAAAGGATGCGCAATTCAGTCCCCATCCTCCTGCATGCCCTGCAACGGACACAGCAGGCTCTCAAAGTTGACCTAATTTCTTGGATTTTTTCGAAATTTGACCATCTCCTCTACTAATTTCAAGCATAGCCATAGCGGCCAAGATATTTACTCAATCAACGCAACCAACACCACAAACTAATGTCAATGATCCCAAAGGATGCGCAATTCAGTCCCCATCCTCCTGCATGCCCTGCAACGGACACAGCAGGCTCTCAAAGTTGACCTAATTTCACGGATTTTTTCGAAATTTGACCATCTCCTCTACTAATTTCAAGCATAGCCATAGCGGCCAAGATATTTACTCAATCAACGCAACCAACACCACAAACTAATGTCAATGATCCCAAAGGATGCGCAATTCAGTGCCCATCCTCCTGCATGCCCTGCAACGGACACAGCAGGCTCTCAAAGTTGACCTAATTTCTTGGATTTTTTCAAAATTTGACCATCTCCTCTACTAATTTCAAGCATAGCCATAGCGGCCAAGATATTTACTCAATCAACGCAACCAACACCACAAACTAATGTCAATGATCCCAAAGGATGCGCAATTCAGTCCCCATCCTCCTGCATGCCCTGCAACGGACACAGCAGGCTCTCAAAGTTGACCTAATTTCACGGATTTTTTCGAAATTTGACCATCTCCTCTAATATTTTCAAGCATAGCCATAGCGTCCTAGATATTTACTCAATCAACGCAACCAACACCACAAACTAATGTCAATGATCCCAAAGGATGCGCAATTCAGTCCCCATCCTCCTGCATGCCCTGCAACGGACACAGCAGGCTCTCAAAGTTGACCTAATTTCTTGGATTTTTTCGAAATTTGACCATCTCCTCTACTAATTTCAAGCATAGCCATAGCGGCCAAGATATTTACTCAATCAACGCAACCAACACCACAAACTAATGTCAATGATCCCAAAGGATGCGCAATTCAGTCCCCATCCTCCTGCATGCCCTGCAACGGACACAGCAGGCTCTCAAAGTTGACCTAATTTCACGGATTTTTTCGAAATTTGACCATCTCCTCTACTAATTTCAAGCATAGCCATAGCGGCCAAGATATTTACTCAATCAACGCAACCAACACCACAAACTAATGTCAATGATCCCAAAGGATGCGCAATTCAGTCCCCATCCTCCTGCATGCCCTGCAACGGACACAGCAGGCTCTCAAAGTTGACCTAATTTCACGGATTTTTTCGAAATTTGACCATCTCCTCTACTAATTTCAAGCATAGCCATAGCGGCCAAGATATTTACTCAATCAACGCAACCAACACCACAAACTAATGTCAATGATCCCAAAGGATGCGCAATTCAGTCCCCATCCTCCTGCATGCCCTGCAACGGACACAGCAGGCTCTCAAAGTTGACCTAATTTCTTGGATTTTTTCGAAATTTGACCATCTTCTCTACTAATTTCAAGCATAGCCATAGCGGCCAAGATATGTACTCAATCAACGCAACCAACACCACAAACTAATGTCAATGATCCCAAAGGATGCGCAATTCAGTCCCCATCCTCCTGCATGCCCTGCAACGGACACAGCAGGCTCTCAAAGTTGACCTAATTTCACGGATTTTTTCGAAATTTGACCATCTCCTCTACTAATTTCAAGCATAGCCATAGCGGCCAAGATATTTACTCAATCAACGCAACCAACACCACAAACTAATGTCAATGATCCCAAAGGATGCGCAATTCAGTCCCCATCCTCCTGCATGCCCTGCAACGGACACAGCAGGCTCTCAAAGTTGACCTAATTTCACGGATTTTTTCGAAATTTGACCATCTCCTCTACTAATTTCAAGCATAGCCATAGCGGCCAAGATATTTACTCAATCAACGCAACCAACACCACAAACTAATGTCAATGATCCCAAAGGATGCGCAATTCAGTCCCCATCCTCCTGCATGCCCTGCAACGGACACAGCAGGCTCTCAAAGTTGACCTAATTTCACGGATTTTTTCGAAATTTGACCATCTCCTCTACTAATTTCAAGCATAGCCATAGCGGCCAAGATATTTACTCAATCAACGCAACCAACACCACAAACTAATGTCAATGATCCCAAAGGATGCGCAATTCAGTCCCCATCCTCCTGCGTGCCCTGCAACGGACACAGCAGGCTCTCAAAGTTGACCTAATTTCACGGATTTTTTCGAAATTTGACCATCTCCTCTACTAATTTCAAGCATAGACATAGCGGCCAAGATATTTACTCAATCAACGCAACCAACACCACAAACTAATGTCAATGATCCCAAAGGATGCGCAATTCAGTGCCCATCCTCCTGCATGCCCTGCAACGGACACAGCAGGCTCTCAAAGTTGACCTAATTTCACGGATTTTTTCGAAATTTGACCATCTCCTCTACTAATTTCAAGCATAGCCATAGCGGCCAAGATATGTACTCAATCAACGCAACCAACACCACAAACTAATGTCAATGATCCCAAAGGATGCGCAATTCAGTCCCCATCCTCCTGCATGCCCTGCAACGGACACAGCAGGCTCTCAAAGTTGACCTAATTTCACGGATTTTTTCGAAATTTGACCATCTCCTCTACTAATTTCAAGCATAGCCATAGCGGCCAAGATATTTACTCAATCAACGCAACCAACACCACAAACTAATGTCAATGATCCAAAGGATGCGCAATTCAGTCCCCATCCTCCTGCCTGCCCTGCAACGGACACAGCAGGCTCTCAAAGTTGACCTAATTTCTTGGATTTTTTCGAAATTTGACCATCTCCTCTACTAATTTCAAGCATAGACATAGCGGCCAAGATATGTACTCAATCAACGCAACCAACGCCACAAACTAATGTCAATGATCCCAAAGAATGCGCAATTCAGTGCCCATCCTCCTGCATGCCCTGCAACGGACACAGCAGGCTCTCAAAGTTGACCTAATTTCACGGATTTTTTCAAAATTTGACCATCTCCTCTACTAATTTCAAGCATAGCCATAGCGGCCAAGATATTTACTCAATCAACGCAACCAACACCACAAACTAATGTCAATGATCCCAAAGGATGCGCAATTCAGTCCCATCCTCCTGCATGCCCTGCAACGGACACAGCAGGCTCTCAAAGTTGACCTAATTTCACGGATTTTTTCGAAATTTGACCATCTCCTCTACTAATTTCAAGCATAGCCATAGCGGCCAAGATATTTACTCAATCAACGCAACCAACACCACAAACTAATGTCAATGATCCCAAAGGATGCGCAATTCAGTCCCCATCCTCCTGCATGCCCTGCAACGGACACAGCAGGCTCTCAAAGTTGACCTAATTTCACGGATTTTTTCGAAATTTGACCATCTCCTCTACTAATTTCAAGCATAGCCATAGCGGCCAAGATATTTACTCAATCAACGCAACCAACACCACAAACTAATGTCAATGATCCCAAAGGATGCGCAATTCAGTCCCCATCCTCCTGCATGCCTTGCAACGGACACAGCAGGCTCTCAAAGTTGACCTAATTTCTTGGATTTTTTCGAAATTTGACCATCTTCTCTACTAATTTCAAGCATAGCCATAGCGGCCAAGATATTTACTCAATCAACGCAACCAACACCACAAACTAATGTCAATGATCCCAAAGGATGCGCAATTCAGTCCCCATCCTCCTGCATGCCCTGCAACGGACACAGCAGGCTCTCAAAGTTGACCTAATTTCACGGATTTTTTCGAAATTTGACCATCTTCTCTACTAATTTCAAGCATAGCCATAGCGGCCAAGATATGTACTCAATCAACGCAACCAACACCACAAACTAATGTCAATGATCCCAAAGGATGCGCAATTCAGTCCCCATCCTCCTGCATGCCCTGCAACGGACACAGCAGGCTCTCAAAGTTGACCTAATTTCACGGATTTTTTCGAAATTTGACCATCTCCTCTACTAATTTCAAGCATAGCCATAGCGGCCAAGATATGTACTCAATCAACGCAACCAACACCACAAACTAATGTCAATGATCCCAAAGGATGCGCAATTCAGTCCCCATCCTCCTGCATGCCCTGCAACGGACACAGCAGGCTCTCAAAGTTGACCTAATTTCACGGATTTTTTCAAAATTTGACCATCTCCTCTACTAATTTCAAGCATAGCCATAGCGGCCAAGATATTTACTCAATCAACGCAACCAACACCACAAACTAATGTCAATGATCCCAAAGGATGCGCAATTCAGTCCCCATCCTCCTGCATGCCCTGCAACGGACACAGCAGGCTCTCAAAGTTGACCTAATTTCTTGGATTTTTTCGAAATTTGACCATCTCCTCTACTAATTTCAAGCATAGCCATAGCGGCCAAGATATTTACTCAATCAACGCAACCAACACCACAAACTAATGTCAATGATCCCAAAGGATGCGCAATTCAGTCCCCATCCTCCTGCATGCCCTGCAACGGACACAGCAGGCTCTCAAAGTTGACCTAATTTCACGGATTTTTTCGAAATTTGACCATCTCCTCTACTAATTTCAAGCATAGCCATAGCGGCCAAGATATTTACTCAATCAACGCAACCAACACCACAAACTAATGTCAATGATCCCAAAGGATGCGCAATTCAGTCCCCATCCTCCTGCATGCCCTGCAACGGACACAGCAGGCTCTCAAAGTTGACCTAATTTCACGGATTTTTTCGAAATTTGACCATCTCCTCTACTAATTTCAAGCATAGCCATAGCGGCCAAGATATTTACTCAATCAACGCAACCAACACCACAAACTAATGTCAATGATCCCAAAGGATGCGCAATTCAGTCCCCATCCTCCTGCATGCCCTGCAACGGACACAGCAGGCTCTCAAAGTTGACCTAATTTCTTGGATTTTTTCGAAATTTGACCATCTCCTCTACTAATTTCAAGCATAGCCATAGCGGCCAAGATATGTACTCAATCAACGCAACCAACACCACAAACTAATGTCAATGATCCCAAAGGATGCGCAATTCAGTCCCCATCCTCCTGCATGCCCTGCAACGGACACAGCAGGCTCTCAAAGTTGACCTAATTTCTTGGATTTTTTCGAAATTTGACCATCTCCTCTACTAATTTCAAGCATAGCCATAGCGGCCAAGATATGTACTCAATCAACGCAACCAACACCACAAACTAATGTCAATGATCCCAAAGGATGCGCAATTCAGTCCCCATCCTCCTGCATGCCCTGCAACGGACACAGCAGGCTCTCAAAGTTGACCTAATTTCACGGATTTTTTCGAAATTTGACCATCTCCTCTACTAATTTCAAGCATAGCCATAGCGGCCAAGATATTTACTCAATCAACGCAACCAACACCACAAACTAATGTCAATGATCCCAAAGGATGCGCAATTCAGTGCCCATCCTCCTGCATGCCCTGCAACGGACACAGCAGGCTCTCAAAGTTGACCTAATTTCTTGGATTTTTTCGAAATTTGACCATCTCCTCTACTAATTTCAAGCATAGCCATAGCGGCCAAGATATGTACTCAATCAACGCAACCAACACCACAAACTAATGTCAATGATCCCAAAGGATGCGCAATTCAGTCCCCATCCTCCTGCATGCCCTGCAACGGACACAGCAGGCTCTCAAAGTTGACCTAATTTCTTGGATTTTTTCGAAATTTGACCATCTCCTCTACTAATTTCAAGCATAGCCATAGCGGCCAAGATATGTACTCAATCAACGCAACCAACACCACAAACTAATGTCAATGATCCCAAAGGATGCGCAATTCAGTCCCCATCCTCCTGCGTGCCCTGCAACGGACACAGCAGGCTCTCAAAGTTGACCTAATTTCACGGATTTTTTCGAAATTTGACCATCTCCTCTACTAATTTCAAGCATAGCCATAGCGGCCAAGATATTTACTCAATCAACGCAACCAACACCACAAACTAATGTCAATGATCCCAAAGGATGCGCAATTCAGTCCCCATCCTCCTGCATGCCCTGCAACGGACACAGCAGGCTCTCAAAGTTGACCTAATTTCTTGGATTTTTTCGAAATTTGACCATCTCCTCTACTAATTTCAAGCATAGCCATAGCGGCCAAGATATATACTCAGTCAACGCAACCAACACCACAAACTAATGTCAATGATCCCAAAGGATGCGCAATTCAGTCCCCATCCTCCTGCATGCCCTGCAACGGACACAGCAGGCTCTCAAAGTTGACCTAATTTCACGGATTTTTTCGAAATTTGACCATCTCCTCTACTAATTTCAAGCATAGCCATAGCGGCCAAGATATTTACTCAATCAACGCAACCAACACCACAAACTAATGTCAATGATCCCAAAGGATGCGCAATTCAGTCCCCATCCTCCTGCATGCCCTGCAACGGACACAGCAGGCTCTCAAAGTTGACCTAATTTCTTGGATTTTTTCGAAATTTGACCATCTTCTCTACTAATTTCAAGCATAGCCATAGCGGCCAAGATATTTACTCAATCAACGCAACCAACATCACAAACTAATGTCAATGATCCCAAAGGATGCGCAATTCAGTCCCCATCCTCCTGCATGCCCTGCAACGGACACAGCAGGCTCTCAAAGTTGACCTAATTTCACGGATTTTTTCAAAATTTGACCATCTCCTCTACTAATTTCAAGCATAGCCATAGCGGCCAAGATATTTACTCAATCAACGCAACCAACACCACAAACTAATGTCAATGATCCCAAAGGATGCGCAATTCAGTCCCCATCCTCCTGCATGCCCTGCAACGGACACAGCAGGCTCTCAAAGTTGACCTAATTTCACGGATTTTTTCGAAATTTGACCATCTCCTCTACTAATTTCAAGCATAGCCATAGCGGCCAAGATATTTACTCAATCAACGCAACCAACACCACAAACTAATGTCAATGATCCCAAAGGATGCGCAATTCAGTCCCCATCCTCCTGCATGCCCTGCAACGGACACAGCAGGCTCTCAAAGTTGACCTAATTTCACGGATTTTTTTCAAATTTGACCATCTCCTCTACTAATTTCAAGCATAGCCATAGCGGCCAAGATATTTACTCAATCAACGCAACAAACACCACAAAATAATGTCAATGATCCCAAAGGATGCGCAATTCAGTCCCCATCCTCCTGCATGCCCTGCAACGGACACAGCAGGCTCTCAAAGTTGACCTAATTTCTTGGATTTTTTCGAAATTTGACCATCTCCTCTACTAATTTCAAGCATAGCCATAGCGGCCAAGATATTTACTCAATCAACGCAACCAACACCACAAACTAATGTCAATGATCCCAAAGGATGCGCAATTCAGTCCCCATCCTCCTGCATGCCCTGCAACGGACACAGCAGGCTCTCAAAGTTGACCTAATTTCACGGATTTTTTCGAAATTTGACCATCTCCTCTACTAATTTCAAGCATAGCCATAGCGGCCAAGATATTTACTCAATCAACGCAACCAACACCACAAACTAATGTCAATGATCCCAAAGGATGCGCAATTCAGTCCCATCCTCCTGCGTGCCCTGCAACGGACACAGCAGGCTCTCAAAGTTGACCTAATTTCACGGATTTTTTCGAAATTTGACCATCTCCTCTACTAATTTCAAGCATAGCCATAGCGGCCAAGATATTTACTCAATCAACGCAACCAACACCACAAACTAATGTCAATGATCCCAAAGGATGCGCAATTCAGTCCCCATCCTCCTGCATGCCCTGCAACGGACACAGCAGGCTCTCAAAGTTGACCTAATTTCTTGGATTTTTTCGAAATTTGACCATCTCCTCTACTAATTTCAAGCATAGCCATAGCGGCCAAGATATATACTCAGTCAACGCAACCAACACCACAAACTAATGTCAATGATCCCAAAGGATGCGCAATTCAGTCCCCATCCTCCTGCATGCCCTGCAACGGACACAGCAGGCTCTCAAAGTTGACCTAATTTCTTGGATTTTTTCGAAATTTGACCATCTCCTCTACTAATTTCAAGCATAGCCATAGCGGCCAAGATATGTACTCAATCAACGCAACCAACACCACAAACTAATGTCAATGATCCCAAAGGATGCGCAATTCAGTCCCCATCCTCCTGCATGCCCTGCAACGGACACAGCAGGCTCTCAAAGTTGACCTAATTTCACGGATTTTTTCGAAATTTGACCATCTCCTCTACTAATTTCAAGCATAGCCATAGCGGCCAAGATATTTACTCAATCAACGCAACCAACACCACAAACTAATGTCAATGATCCCAAAGGATGCGCAATTCAGTCCCCATCCTCCTGCATGCCCTGCAACGGACACAGCAGGCTCTCAAAGTTGACCTAATTTCACGGATTTTTTCGAAATTTGACCATCTCCTCTACTAATTTCAAGCATAGCCATAGCGGCCAAGATATTTACTCAATCAACGCAACCAACACCACAAACTAATGTCAATGATCCCAAAGGATGCGCAATTCAGTGCCCATCCTCCTGCATGCCCTGCAACGGACACAGCAGGCTCTCAAAGTTGACCTAATTTCACGGATTTTTTCGAAATTTGACCATCTCCTCTACTAATTTCAAGCATAGCCATAGCGGCCAAGATATTTACTCAATCAACGCAACCAACACCACAAACTAATGTCAATGATCCCAAAGGATGCGCAATTCAGTCCCCATCCTCCTGCATGCCCTGCAACGGACACAGCAGGCTCTCAAAGTTGACCTAATTTCTTGGATTTTTTCGAAATTTGACCATCTCCTCTACTAATTTCAAGCATAGCCATAGCGGCCAAGATATTTACTCAATCAACGCAACCAACACCACAAACTAATGTCAATGATCCCAAAGGATGCGCAATTCAGTCCCCATCCTCCTGCATGCCCTGCAACGGACACAGCAGGCTCTCAAAGTTGACCTAATTTCACGGATTTTTTCGAAATTTGACCATCTCCTCTACTAATTTCAAGCATAGCCATAGCGGCCAAGATATTTACTCAATCAACGCAACCAACACCACAAACTAATGTCAATGATCCCAAAGGATGCGCAATTCAGTCCCCATCCTCCTGCATGCCCTGCAACGGACACAGCAGGCTCTCAAAGTTGACCTAATTTCTTGGATTTTTTCAAAATTTGACCATCTCCTCTACTAATTTCAAGCATAGCCATAGCGGCCAAGATATTTACTCAATCAACGCAACCAACACCACAAACTAATGTCAATGATCCCAAAGGATGCGCAATTCAGTCCCCATCCTCCTGCATGCCCTGCAACGGACACAGCAGGCTCTCAAAGTTGACCTAATTTCACGGATTTTTTCGAAATTTGACCATCTCCTCTACTAATTTCAAGCATAGCCATAGCGGCCAAGATATTTACTCAATCAACGCAACCAACACCACAAACTAATGTCAATGATCCCAAAGGATGCGCAATTCAGTGCCCATCCTCCTGCATGCCCTGCAACGGACACAGCAGGCTCTCAAAGTTGACCTAATTTCACGGATTTTTTCGAAATTTGACCATCTCCTCTACTAATTTCAAGCATAGCCATAGCGGCCAAGATATTTACTCAATCAACGCAACCAACACCACAAACTAATGTCAATGATCCCAAAGGATGCGCAATTCAGTGCCCATCCTCCTGCATGCCCTGCAACGGACACAGCAGGCTCTCAAAGTTGACCTAATTTCTTGGATTTTTTCGAAATTTGACCATCTCCTCTACTAATTTCAAGCATAGCCATAGCGGCCAAGATATTTACTCAATCAACGCAACCAACACCACAAACTAATGTCAATGATCCCAAAGGATGCGCAATTCAGTCCCCATCCTCCTGCATGCCCTGCAACGGACACAGCAGGCTCTCAAAGTTGACCTAATTTCACGGATTTTTTCGAAATTTGACCATCTCCTCTACTAATTTCAAGCATAGCCATAGCGGCCAAGATATTTACTCAATCAACGCAACCAACACCACAAACTAATGTCAATGATCCCAAAGGATGCGCAATTCAGTCCCCATCCTCCTGCATGCCCTGCAACGGACACAGCAGGCTCTCAAAGTTGACCTAATTTCACGGATTTTTTCGAAATTTGACCATCTCCTCTACTAATTTCAAGCATAGCCATAGCGGCCAAGATATTTACTCAATCAACGCAACCAACACCACAAACTAATGTCAATGATCCCAAAGGATGCGCAATTCAGTCCCCATCCTCCTGCATGCCCTGCAACGGACACAGCAGGCTCTCAAAGTTGACCTAATTTCACGGATTTTTTCGAAATTTGACCATCTCCTCTACTAATTTCAAGCATAGCCATAGCGGCCAAGATATTTACTCAATCAACGCAACCAACACCACAAACTAATGTCAATGATCCCAAAGGATGCGCAATTCAGTCCCATCCTCCTGCGTGCCTTGCAACGGACACAGCAGGCTCTCAAAGTTGACCTAATTTCACGGATTTTTTCGAAATTTGACCATCTCCTCTACTAATTTCAAGCATAGCCATAGCGGCCAAGATATTTACTCAATCAACGCAACCAACACCACAAACTAATGTCAATGATCCCAAAGGATGCGCAATTCAGTCCCCATCCTCCTGCATGCCCTGCAACGGACACAGCAGGCTCTCAAAGTTGACCTAATTTCTTGGATTTTTTCGAAATTTGACCATCTCCTCTACTAATTTCAAGCATAGCCATAGCGGCCAAGATATTTACTCAATCAACGCAACCAACACCACAAACTAATGTCAATGATCCCAAAGGATGCGCAATTCAGTCCCCATCCTCCTGCATGCCCTGCAACGGACACAGCAGGCTCTCAAAGTTGACCTAATTTCACGGATTTTTTCGAAATTTGACCATCTCCTCTACTAATTTCAAGCATAGCCATAGCGGCCAAGATATTTACTCAATCAACGCAACCAACACCACAAACTAATGTCAATGATCCCAAAGGATGCGCAATTCAGTCCCCATCCTCCTGCATGCCCTGCAACGGACACAGCAGGCTCTCAAAGTTGACCTAATTTCACGGATTTTTTCGAAATTTGACCATCTCCTCTACTAATTTCAAGCATAGCCATAGCGGCCAAGATATTTACTCAATCAACGCAACCAACACCACAAACTAATGTCAATGATCCCAAAGGATGCGCAATTCAGTCCCCATCCTCCTGCATGCCCTGCAACGGACACAGCAGGCTCTCAAAGTTGACCTAATTTCACGGATTTTTTCGAAATTTGACCATCTCCTCTACTAATTTCAAGCATAGCCATAGCGGCCAAGATATTTACTCAATCAACGCAACCAACACCACAAACTAATGTCAATGATCCCAAAGGATGCGCAATTCAGTCCCCATCCTCCTGCATGCCCTGCAACGGACACAGCAGGCTCTCAAAGTTGACCTAATTTCACGGATTTTACGAAATTTGACCATCTTCTCTACTAATTTCAAGCATAGCCATAGCGGCCAAGATATGTACTCAATCAACGCAACCAACACCACAAACTAATGTCAATGATCCCAAAGGATGCGCAATTCAGTCCCCATCCTCCTGCATGCCCTGCAACGGACACAGCAGGCTCTCAAAGTTGACCTAATTTCACGGATTTTTTCGAAATTTGACCATCTCCTCTACTAATTTCAAGCATAGCCATAGCGGCCAAGATATTTACTCAATCAACGCAACCAACACCACAAACTAATGTCAATGATCCCAAAGGATGCGCAATTCAGTCCCCATCCTCCTGCATGCCCTGCAACGGACACAGCAGGCTCTCAAAGTTGACCTAATTTCTTGGATTTTTTCAAAATTTGACCATCTCCTCTACTAATTTCAAGCATAGCCATAGCGGCCAAGATATTTACTCAATCAACGCAACCAACGCCACAAACTAATGTCAATGATCCCAAAGGATGCGCAATTCAGTCCCCATCCTCCTGTATGCCCTGCAACGGACACAGCAGGCTCTCAAAGTTGACCTAATTTCACGGATTTTTTCGAAATTTGACCATCTCCTCTACTAATTTCAAGCATAGCCATAGCGGCCAAGATATTTACTCAATCAACGCAACCAACACCACAAACTAATGTCAATGATCCCAAAGGATGCGCAATTCAGTCCCCATCCTCCTGCATGCCCTGCAACGGACACAGCAGGCTCTCAAAGTTGACCTAATTTCACGGATTTTTTCGAAATTTGACCATCTCTACTAATTTCAAGCATAGCCATAGCGGCCAAGATATTTACTCAATCAACGCAACCAACACCACAAACTAATGTCAATGATCCCAAAGGATGCGCAATTCAGTCCCCATCCTCCTGCATGCCCTGCAACGGACACAGCAGGCTCTCAAAGTTGACCTAATTTCACGGATTTTTTCGAAATTTGACCATCTCCTCTACTAATTTCAAGCATAGCCATAGCGGCCAAGATATTTACTCAATCAACGCAACCAACACCACAAACTAATGTCAATGATCCCAAAGGATGCGCAATTCAGTCCCCATCCTCCTGCATGCCCTGCAACGGACACAGCAGGCTCTCAAAGTTGACCTAATTTCACGGATTTTTTCGAAATTTGACCATCTCCTCTACTAATTTCAAGCATAGCCATAGCGGCCAAGATATTTACTCAATCAACGCAACCAACACCACAAACTAATGTCAATGATCCCAAAGGATGCGCAATTCAGTCCCCATCCTCCTGCATGCACTGCAACGGACACAGCAGGCTCTCAAAGTTGACCTAATTTCTTGGATTTTTTCGAAATTTGACCATCTCCTCTACTAATTTCAAGCATAGACATAGCGGCCAAGATATGTACTCAATCAACGCAACCAACGCCACAAACTAATGTCAATGATCCCAAAGGATGCGCAATTCAGTCCCCATCCTCCTGCATGCCCTGCAACGGACACAGCAGGCTCTCAAAGTTGACCTAATTTCTTGGATTTTTCAAAATTTGACCATCTCCTCTACTAATTTCAAGCATAGCCATAGCGGCCAAGATATGTACTCAATCAACGCAACCAACACCACAAACTAATGTCAATGATCCCAAAGGATGCGCAATTCAGTCCCCATCCTCCTGCGTGCCCTGCAACGGACACAGCAGGCTCTCAAAGTTGACCTAATTTCACGGATTTTTTCGAAATTTGACCATCTCCTCTACTAATTTCAAGCATAGCCATAGCGGCCAAGATATGTACTCAATCAACGCAACCAACGCCACAAACTAATGTCAATGATCCCAAAGTATGCGCAATTCAGTCCCCATCCTCCTGTATGCCCTGCAACGGACACAGCAGGCTCTCAAAGTTGACCTAATTTCTTGGATTTTTTCGAAATTTGACCATCTCCTCTACTAATTTCAAGCATAGCCATAGCGGCCAAGATATTTACTCAATCAACGCAACCAACGCCACAAACTAATGTCAATGATCCCAAAGGATGCGCAATTCAGTCCCCATCCTCCTGCATGCCCTGCAACGGACACAGCAGGCTCTCAAAGTTGACCTAATTTCTTGGATTTTTTCGAAATTTGACCATCTCCTCTACTAATTTCAAGCATAGCCATAGCGGCCAAGATATTTACTCAATCAACGCAACCAACACCACAAACTAATGTCAATGATCCCAAAGGATGCGCAATTCAGTCCCCATCCTCCTGCATGCCCTGCAACGGACACAGCAGGCTCTCAAAGTTGACCTAATTTCACGGATTTTTTCGAAATTTGACCATCTCCTCTACTAATTTCAAGCATAGCCATAGCGGCCAAGATATTTACTCAATCAACGCAACTAACACCACAAACTAATGTCAATGATCCCAAAGGATGCGCAATTCAGTCCCCATCCTCCTGCATGCCCTGCAACGGACACAGCAGGCTCTCAAAGTTGACCTAATTTCTTGGATTTTTTCGAAATTTGACCATCTCCTCTACTAATTTCAAGCATAGCCATAGCGGCCAAGATATGTACTCAGTCAACGCAACCAACACCACAAACTAATGTCAATGATCCCAAAGGATGCGCAATTCAG
This sequence comes from Prostheceraeus crozeri, assembly GCA_907163375.1. Lineage (NCBI taxonomy): Eukaryota > Metazoa > Platyhelminthes > Polycladida > Euryleptidae > Prostheceraeus > Prostheceraeus crozeri. The sequence goes on along the minus strand of CAJQUW010015806.1, from coordinate 84,499 downwards.
TCCCCATCCTCCTGCATGCCCTGCAACGGACACAGCAGGCTCTCAAAGTTGACCTAATTTCTTGGATTTTTTCGAAATTTGACCATCTTCTCTACTAATTTCAAGCATAGCCATAGCGGCCAAGATATGTACTCAATCAACGCAACCAACACCACAAACTAATGTCAATGATCCCAAAGGATGCGCAATTCAGTCCCCATCCTCCTGCGTGCCCTGCAACGGACACAGCAGGCTCTCAAAGTTGACCTAATTTCACGGATTTTTTCGAAATTTGACCATCTCCTCTACTAATTTCAAGCATAGCCATAGCGGCCAAGATATATACTCAGTCAACGCAACCAACGCCACAAACTAATGTCAATGATCCCAAAGGATGCGCAATTCAGTCCCCATCCTCCTGCATGCCCTGCAACGGACACAGCAGGCTCTCAAAGTTGACCTAATTTCTTGGATTTTTTCAAAATTTGACCATCTCCTCTACTAATTTCAAGCATAGCCATAGCGGCCAAGATATTTACTCAATCAACGCAACCAACGCCACAAACTAATGTCAATGATCCCAAAGGATGCGCAATTCAGTCCCCATCCTCCTGTATGCCCTGCAACGGACACAGCAGGCTCTCAAAGTTGACCTAATTTCACGGATTTTTTCGAAATTTGACCATCTCCTCTACTAATTTCAAGCATAGCCATAGCGGCCAAGATATTTACTCAATCAACGCAACTAACACCACAAACTAATGTCAATGATCCCAAAGGATGCGCAATTCAGTCCCCTTCCTCCTGCATGCCCTGCAACGGACACAGCAGGCTCTCAAAGTTGACCTAATTTCACGGATTTTTTCGAAATTTGACCATCTCTACTAATTTCAAGCATAGCCATAGCGGCCAAGATATGTACTCAATCAACGCAACCAACACCACAAACTAATGTCAATGATCCCAAAGGATGCGCAATTCAGTCCCCATCCTCCTGCATGCCTTGCAACGGACACAGCAGGCTCTCAAAGTTGACCTAATTTCTTGGATTTTTTCGAAATTTGACCATCTCCTCTACTAATTTCAAGCATAACCATAGCGGCCAAGATATTTACTCAATCAACGCAACCAACACCACAAACTAATGTCAATGATCCCAAAGGATGCGCAATTCAGTCCCCATCCTCCTGCATGCCCTGCAACGGACACAGCAGGCTCTCAAAGTTGACCTAATTTCACGGATTTTTTCGAAATTTGACCATCTCCTCTACTAATTTCAAGCATAGCCATAGCGGCCAAGATATATACTCAGTCAACGCAACCAACGCCACAAACTAATGTCAATGATCCCAAAGGATGCGCAATTCAGTCCCCATCCTCCTGCATGCCCTGCAACGGACACAGCAGGCTCTCAAAGTTGACCTAATTTCTTGGATTTTTTCGAAATTTGACCATCTCCTCTACTAATTTCAAGCATAGCCATAGCGGCCAAGATATTTACTCAATCAACGCAACCAACACCACAAACTAATGTCAATGATCCCAAAGGATGCGCAATTCAGTCCCCATCCTCCTGCATGCCCTGCAACGGACACGCAGGCTCTCAAAGTTGACCTAATTTCTTGGATTTTTTCGAAATTTGACCATCTCCTCTACTAATTTCAAGCATAGCCATAGCGGCCAAGATATTTACTCAGTCAACGCAACCAACACCACAAACTAATGTCAATGATCCCAAAGGATGCGCAATTCAGTCCCCATCCTCCTGCATGCCCTGCAACGGACACAGCAGGCTCTCAAAGTTGACCTAATTTCTTGGATTTTTTCGAAATTTGACCATCTCCTCTACTAATTTCAAGCATAGCCATAGCGGCCAAGATATGTACTCAATCAACGCAACCAACACCACAAACTAATGTCAATAATCCCAAAGGATGCGCAATTCAGTCCCCATCCTCCTGCATGCCCTGCAACGGACACAGCAGGCTATCAAAGTTGACCTAATTTCACGGATTTTTTCGAAATTTGACCATCTCCTCTACTAATTTCAAGCATAGCCATAGCGGCCAAGATATTTACTCAATCAACGCAACCAACACCACAAACTAATGTCAATGATCCCAAAGGATGCTCAAGAAACCTCCGCTTGTAATGAGGTCATAATGAACTGTGTTCCACAAGGTAACCGATCGGATAGTCATTTCCTGGTAAACCATTGTTTACCAAATGATTTCAGTTGATGGATAATTTCATGCATATCCATGTTTACCAGAGCAGCGTTTTTGTCAACAGCTAACCTTCGCAAGGCACATTGAGACAGAAAAAAGTCTCAGTACTTCATTTATCTCTGAGATGGCAGGAAGAATGTGAGGAGGGAGATAGCTCCTCAAAACGTCTATGCAATATATTGCTCTCATTACAGTAATCGCAGTGAAAGTAATTTCAGAAAAATAGTGGTACACCTAAAGATTTGTAAAGAAGAGAATGAAACAAGGTGTCCCATCTTCCTGAAATACTTCAGGCTTGATATGACTAAAGAAAATGACTTAGAGGTTAAACCACTTGGGAATTCAAAGCGGAAGCTACCATTTCAACCTACTAGGAAATCAACTTTGAATAAAATTATGGATGAGGTGTCACATCCTAATGCAAATATACGCAAAATTTCTTTCAGGAAGGAGAGGAAGTTTCCCGTGACCGGCGACAAATTTATAACAAAAGATGTAATAACAGGGAGCATATAGTAAAACCTACTGATGAGATAGGTGAGTGTCTACAGAAGTTATTCAATGAAAAGGTCTTGGAGCAGAGAGATATCTCCAAAGTATAATTTGTCATGACATTTTGATTAATGACCAACAAATGACCGATGTCAAGCGTTTTACAACCACAGAAGCTGAAACAGTCATGTGCATAGATACAACGTTTGACATCGGTGACTTCTGTTTGACACCTACGACGTCTAAAGAAATACCTCTCTTGAAGGACAAGGACCAAGGGATCCCAACATTCATTGGTCCTTCTATGATACATTATTCGAAAGACACGAACACTTACGATCATCTTCTTTTTGAATTACGCAAAATAATTCGTGTTGATGAAGATATTTTATTCATTGGAAGTGACGATGACAAAGCCCTGAGCACTGCCATTTACTATGTTTTAAGGGAACACGACATTTATTGTGCGCTAGACATACACAAGAAAATATTGAGCGTTACCTACAAAATAAAGGTTATCCGATCAATTTCAGACCAGCTATCATCAATGACATATTTCATGAGAAGAAAGGTTTTATGTATGCCGATGATAGTGTTACACGATTGCTGCAGTTGTATTCTGAGTGAGATACAATTGAAAAGAAATTAAATATTACCGACCCAAAGTCATTTTCTGATTGGTTTCGCCAATATCAAGGAAGTCGCTGTATCGATAACAGTATGTCTCAATTAAGAGCAATGGGTTTCGACAAATTATTTAGAAATAATGGACATGAGGCCAACCATAAAAGATTTCCTTGGCAAGAAATGCCACGTTTTAGAGTTTATAGATAAGTTCAGGAGCTCATTATGTTCCAACAAATCGAAAGAGTTCGAGGTACCAAGAATCTCGGTGACTATGCACTGCAGGAAGAATACAAGGAAAAGTATGACATAAAAGATCCTTCTAGTTTATAAACTCATCTAAAGTGTGATCCCATCGTAAATGGGAATGATTCCGATGATATATATTCCAAGTATAGGAAAGTATATTACCGTGCAACAAGAAATCAAGAAATGCATAGCAAAAAGGTTCCCTTACTTTGATAAAAGCTTAATTCAAATAACAGCAGTACAGAGAGCATCATTGAATTCCATGGTTGCCGTGGTATGGGGATTCTGTGTGGATACCCATGGGTATGGGGTGGGAATGGCCATCCCCACAGCTCCCATAGCACTTCTATGGGGATTCTGAAGATTTTTGACATTCACTAGAAGCAATCAGAACTGACATCATATCACGCAATCAACTTAGATGTTTTCATTCTCACATTAGCAACACACGTTCAATAATTTTGGATGATAATGATTCCCGGTGTGTCAAGGACGTCTGAAGTGGAAGAATTCTGCAAGTTTCTTTTACTGCAGAGCCGAATGGAGACTTGCAAATATTAGCTCTAATAGTAAAAATACCTCAGATAAAATTATTTGCGATATAATTGAGCTTGCGTAATCAATGCAATTAATCATTATCAACCTGGATTTAAACTAATTACGATATAGAATACCTGTTGGGTCCAGCCCACAAAGCAAGATACATTAAAATGTTGAATGATTTTCGTAGGATACATGAACAGTGTGATAAAGATTTCTCACACCAAATCATTCAACTGTAAGCCATCTACTCGCATTGCAGTCATAGTTATAATGAAAGCTCAGATTTTTCACTTGTCCACGACTTGTCAGAACTTTCATTTTCATCTGATAGGCATCCGTAACTGCACACTTAAGTGTACCTCAATAAATGGTTCATTGTGCTGCATTTCATCACCATACACAAATGGGTCAACATACTCCAAATTCAATTCGGTGACATGAGTGGTCGAAAAACAGCGAAATCTATATCTATATTAGTAGATTAGATTGATTCAAAGTTTTTTCCTTCACCACATGTAGGCCTACATAGTCGATTTCTACTGCGAAACAATTCTAGACTTGAGATGCATAAAGACCAAACTCGCTTTGATATTTTACTACTTTATCGGCATTGATGGAGATAGAATTGTCAATTATTGATACATTAATTCAATTAACGAATATTAAACGGGAATATTCACTTATATGAACATGGCATGATCCACTGAGGAATTAACGATGGCTATAACACACATTGGTAGACCGCAAACATATAGTGAAGGCCTACGTAAGAATTTTTGATAGGTGACATTTTTGTGACAGAGTGACCATTTTGAAGTACTGGCAGTGTAGCAACATATGAATATTTTTTATTTGTGTTCAACCCTATCTTTGTATGTTGATTGAATTCCTATTATTTGAAAATAGCATAGTTTTTTTTTAAATCAATGTGTGTATATTTCTTGAGAATGCTTCGCACAACATGTATACATGATGTCATGCAAGCATAGGTTTGATTTTACTTGATGTAGACCGGTTGCTTAGCGAATCTGAAAACAGTGAAAGGTAAAAGGCGAATATAAGAAACATCGAAATTTCAAAATAGCGAAATATAAAATGGTGTACTATGCCCATGCAATGGTCGAGTGTTGTGCAGAACTTAGCACATACTCGTATTGATATTTCATCTCAACATTTGATAAGGCCATGCTTCCTTTAGTCTACATGTAGTTGTCGAATTTTTATACAAACGTGTTTCCTTAAAGGGAACAGTAATGCAAAAATTGTACCCTTCAAATAATTCTGTAGCGAAATGAAGTAGAATCGACATGGTCAATAACTAGGTTAGGTGGACCAAAAATCCAAAGTGAGTAAAGGAGGAAGTTTGAAAAACGCTGATCAATAACCGATTTGTTACAAAAGCAAAGATATAAAGACAATGTTGTCATACTATTAAAAAGAAACATTTCGAGAAAGAATTACGTTTACGGTAAACTGCGCTATGGTAGTTTTATGGGAAAAAGGTGTCATGTTTCATGAATCATTAAAGAATTAAAAGCGGAATGAGAAGAACCTATGTAAACTGTACGTGTAAGCTGACAGCAGACGACAAAAACTTACGAATCAGTCGAGATAGATAAAGTATACCTATCTGCTAATGCAACCAAATGATTCAGGCAAATGTAAGTTTGTTACTCAAATACGTGTGCATAGAGGGCTCTATTCCTTACTTGAACGAGCATTTAGTCAACTTTTCGGTACAATAATTTCCAGCTGGCAAGTCAGAATCAAGACTCAATAATGATAGAAAATGTGCTACTGCAATTTTAAAGAGCGATAGACCTATACCGAAGATAGCAAAGAAAAGTCATAAAAATTACAACACGAAGTCGGTGACTATCTTCAAGGACCCCCATTCCGCATATCTGGAGTCAAATACGGCCTTCGGCTGGTTGAATGCTGTGCAGAAGTTCCACTGAGATGGAGATATTGGACATCAATTATTCTGTACGAACAAGAGTAACATATTAATTAAGGGCTTATCCTGTGGGGTGTAGGGATTCTGTGCGGAAACCCACAGGTTTTTCTGTGGGAATGGGCTGAAGTGGGGATTCAAATATCAATCCCCACGAAAACCCTGGTAAATTCACAGAATCAGAAATATCAGTCAGATGAATTTAATTATGCTGTGACTAAGAACATGCGAGTTATTCATACACCGACTTCCTTTCCTTCACGATTGAAAAAAATGAAGACGATTGTGATGTTGGTTGCGTTGATTGAGTAAATGTCTTGGCCGCTATGGCTATGCTTGAAATTAGTAGAGGAGATGGTCAAATTTCGAAAAAATCCGTGAAATTAGGTCAACTTTGAGAGCCTGCTGTGTCCGTTGCAGGGCATGCAGGAGGATGGGGACTGAATTGCGCATCCTTTGGGATCATTGACATTAGTTTGTGGTGTTGGTTGCGTTGATTGAGTAAATATCTTGGCCGCTATGGCTATGCTTGAAATTAGTAGAGGAGATGGTCAAATTTCGAAAAAATCCGTGAAATTAGGTCAACTTTGAGAGCCTGCTGTGTCCGTTGCAGGGCATGCAGGAGGATGGGGACTGAATTGCGCATCCTTTGGGATTATTGACATTAGTTTGTGGTGTTGGTTGCGTTGATTGAGTAAATACCTTGGTCGCTATGGCTATGCTTGTACTTTATCAATTTTTCATTCTGACTTTGCTTGTTGTTTGTAACCAGCCTTGTTTGAGTATTTCATAACTGAATTATGAATTTTGGCTATCATTGCTATTATTCTTGAATTGTGATACTTGTCTCAATTCTCAATGAAAGAATACTTAACCCACATTCTCTTCGAGATTGACTTTGAAGATAGTTGGCTAACACACGCAATGGACAAACTTTCCAAAAGCGCAAACAATAAAAGTAACTTTTTGTAATCATGTCGGGTTCGATTGCTCTCAAGCAATTTAGGGCTCGGGTCTGGTTGGCAAACAACATTCGGGACGGTTTCGTGTTCTTGCATCTTTTGGGTCGGATTGAGGCTAGATTTCGGTTCCCCTGCAATCTTTAGTTCGCACCAGATTATCGGCATGCAGAAACTCCCACGCTTCTTCATTCCTCTGTCACTTCCTCCATTACTGCAATGAACAACAATGGATTCAGCACTGAGCCTAGGCGCACTATAACTCCGATGTTTATTCATCTACAACACTCGTCTTGATCCGAGTAATTGTGCAGTGATGGAGAGACATCACTGCTGCCACAAGTCGTTCAGGAGCTCCTGTCTCTTTATTTCCTACAATTGACTACTCGGTACCTTTTCGAAAGCTTTTTCCAGGTCAACAAATATGTCTTAGAGCCTTTTCTTCCTTTGATCGAACTTTTCTTTCAACTGTCGGATGATGAAAACGGCGTGCGTTGTTGATTTGCATTTCATAAAGCCAAACTTGCGTTAATTGATGTCGAGGATCTTTCTCAGTCTTTTAATAATTTTGCTCGAGCAGTCGAATACCTATGCAGTTGCCACAATGGAGGATGTCACATTTACTTTTGAAGATAGGGACCGTTATACTCTTATGCCACAGGTGGAATCAGTCCGCTCCCGATTACTTCCTGAAGCACATGCTCCTATTTTGCCAGACTGTCTTCACCCGCTCCCTCTAGCAATTCAACGTCACAACAATCCAGAATCGCAACAATGACATCCATCTGCACAACTCTTATAGGCCTATAGTATTTCTCTTCTCTTTTTTCTTGCCAAAAAACTGGTAAGAACATTCTCACAATCATCTTAAAATTTGTCCCTTCGCTGCCTTTTTAACTTATTCAAGGAAGAACACTCCACATTCACTGAATTGCATCAATTCAACAACACCATCGCTGATGGCTTCAACAGCAACAAATCACCCATGCGCACAATCACCTCTTCGCTAGACATGACGAAAACTTTCGACACGGTTCACATACACGAAGTCACTCACACACTTCAAATAGACCAACATCTATTCTCTCCTCATTCTCCACATAGCAAAGTCATTCAGCCATCAAAGTCATCAAATGAGGCGTCCTGCAAGACGGAGTTCTTTCCCCCCCCCCTTTTTCTTCAATCCTATGCAAGACACTCTTGGAATGCGCATCCACCGTCTGGTCATAAATCCTTTCACAAACTAACCTTGGCAAACTACAAGCAATACAGAAGAAAGTACTCAGGACTGCCAAAAGATGCGCGCGCGACACAAGCACACAACACCTGACAGCAATAATCAATCGCATTGCAACAAGTCCAAAATAAAATGTTGTTTGCTTTAATCGAACGAAACCGATTCTTTTGAGTGGGAGAAAGATGATGAGAAAATAGCCAACTGTCGCGTCTTGCTCTTGTTTCTACGGCACAGTAATGCTGAAGTCGAAGAATCAGTTATCAGCATGCTATCTGATTTCATCGCGGAAAAAAGAATATTGCTTCAAAACACTTTCTAAATAAATCGTCAATCTCAGGACGCAAAAAGAGGTAAACCATACTCAGGACTGCCAAAAGATGCGCGCGCGACACAAGCACACAACACCTGACAGCAATAATCAATCGCATTGCAACAAGTCCAAAATAAAATGTTGTTTGCTTTAATCGAACGAAACCGATTCTTTTGAGTGGGAGAAAATGATGAGAAAATAGCCAACTGTCGCGTCTTGCTCTTGTTTCTACGGCACAGTAATGCTGAAGTCGAAGAATCAGTTATCAGCATGCTATCTGATTTCATCGCGGAAAAAAGAAATATTGCTTCAAAACACTTTCTAAATAAATCGTCAATCTCAGGACGCAAAAATGCTGCTTCCAGCTTAACAATGGATGATGACTTACTCAATCCGTCTGCAGAAGCTCATGCTGCCTGCATTAAAGGAGTGAAAGAAGAAGAGTCGAAACTTGAAGAAAATACAAATTGCATGTAATTCAGGCAATTATAGAGGAAAAGACAAAATGTCCAGTCATGGAGACATTGCATGCTGATACATTGTAAAATGGAAAGAGAATCAAAGAACTGATGAAGCGATAAGATTGCGTGTTTGGCAATAGTAAGATTTTTGCTCATGTAATCTTAAGGGTCTCATGACTACTGGTGATGACTCAAATTATATTTTGAACATTATCTTTTAACCCTGTGGCAGCTGTATTTATTTTGAATACCTACCGTATTTCACTGAGTACGAGTTAACTCGCAGCGAGGCAGCTAGACTATATCAATGACCGCGTTGCACAGTGAATATCATCAGAAACTGAGCCTGAGTTAGCTCGCATCGGGACAACAAGACAGTATCACTGGTACGTTGCAGGTGGCAGCACAGTGAGACACTGAGCCCCCAGCTAATTCGTTACCTTGATTTGTGCGCGGAGCAGTTGAACTAATTTAGGCAACCCTCTCTGTGTCTCCGAAGGGTTTTAGCTGAGCATTTAAATATCTTCTACTTTTGAGATGCTGAATTTTATGTAAAACATACGTTCTTTTCAGAGAAATTAAATGAAATATTTGATGCCAAACATTACCATTACATATGGTCAACAAAGCACTGACCATAATTTAGTTCAAAGCCTGAGCAATATGATCCTGCTTAAATTGTGATAATAAGTAAATCAGATGCATATGAAAGGATAACGTGGAATGAGAGGAGTTGTCCAAAATATTTCTTAAGTCTCGAATCGCATGACGATGACGGGAACACCGTACAACAGAGAGCGACATTGAATTCTGCCCAAAAGTACAGCAAATGCTCGATCAAATTCTTCTCTAGTCACCAGATCATTAAAATCTATATCTCCTTCACCCTTGTCATCTTTTTGATAATGTTGTAAAGCAGCCTCTCAGCTACATGCTCGGCACTGGGTCGCATAGTCGCGATCTGAAGCTTCTCCTGCACGACATGACTCAAGGACAATGTGAAAAATTTGAGTAAATTATCTAGGTCATTCTAATTTCTATTCAAGCCTGTAACGCATATTGTGTTCCATTGAGTAGATTATACGTTCTCCTAAACGTCACATGTTTCGATAACTTCTATTCATTCTCAAAAGGTAATCCTGTCATTCATGAGATAGATTTTCAGTGTAGTAGGTCACATTTTCCTGGTGATAGTAAATACGGATTTAAATTAATTATAAACATTGTAGAACTGTCAAAAGTGTGGAATTGAGTCATTTCATGGCAAAAACGAGTTAACTCGGCATTCGTGGAAATATAACACTGCAGCAGCCCGAGTTAACTACTCATTCGTGAACAGTGGAAGGGAAAAATTTATCTGTCAGTGATAGATGCTTGTCCTACCGATTCGAGTTGACTCAGGCTCAGCTGTTAAAGGGTTAAAATGACACTGAGTTAAAACCAAGCATGAACTTAATGGACACCCCATGTAATGCGATTTATAGTCATGCATATACGAAGTACTAAGCTCTTTGAACTTGTGGGACTAGGCACGAATTTCGAGGGATGGGTACGATTAGTTTGACAATCCCAAATCCTCCCACTGCAAGTCCTAATTGTGCTTAATACTTATACTGTTCTCATAATTTAGCAGCAACTTTGACTGTTTTTGTGACGCGTCTACCGGTTGTGAAAGTGGACCCAAATTGCATTTTTGCGCATCATTTTCATACAACTTGGGTTTATACTGGAAAATGAATGGTGGACAGCTAGAACAGCAGAGCTGCAATCTTATGCAGACGCTGAGGATTTGCATAATTTTTATACTGGTGTCAGAGCTGTGTGTGGCCCAGTAGTCAGGACAGTGACTCATGAAAGATCTCTAGACGGTCAGATGGTGTCGGATAAGCGTTGTATCTTGCAATCTCGACATTTCCGTACTCTGCTAAATGGCACACATCCAATCGAATTAAGACACGACACGGTTCAAAATAATTCGAAGGATCCAGGAAACGGAAGATACCAAAGTTAAACAACTACCCTAGTGGAGGATCCTGTAAATAATTAGGTAATCAAAAGTCATGAAAGGATGAATACAAATTAATACTAACTACATAGAGTAACCTACTCCAGTACAGAGTAGGGATTGAAATACGAATAAAGGCTAGCCGACCCAACTTAAGACGGGAAGGGAAATAAATTAAAACTTATAAGCGATTTTATTTTTACAATCTAAGAACTAAAATGAGAGTTCGTCATGGACTTGACGAGAAGTTAACTTAAAAATAACAAATGGTGAAAATAAGAAGCCTAAGAAACCAAAATTAAGTTTGCTACGTATGAAGTCATCAGGGAGGAACCATGTGGCTGCATGAAACAAGGTTTCGGCCCCTAACCTCCAACCTATACCACATGGCGGGGCCAGGCCAACCATATCGAATGCACGACATGGAAGGTCTCTCCAAGCCTGAGGAAACAGAGCAGAACCTAACCGAAAATAAAATTTTGGAATTTTGAGGACAAAAGGAAGCAAATGAATCTGGAAGAAGTTTTTCAGTCCAACATGTCAATGATGGAGGGCATCTGGCGGGGCGAAAAACAACTAAACTTAAAAACGACGAACCTATTCTTTGAGAAGGACTTTATGCAAGAATTAACTAGCAGTTTAACCTTATAACCTCTTCCTTTGAAGATTTCGAAAATGCCCTTAGCTCTTGATGTGAAGGCGGAAGCATTAGATGAAATCCTGGCGAACCTGATGAGTTGGGCAGCAAAGATGTTTAAGCCAGTGTTCAAAGGCATATTACTCTCGGGGAAAGTATACTTACTGGGAAGCTGAACTCATCAACCTTATGGTAAACCTCTGTGATGTATCTAATGATGGCCACCATCTTCGATCCTGATTTTAACATCCAAATAATTAACGCATTTGTTGTTATCACCGCTTCTGCTAGCTAAGAGATCTATCGGGTAGATTTCAGGAAGGATCTCATCAAAATGTTTGTAATTAAACACACAAAATGTCGTCGACATACCTTGTGGTACGAGAGAGAAGTTTTGCTAAGCCAAATCTCTTACTTGCTAGGAGCCCCCTGACAAACTTAAATTCCCTGTATGCTAAAAACAGGTCAGCCAAGAGTGAGCTGGAATTCCCATCCAGAGGAATGCCCCGAATTTGTCTGAAGACAAGTCCCCCGAAAGTGATAAAATTGCTATATAGGATGAAACTAACAGCATTGAGGAATTAGGTTTTGGACCAGCAGTGATATCCTCTGTATCATTTATTCGAGAAGAAGGTTCTATAATAGCCAATGCAAATGAAGCTCTTGGAACTGCTAAAAATTAACTCACATAAGTCTTTCAAGGAGTCCTTAACCTGGTCTAAATTAAGATTCGCATAGAGTGTGGAGAAATCATATACTTGTAAGGAATGGCAATTCAAACATGACAACCAGTCTAGAAATTCCCCAGAATTCTCCAGAAGGCGTTCACACCCGAATTATGTTTGATGGAAGGCAATAACTACTTAATTTGCCCCGGACCAATTGCAAACCTTTGTTCACAAGTATGGCCAAATCTTTGGAAGTGCTGTTCCTGGCACCAGCTATGAATCTGCTCTTATACGGATTCTTTTGCAATTTAGGTATCCAGAAAAGTTTAGGTAAAACCATAAACTTATCTTTAACCGTTATGCCAAAGGAATCCTTGAGGGCGGTGCAATGTTCGGCAATTATGTCATTAACGGAAGAAATGATTGGTGCGTAAGTCTAATTACCAACAGCATTGAAACTGCTATGGTCAAAGCCTAGTTCGTTCAAGAGGACAATAAGGTAATACTTCTTACACACTATGACAAAATTGTTGGCGGCCTTATCCGCCGGAGTAATGACGTAATTCTTCTGAAAGCCTGAAATGAAGTTTCTACACTCCTTAGATCTTAGTACCTCGTGCGAATGCAAAGATGGAAGGTTAGTACTCGTACTTAGGAAGGAGATGCGATTTTTAATTATCTTAAGGACAGCCTCCGACCAATCCTGGAAGTCAGAATTCGCGAAGGAAAGGGCTATTTTCTACAGGCCTTTTTCAATAAAGGTAACTAATGTATTTTCGACACTGACTCTAACAAAATCCCAAGAATTGTGAATAGGCTCTCTATAATTGGTGCCCTTTGCCATCAAATCCCTAAGTTTTGGGTTGGATATAATACTCAAGTCACCAGTAACCACGTGTGAAGTGGGCTTGTAGCAGCAGATAGAATTAGAACAAGGACAAGGCTTGTTAATGAATTCTCTCTGAAACTAATCCCACCATTCTGAACGGTATTCCGCAAATGTCTGTACTGGAAGATTTGGCATCTCCCCCTTCACTGGATGAGGTAACGAGTGTCCTTAGCTGCCTGAAAAATCACAAGGCAGCAGGCCCAGACAACGTAGATCCGGAACTTTTGAAATATGGCGGTCACGAGGTCGCAAAAAACCTTACACGACCTCTTTGACAAATGTTGGGAAAGAGAAGATGTGCTCTAAGCATGGAAGGATTCAAAGATTGTCATCATCTACAAAACGCAAGAGTGAGGCGTTTTGGCGCAGCAACAGCCGCGGATTCTCACTTTTATCGGTGGGTGGGAAAGTACTTGCCCGTGGGGGTTCAGGCGTGATCGATCCACTGTTGACATGGACTTCACGGCCAGGCTCTTACGAGAGAAGTGCAGAGAGCAGCATAAGGACCTCTTCGTCGCCTTTGTCCACCTTATCGAAGCGTTCGACAACGTTGAGAGGGAATTATTGTGGAACATTCTAGAGAGATTCGGCTGCCCATACAAGTTTATACAGCTCGTACGCTCGTTTCATGATGGTATGAAAGCCTCAGTCGTTGCGGCGGGCGAATGTTCCGACACATTTAGAGTGGCTACTGGAGTGAAACAGGACTGTGTTCTGGCACTGATTCTCTTTAATCTGTTTGTCTCGACTGTTACCACCGGCGCGAATGCTGTAATGGACAGAAAAATGGATGGCGTGACTCTTCGAGATAGATACAATGGCGGTGTCTTCAACCAACGTCACCTACGATCAAGAAGGAAGACAACAGAGTTCTCCGTGGTGAAGCTTCGATATGCAGATGACGCCGATCTTGTGAGCCATAGCGAGGCTGGTCTGCAACGTATGCTGAACGCCACTTGCTCGGCATATGAGGATTCCGGTATGGTGATCAACACTACGAAGACCGAAGTGCTTGTGGAAAGATCTGGAGCCACATCACTGTATGACCCGCGCTTGTCGGTTGGAGGTGCCACGTGATCAGTTGTGGACCGTTTCACGTACCTTGGAACCGTGCTCTCCGACAAATGCACGATAGACATCGAAGTGGATAGACGCATCGCACTTGCAACTTCTACTTATGGGAAATTGTCGAAGCGAGTGTTCTGCAATCACAAGCTCAATGTCCACACAAAGATGTTGGTCTACAAAGCCATCTGCATCTCCATGCTGCTATATGGTTGTGAGGCATGGCACTGCATCGACATCACTTTCGGAAACTCGAGTTTTTCCACACCAAATGCTTCCAGCGCATACTCGGTCTACACTGGTGGAACAAAGTGCCATACGTCGAGGTTCGTCGCAGATGTCACGTCAGCCCATTAAAAGATATAATCCGTGCACGTCAACTTCGCTGGGCTAGGCATGTTGCTCTCCAACACGACACCAGACTACCACGTGTGGTAATGTTCAGCGAGCTGTCGACCGGTCAGCGATCGACAGGAGGACAAAGGAAGCGATTCCACGACAACCTCAAAGTCTACCTCCCTACAGAAATTCAGCATCAATCCAACAACTTTCGAGAGGCTCAGTGCTGACAGAATTGCGTGGCGTAATGCTGCGAACGACGGAGCAAATCATTTCAGTGAGTGGTACCGTGCAACGGCCATCGAGAGACGTGAGCGGCGCCATGCACCGCCTAACACAGCGACACACGTTTGCGGCCACTGTGGACGTGGCTGTGTTTCCCTGGCTGGTCTTCAAAGTCATCAACGCACCATTCAACGACGCCAATAGGATCCAGCGTCATTCATCCACCTGACATCGAGGAAGACAGTCGTTGTCGTCGAAATCGACGGACTACCCTAAGCAAGTAAACAGGGTTTATGCAACCTAAAATATTCAATGTTTTGAGTTTTCAGTACATTGAAATTTGGGTCTTACTGATATCTCCGCAAAACTGAATTCATTTATTTTTATTGCTATTTTTTCTTAGCACGGCCCCATCCAAAGTGGGACAGCATTCGTGCACTGATAGCTCTCACTACGTCAGAGGTAGTAGTCTAAGTTGTGAACGGTGGTACCTCTCTAGGCAGACAGATTAGGACCTTTATTCAACGGTTTGCGCGGCCCATCATCCATGAGCTATCCCACCACCTTGTTGTAATTTCTATTACTCTGTACTTGTGCATGAAATAAGCGAATGTCTATTTTCAGCTGATTATTGTGGTGACATGCAGTGAGATTTTTAGTAATTTTGAATTTACAGTATGCAATTTAATGTAACAAATTTAACGACTCTTTCACGCATTACTTTTATTTTAGAAGACAAAGTGCATCTTGAGCGATAATGTTTGGACGTCGAAGACCCCTTAATTCTTTAGAATTCATTGAATCAAATCGTTTAGGACTGGCATATTCTCGCGCATACTGTCACCAAAAATTTGTGGAGAACCGATTTCATAATGCCCTTGACTTATTTAGATTTGATCTGATTGGACACTATAGCTGCGTTAATGCTTTGGACGTCAGCAAAGATCAGGCATTTCTTGCATCTGGTAAGTTGCATTCGTGAATTATACTCGCATATTCTTGAAATTGTTGCATCAGACTCACTAGTTCGTGATATCTTCAGTAAGGGTATTTTTCTGCTGACATTCTTTAACTAGATTGGCACTTAAACAAGCACAGGCTAAAGAAAATTGAACAGTTTTTGAACATAATTTTGACAGTCTCAACTCTTTTGTGTTAAGATTGAGTATATTTCATAAGAAGTTACTTATTATTATGACTTACTGTTTTGAAAGACAGAAATTCGAAAAGATTTCGAGTCACGGGGCCACATATGCGTGGCCCGGTTCCATCGCTTGTCAGTACCAACCAAGCCTCCAGTATGGAGTAGTGACATAAAAGCCTACTTTTCAATTTCTCTTGTAGGTGGCGACTGTATGCGTGTTCTTATTTGGGATCTTGATCGTGCTTTCTGCTCCCACAATTACCAACCTGCGGAAATGAAAACTAAGCATGAAAGTAATATCTTCGCCGTTGCGTTTACTCCTGACAAACGAACACTGTTTTCCGGAGGAAATGATGGCATGATTATTGCACATGATCCACAAACGTAAGTAGTTAAATCACTGAAATAGAAATATTCGATTTTTCTAATTGGAACTTGATTTGGATTGGACGATAACTGACTTAATTACTAGCCTGAAATCTTTCGAATTTGCGTAAAATTCGCAGTGATGTGCCTTTTAGGGGCATCTTTTTTTGCTTCCAGTGACTCTTACTCGCTAGCGCGGACATGAAATTACTGTGAAACCCTGTCTAAATTGCGTCCTTTATCTTAAACATTCTTTTTCGAAAAACCGTGTGAAACTAAGAGAAAGTGGATGCAGTAAATTGAACATCAGCAAATTAAACACCTCAGTGAGTTGAACGATGTTGATATTTTTATTTTATGTACTCTCCCTATGCTGATTTGAAAAACAAGAAGTCGAATTTAGTTATCTAGGAACTGTCGATAATTTGTTTGTGCGCTCAACCTGTTGAGACTAACCCTTCTCTGGCTGTTTTTGAAAAGACCCTGAAGGTTGCTATCAGTTCGCTATTAATTGCAGGTTTTGAAATCAGTTACTAAATAAAGACATTTAACCTCACATGCGATTCAAGAAAGATTATTTCATAAATCATCTTGAATGTGTCTTTAATCATCTTGTTCAACGATCCAATCAATGATGAAAATGTAAATTTATAAAATTTATAACCACATCTTTTGTATTTTCTACAAAATTAATTTTTTATACTGAAGAAATGACCTCAAATTTTGCGTTTCCTCGGAAAAATTTAACATCCTGCATTTCAGATATCTATCATAAGTAGATTGACTATTATGGCTTTATCCCGAATGATATTCCATCATGTTTATGAGCAGAAATATTCTATTGTATTCGAAATTGTTCTTACCAAAAGAAACAGGCTATGTGTGAAAAATAAACATGGTTGTCTAAGTAAATTCCGAATCATCATCGTATTTACATGTTATCTGCTGAAACGACGTATGCGATCATGCATCATAGTCCCAGGAACAGCAGCCACGAAATGAAATTCAGATTTCAACAGAAACATTCTCAGCAATGTCTTAAACCTATGTTTCTTCTTTTTAAATTTTCGCCGGAAAATGAATGACCTGTGACAGTTAGAAGATGAGCATATTTGGGTCTTCATACACGAATTGCCTGAGCCAATTGATTTTCCGGAAAAATATTTAAACAGAAACGTAGATTTTAGATCATCTAAGTGTTACTTCATAGCCTTCCTTAGGATATTTTCAGGACCTTTTCATATACTGACAGATTACTAATCAATGGCAGCTGCTGAATTTCTAATCTGCTGAATTCTTATTCCCAAACAAACTTCTATGTGCCCTCTCTAGCATAGCCATATTAGGATGTCGTTCATCCCCGCTACACATTATCAATGTTTGGATAAGTTTAAACATCGCATAATTGCAAAATTTGCTTTCTTTCTGACATTAGTGGTAGCTGCATGATGAAGCACCAAGATGAGTTCGCAAAATGTGTGGCTATTGGAATGATTCACTATGGACGCAACGCATGTTTGTGAAGAATTGGATGCATCGCATGTAGACTAGCTGCTAGGAATTGGTGGCTTTGTCGGTGTGAAGAAGAAAGAGTTTTAAATCAGGAAGGATCTGAAAGACTAAATAATACAAGTAGGGTCACAGACCGAAAGCTGATGATTGCAGCGAAAAAATATCGTTTTCAGAGCGTTTCACATCCAAAAATAGACTGGAAATCTGCTGCTGGTGTCAACTGTTGCGTTAGAACTGCATATCGACGAACTGCATTTGACAGAAGCGGGATTTGTGCGCATACAGCAGGGCATGCTGAACGTATACCTCTCAATAACCTTCCGAATTTTATTGAATTTATACGATCGCTTTCCCGCATGAATGAACATGTTACAGGTCTCGAACACAAGCGAAAAATAGTAAAATGGTGTGAGTGACATTCTGAAAGGAGCGCTGATGAGTGGCATCGCGTGATGTGGACGGGTAATCACGATTTGCCCTCAATTTCGACGATGGAGGAGTTTGTTCTTAAAGACTGTCTCGTGAGAGGTATACAGTCTGCTGCATTTCAGAGCATGGTCTATTCAGCGGTGGTATCATCAGGATTTAGGCCGGTATTTGGCACAGTGAATGAGTCAATACTGGTGCTGTCATCAAGTCACCTTGGATGGTTTATGTTATCTCTCAGAAAATGTGACTCCTTTTGTTATTACAACAGTATAGGGACACCATCTCATCATCCAAGATGACAATGTGCAGCTGCACAGAGCACACCAGCCAAGTGATAGCACCTCAGCAATTGACTAACTCTCATGGCCTTCACGTGGGCCTCATGCATGGGATGAGCATAGTAAAAGGATGAAAACTCTTATCTACATTCTCCTGCCAATTTCGAACCACTTTCCGAAATATTGGTTGAAGAGCAATGAATGAATTTATTGAACCAATGCAATGCTTCAGTTACGTTGCATATCTTTTAATTGCACTGCAGAGAGGTTCATGTAAATGCGCACTTACCTTTCCATTCCATTCTATTGTAAATTTCATTTCAGCTGTTCTTAACTGTGTTTACTTGATCATTTTAATTTGTATATATAAACTTCATTTTGCTGATTTGACTTGATGCCCTGATGATTTATCAATAAATTATGCGAAATCGATCGACGATGAATCTAGTGTTTTTGCATTTAAATTTTGATCGTGTAGTGTACAATGATGAATTTCATCTACAATATCATTTTACCCACCAGCAGGATGCATGTAATGTTAGCTACTAGTATAGTCAATCTCACTATCAGTGAAGTATCTCCTTTGTATTCACCCTCCACTTGAAACTAGCGTTCGCTAGGCATCATTTCTCCAACTTTTCTCCACTTGACGTGTTTATTTTCATATTAATTTCAGCGGTGAAGTTATCAGATCATGTGAGCTTTCATGGCAAGTAATCAGTTCCATTTCGGTCAATCCTCATCAACCAAATTTGTGTATGGTTGCAACTTGTGATTCTTTCATCAACGGAATAACTGGTCAATCTCGTGGTAACGGTGTCTATCAGTTGGATTTGCGAACACCATGGAGACTCCAAAACATGGCTCCACCTGAAATAGCTGTTGTTGGTAAGTGCGACTCCCTTATCAATTCGTGCTTCGCTTCCTAGATAGACCTGAGATTCGGCCTTATTTTTTATTAGAAATTATTTCGTAGCATTTTGAAAGATATTAAACAATAGCATCGCTTGCATTCAGGGCCTAATGATAGTCCGAATTACATTTAATCTTCTACAATTTAATTTTATGTGCGCAGCTTGAAATTTATCATCTTTTAGTAATACACTTCTTACTCAATCGATGCATTCAAATAGATGGGGCCGGGCTTGGAATTTGCCTGCGTGAATTAACTTTTGCTGGAGTCAGACAAGTTATTTCTTCCACTCGAAGTCGACATTTTTCAATCGCTAGCATCGACCTCAGAAGGCGCAGGCCGAATGCCCGTCGCGGTTTTTAGAATTTTAAATCATTTCATGTATCGAGACCGAAATTTTCTTGTTTTTCACAGGGATTTTCTTGTAGAAAAATTACTTTCATGGGAAAACAAGTCACTAACAAGTAACCTCATTTATAAGAATCAAGATAATTAATGATCCTGAAACCAACACAAATCTCCATTTTTTGTTTCTGTTAACAAAATGAGTCATTCTTAGCTAAATTCCTAATCGACTTTCTAAAAACTGATTAAAGGGCTCTCGCAGACAACCTTGTGGTTAAAAAATAAGCAAAATTATAGTGATAATCCTAAAATCAGTTTAAACATTAAGCTAATCTAGTGATTTGTTTGTCAACCACGATGTCATAGGTACATGCAAACCTTTGTTTCGATAACAGAAGTGAGGCTTGACTATCGGTAATGAAATGCGATCGATCAAGTCCGAAGTCGGCTTCGATGTGAAGATGGCACATAGGAGGAGCACAAGGACATCAGAGACCATGTACGACATACTTCCACACCTTTCCAAATGTTTGTCGCAATCATCGCAAAATTCATGGACAGGCGAATAACTTGTCGCATATGAAACAAATTTACCATTGGAGGTGCTGCATTGTTAACTACATAGACGGCGACATCGGAGGGCCAGTTTTTGACAGTTGCAACAAAATTCACCTTAAATTTTAGCCAATTCAGCATTTTATACCGAGCGAGGATGTTCTACTTTTTCATGTAATGCTTCAGAAATATGTTGATAAAGCTACCAACTGCCAGGGTATGCAGTTATGATTTGTTCATCTATTAGTCTCTATTAATAATGGACAGTATTGCTGTAGCATTATATCCTTAAAGCAGACGCATAAAAAATGTAAGAGGTACAATTGAACTTCGTTCATAGCAATGTATCACTATCAGGAGACGGTTGCGAATTACGATTAAGGAGGGATGGTCATTACCGAGGTTTCAATTTTTTTGTGAAATTATATGACACGACAACGTATTTGTAGCATATCTATATTACAAGATTAAAATAACGAACTCATTTTCTACATTGACGGCTTAACACGCCGATATGTCCTTACATGTAAAACTTCAGCAAAAACATCAACAGAAAGAGCCGGTTGTTTGTTGTTTTAGTCCTTTGATTGCACTTTCCTTTATACGTTCAGCTTGTTGGAAGCTGATAGCTTTTCCGCAATCGATCTCCTCTGCTTGTTCAAATTACCGGAAGAGTAATACGAGTTGCATCCGTTCTTTGTTGTTCATCAGGCCAACTTTGACGTCTTCGTCCTCGGTATCTTAAACGAGTCGAGATTTCTTTTGTTACGAAGCTTCTTGTAGAAGATCTTCGTCATCAAATTTACTGGTAGTGACAATATCATCATCCAGCGATGCGACGTCAACGATTCCTATACATGCTCGACCAGTTAAAGTGAAAGCCTTACGGAAACAAGCAGTCATTTCATCTATTCATTTCACATCGCATCGTAGCATCTGTTTGAGAAGACTTCGTAATACAGGTAAATTTCAGGAATGGGGTATGCTAACTACGGTAGGCCCTATCTTACAGACGCTACCTTCTCAAATTTGAAAGAAAATCTTCAGTCGAGCAATCCGTCACTGCACCAACAGTTCTGAGCTGCCAGGCAAGTTAGTTGGTCAAGATTAGACTCAATTCTACCTGGCATAAAGATAACAAAAGTTAGTGATCTTGAAATTCTCGGTTCACCAATATGTGCAGAGGCAATTCCTGACGCTCTTGAACAAAAATGCAGCAATCTCTGTCGCATGATTGACAGACTTCGATTTTTGGATGCGCATCCTGCTTATGTGCTGCTTCGTCAAGCATTTTCTATTCCTAATTTTTTGTATATTCTGCGTTCTTCACCCGCTTACTTGCATCCTGATTTACTTGCAAAAATTGATGATTCTCTCAGAACTGGCTTGGAAGACATTTGCAACGTTCGTCTTGATGAACATCAATGGGAACACGCTTGCCAGCATGTTAAATTTGGAGCGTTGGGAATTAGACGTACGACAGACATCGCTTTATCAGCCTATTTGTCCTCTATCGTGTTTTCAGAAGCGGCAATCAAAGTGCTTATTTCTAATCTTTCTGATGAGCAAAGCGTTACTGCATTCGTCAACAGTGTGAGGAAAGACTGGTCTGATAATTATGGTGAAATTCAACCCGAACACGATCAATTATCCCAAAAATCATTGGACAATAAAGTCATACAAAAGCATAGTGTACTGCTATTGAGAGATGCTGATCAAATATCACGAACTCGCATATTAGGAGCGTGTGCACAATTCTCCGGCTGCTGGTTGAATGTTGTTCCAGTTCCTGCTTTAGGAACTCGCTTAGACGACGTAACCTTCGGCATCGGTGTTGCTCTTCGCATCGGGGGAAAGTGTGCGAACCTCAATGTTGCCGTTGTGGACAAAAAGTCGATGAGTTGGGTCACCATCCTCTGTCCTGCAAATTCAGTACCGGTCGAATACCACGCCATGCTGCCATCAACGAGATAATCAGGAGAGCCCTTTGTTCCGCCGGAATCCCAGCTGTGCTGGAACCAGCAGGTCTCGACAGAGGAGATGGCAAGAGGCCTGACATCTTTCCCGTACAAATCAGGTCGATGTTTGATTTGGGATGCCACAGTAGTAGACACTTTCTGTCAGTCTAACACCAACAGCACGTGTCTTACCCCGGGATCTGCTGCAGCAACAGCTGAGGGAAACAAGCTCCAAAAATACGCGTCCCTAACTAATGACTATCTTTTCGAGCCTCTTGGTTTCAAGACGTCGGGGGCCTGGGGTCCAAATTCAACCCGCGTCATAGGGGATATTGGAAATCGCCTGATGATGTCCACTGGTGATCAGCGTCAGAAGGCGTGGTTGGCGCAACGAATATCTCTCACCATTGTTCAGGGCAACGCAACGGCCGTAACAACTTCCGTAAAGCGCACCTCCGTAGGCCTATTTTTTTGAAAATTTTTCTAACTAATTTACCAAGTTTTTTACTCCTTTTTTACCTCGTGATGAATTCTGTGTCATTTTATTATTTCTTGGTTCATGATGTTATTCTGTTTTTGTAAAAGTTAGTTGACTGGCTTTCTATTTGCTCGGATATATCATGGATGGGACGTATACGAGTATTTCCAGTGTTCAAATATGAGGGACTGATGTGTGAATGACATGCTGAAGACACCAGGGTAGAGATGTCCGAGTTATTTATATGGCGATTCTCTCGATATAAACTGCGGTTACGTAAAACTAGAACGTGCGTTATAGTCAAAGTGTGTTTATATACGTTTACGCTTAGGATGTAACATGTACGCTATTTTGGGATTGTAGGAACTGTGCTATGATGTAATCTTGAAATGTAATATATATGTATATGACGCATTAGCATGGTCGCAGGAATAAGCTGCATTTGATTTTCATGATTTGACGATGCTTCAAACACCATTGTAAACTAAAGAGATGTAAAATGCAATGTTCTATTCCAATTTCTGTGCCATTATCCTCTGTAAGAACATTCAGCATTACTCATGCATATGCTGTAAAACATTTTCTAGTTCAACATAGCAGTCCATTGGGCTAATTATTAGAAATATCAGAATTTCCTTGAAATTCAAATCCATGCTATTTGATTGAAAATAAGCGGGGACATAAATCAATAAAACGATTTCATCAGACGTAAATCTGGGAACAGGAAATTCTTTCTTCCATTATTTAATATCATGGAACCTTTTAGATCTACCATTATTCGGATTTGTTCGCTAATGCCAAAATTAAATGGGCTATTTGTGCCTCCCCACCCCCTAGCAAAAAGCCCCCTATTGCCGCCCTTGATTCACTCTGACTCATTTTCCGTGTGTTGAGAAACAATGTGAGGCATACTCTTCACTGAGTATACCTTTCACTCAATATGCAGCTCTCTGAACTGTGATACCGCAAATCTTAAACGTAGTCATATAAATGATGGGCAAGGTTTCAGAATCAACAAAAACATCATCAAGAAACTTCAACCGACAATTTGAAGAACAGTCGAATAGCTCACAAACTGATAATCGAAACCAGAATAGAAAATCAGAAGACGAAGAAACTTTTGAGACACATATCGTCAACACGAAGAATATATTGAAAATATTTCTGCAGACAAGAATCGGTCGAAAAAATGCATGCGCAAGAAAATTCGTAGGAAGAGTCTGTAGAACGATCAGAGGCCTCTTCGGGTCGCATGAGTTTACCTGATTTCAGAGGGTCGTCAGAGCGACCGTCAGAAGTTCTCCATACTGCTGGAGTTAGGGTCAGCATGGAGCCTATGCGAACCTTGCGATCCACTCTTGTGCGCAAACACACACATCTTCTGAAGCAGTACGGGGTGATTTATTCGTTCAACTGTTCTGAATGTGATTGGGTTTAAGTTGGTCAGTCTGGAGGAACCGTGGAGGACAGACAGAAGGAGCATGAGCGTGCCGTCGACAATATGGAAGTGGATAGATCAGAAGTTGGCAAGCACACTTTTGAAACTGACCATTGTATCGATTTCTCTAGTACTTCAGTGTTGAGCAACGAGAATGAGTGGAGAAGAAATCTTATCAAAGATGCGATCTGGACGAAGAGACTTGGCGTAGACAACTGAGTTAACCACGACTTGGGATCTGCGCGGGACCTCGTCTTGTACAAAAAGTTATATTGTTAATGGTTTTTCATTTCCCTTTTTCCTGGTCGAGTTTTAGCCTATCACTTAGTTTTGGATTTTTCAGTAATGTACCTCAGTTTTCCGTATTCGATGGTATTATTATGTCTTGTGACTTATTATTTTGATGTTCGCTGTACTTGATTCTTCTGACACTGCAATGCATGTCTGATCTCTATAGTAATCTGCTTGTGTCCGTATGATGCGACTTTTGTGCATGTCAGTTTCTTTGAAGATGTTGCGCTGAACGCACCGAAAGTACTCGGAACTTTAAAATTAGTTTTTGTTTGCTAACATCAGGCTCAGGGATTTCCTCTGAAACAAATAATACGCAAGAAAATGGAAAATTGAAGAGCATCAAATGGATTTGAATGCAAATTGCGTACATCTGATTGAATATGTACGCATTCTGAAGGTAGTGACCTCATCAAGTCGTAGTCCGACAAAGTCCAGTGTAAATTTTTAGCTTTGTCAATTATGGGATGATATATATACCGGATATCCATGCAGTTCATTATACACGTAAGTAGCCAATTCTAGCCCCTTTTTCCAGCATTGCACTTAAGTACATGCCCTGCTCTTTTATCGGAGCACACGCCCACGCATCAGTAGCGAAGAAGACAGGAATCAGAGCACACGCCCACGCATCAGAGCACGGAGCACGCATCGGCGCACTTGGGGGTTGAGCACGGAGCATCAATCGGAGCACGCGGCGCCGAGCACGTGTGATGAGTCACCGCACGGTATATAAGGAAAGGCGCTGTCAGAGAAATTCATTCTCATCCTATGCCGACAACAGCAACGTTACGCTCTCTGGCTGCGACACGTCATCCCAAAGAGGAGATATCCTATACACCTTATTCATCGAAAGACTTTATTGTGGAACGAGACTGTAATACACTGTATATTATTCCGACAAAGGAGAAGAGTGTGTCGTTAGAGAAGATTATTGCAGAGCTTCGTATTCAGTTGCTGAATGTAATACTGTATGGACCACGCTTCTTGTTTGATATTCGAACATCTGCAAAGTTCCCCAAAGGTGCACTGGACGTGTCTTATCGCTATTTGAACATTGGTGACGATTGGGACGTGGAAGAACTGATTGATTCGTTGCAGAAGAAGTTACGTTCTCAACTGGAGTGTCATTATTTTGGAGGAATCTTGTGTATGCAGATTGACATTGGGTTTGGTTCATTGTTTACGTAAGATACATGATCTGAACCACGATATAATGGAGCCACCAACAAAGAAGAGGCGAACCACAGTCCGTCCCCGCCCTCAACCCTATTATGAGTGCGAGTTTTGCAATAAACGCTTCCGACTGTTTTCACAATGCATCCGTCATGGACGCAAGGAGATAGGGAAGGAGTATTGCGATCGTTGTGGGAAATGGTGGACTACCGATCATCAGTGCTCACTGGATAGAGGTTATTGGGGCGACAAGGAGAGTGAGTTCACCTGCCTGCTTTGCAAACAAGACTATAATATGGAAGCTTACCATAAACATCCATGTGTGGGTCGGTGCAGGTACTGTGATGAGAAGATTCAGGAGGAGGAGAACGAATGGAATGAACATTTATGTCCCTATTTGAGCATGTATATGCCCACCGAACCCTTGGACCCGAATCGCCCAGTGGAGCCGGAGAGTACGAATTCATATCTGTACGACTTGTCAAAAGTGAAGTTGGCACGCTGTCCCTGGTGTCATAACATGTACCAAGCATTTTTCTTATGGGAACATGTTTGCAAAAAACATAAGGAGGTGTGTGGATGGAATCCGTCGTGGAGCAAGACGAATGAGGCAATCGACAACTTTGTCTATATGTGTGTCTGTGGTGAGATGCTGCACCGTGACGTGGAGGAAGAGAAGGTCCGTCAATTTATCTCGCTGCATAAGGAGCATATGGCCAAGAAAATATGGAAAAATCAGCGCGAAAAGTTGAAACGGATATATGAGAGTCAACCGAATCCACCCAAGGAAGTGAACAGTGTCCCCCAAGCCTCGCTTCGACCAGAGAATAGAAATCGGGACCCACGCAAATATTCATTTGACTTTAGTAAGAAACGAGGGAGACCTCTGAATCCCATTGTTTTTAAGAACCAATTGAATTGGTTCACGTATAATGTAGATTTGGATGATGAATAAATGTAGTGATCATTCTCCTATTGTTGTGACTAAGTTCTGATTGGGAAGCGTAAGAACTAAGTAGAGTCATCTATCCTAACACAGCAATCATGCAACGTGGAGGTATTTATCGCGGAAGCCGTCGTCAAAAAGGCGGAGGTCAGAAAGGGGGTATTTACCGTGGAAGTCGAAGACAAAAGGGTGGAATCTACCGCGGGAGTCGTAAACAAAGAGGAGGCATCCTCCCATTTTTACTCCCCCTCGTCCCTGCACTTATTGCCGCAGGGAAAGCTGCAGCGTTGGGAGCAGCGGGTGCAGCCGGTGCCGCAGGCGTAAGTGCTTTAGCGAATAAAATATCAGGAGGAGGAAAACGTCGAAGGAGACGTCATCATCGCTAAACCAATCATGTTGTACACCACCCTAGGGACGGGTATATAAGTCGAGACACACAAGACGAGATTCATTTCACGATGCGTCGGATTCAGCACTTGGGCGAGCTCATGCAAGGTTCTTATACCATTACATTTGATCATCCTAAAGTACAACAATGGTGGGTGGAGCAGAAGAAGCCGGTGCGCAATTTCATCGTATTTGATACGGAAGGAGATCCCATGCAGGAAGTCGCTGCCATTTGGTGTCATTATACGCCCAGAGACGATAAACCGACTGGATATGTGACCATTACATCGCGCTTCCATGACTTTATCAAACATGAGACACCGGGGTGTGATGTTTTTGCGACTCAATTTATTCATGGTCTCAACCCACGTGTGATTGGGAAATGTGGTGCAGAAGAGAATGTGATTATTCACCGTTTTAATTGCTGGGTCCATGAAATGACACGCGAGTATGGAGACGCGGAACTGATTGTAGGGAATGGATTATCGGAGATGGAAAGAACTTGGTTGAAAAGCATAAAACTCTTGGAAAAAGTGACCATGGATAGTATTTCTCTCCCCGAATGGTCTCAACGCATTGACTCTCATTGGAATATATTCACCTCATGTATGCGGGATAGTGAAGTGTATAGACTTGGTTACAAGGAACATATGCGTCGCGGATGTCACTGGATGAATCATTCCCAGTATGAAGGGAAAGAAGCGTACCGTCGAGCCCTGTTACATTTACGCCGAGGGAAAGCACTCACAGAAACGCAAGCTGCCAAAGTACAGTATGGGTACCACTGTGCGCTGTCAGATGTGGTTGAGATTCTCCTTCATTATTGCTTTGAACTACACTATCGACTTTATGTGCATACACTGTATTTAAATTATGATTCCTGTGAAGCTGCATGGGCCTGGACCAAGGTTGACCCCATCACTGTGATGCATGAATCAACCACGGTGGACAATGGACAACTCCACAAGTCTTATATTGTTCATTATTGTAGCTTAAGTGACTATGCCGAACATCGTACCTTGTGCAAGAATAATGCATGTTGTGAAATAACTCAAGAAAGTACAACTCTATAATAAAATGTTATTCCAATGACCTGTTATTTTTGATAATCATTGACTTGGGAATGATAGCACTTGTCAATTTTATGAATGCTAACGTGTAAATTTTATGATCGATTTCCAATCTTAAATTCAATCTTTAACATTCATTTTAACTTCTATCATGATATGTCCTATAACCCAGTTCACCCTTGAATAAAATAGTCATAGCTTACCATGTATGTTTATTGAGAAGAAAACAAGATAGAAAGAATGATTACATTTAAAAAACCCAGTCACTGACTTCACTTATAAAGTCCACACTGTCCCAGTTGGCGATAGCTTCGTTGATGTTGTCAAGCTCTGTTCGACGGTTCAAATAAGCACTAAGGTTCGACAATGGTTCGCGAAAGGGACGGCGAGTGGGTCGAAGATCGAGTTCAGGATAGTCATCGGAGCTAGGTGTCGTATTCTCCTTCTCGTCGTCTAGAAAGTCAAGTTCCCGATTCTCGCTGATCAGACTTGGTGGTCCGGGATCGGTGACGGAGGGTGACGGTGGGATGGGAAATGGCCCATCGATGGTGGGTGGCGTCGGAGGTAGGGAATACGGTCCATCAGGATCGGGAATGGAGCCCCAGTGGGATGGTAGATCTGTTGGAAAGTCATCATCTTCTTCTTCTGGGGTCGGTGGTGGAGTGTCTGGGATCACTTCAGGTTCATCTTCACTGTCACGTTGTAAAATAAAAATGTCTGTGGGGTCCACTTGTTGGAAATGGTGTTCGTCACGTTGGTAAATCATGTCTAATCTTCTTGAATGTTCACGAGTGTTATGAAGGTGGAACATTTTCGGCTTGGCTTTATAGTGTTGCAAATGCCCCACCCCCTGCTCCGAGCATTAGACGTGCCCCATTCCATGCTCAGAGCACAGAACGGAGCATTGGACGTGCCCCATTCCATGTCGGAGCACCTATCGATTGGAGAACTAGGTAAAAATAGAGAAACGTTCAAGACACATACATGATGGAAGACTTTCACGTGTACAGCTATCCAAATCAGCTCATTATTTACCCGAAAACGACATGTCAACCGCACGCGATGTTGGAGAAAGTGATTCCCTATGTGAAGGAGAAGATCAAAGTGAAGCCTGAATGTGAACTCTCCATGGATACATTCACGATTTATGAATACAAAAGAAATGGTTCTCCACCATTGATGGGTGCCAGTGAACGGTATTATGAAAGTGACGTCGAAGAAATGGATGACTATTTAGCCTCACTGAAGAACGTATGGGACTATGAATTTATGGACAGTGATAACAAAGAGATTCTTGGTGTCTATTGTATAACGTTTAATTTTGAATATTTCTCTGTTGGATGGACATCAGAAGAAGAAGAATATGTAAGCGACGCAGACTAAGTATGAATAAAGAATGTCGTTGTATGAATCATGTTGCTTTTCCATATTATAAGCATTCTGCTATTGGGGTTGATAGATTTGGAAAAACATGCTACTGGTACTCCTTTTTCTTCTGAGAGAGATTGTACGCATACTCACCGCGATGAGTGACTATTTAAGTTATGGATCCTCACGCTCTCTCAAATAAGATCATGTTACTCCTACCCTATTATCGAAAAAGACGACATCGCCCTATTCGGACAAGACATCTTCGAAAAAGACGATCGCGTGGAAGATGGACATCACGCCCACAGACAGTTCGACCACTCCTTCGCACCAAGCGCGGATGAAGATCCTTATTGATTTTTGGTTCGATGAACGCATCCGAGGCAATGATATCCCCACATTAGAAGAGTTTACCGACACGTCCACCGTCTATTTGAATCAATTGGTACTGAATGACCGCTATTCCATCGTGGGACGTGTGTATTTACTCATGGCTATTTTTGAGGATGACGTTTTGTATGAGGACACACTATGGAAGTTTATGAATGAAAAACATTTGACCTATGTACAAGAGCTGTATCATAAACGTGTGATTTCAGCAGCAAGTCTTATTTATATCAAAGAGACATTGAATCGTATCTGTGCTCATTTCAGTATTTTGTTTCAATGGCCAACAAATGTATTTAAGCATGCACAGGAACACACCACAAAAATCAACCATGAAGGGAGGAGCGCGTGAAAGTGAAGAGACCCTGACGTTGCGAAAATTGAGAATAACCCTATGTCCTGTCTGTAAATGCCCTTATCAAAAAGATCGTCTGAGAAGGCATATTTATAATTCACACCATCTAAAATATAAATCAAAAGAAGAGATCAAAGCAAGTGAAGAGTTCATCTATGCATGTCTATGCGGGGAAACCCTCGATGGAACGGTGGATAGGAAGACAGCTCAACAATTTGCGCGGCAACATACCCATATTTTAAACGAGCGAATGGAGGGAGAAAATGTGAGCAAACTCAAGTATATTATTCAACAGCATGTTCCGAGATCCTCTTTGAAGGTGTCCTCTACGTTGACAGGACAAGATCGTCAATTATCACCCACCGCACGTCGTACAACCTCCTTGCGACCCCCTCAACCTATGAATACAGATTTGGATGCAGACGATAGTCTAGAAGCACTCATTCGACCTTCTCCAGCGGATCATCGCGCCTTAGCAACACCTGATCCGTCTCACGCTATGCTGCAAGCTGTCGTGAAAAGTATGGTTGACGATCGAGCCAGAGTGGATGCTCCCCCGGATCCCACCCATACGGTCCATCAAATACAAGAAGAATGGAATCGATTGCCGCCCGATGTGTTAGCCATGGCTGCGAATGAGATTGATATGAGTCCTCTATCGTTAGAGAATATTCAACCTACACTAAGTCATGTGACATTTGATAACTACCCAGGTCCTGTCAATGATCACAACAGTTATGTCCAAGCCATGTCGAACACAGTGGGAAATCCAGAGGTACAAGAATCAAGCGAACCTCGCCAACAACACTCGGTGGGGGTAGGAACCCCTCAACAACAACACTCAGTAGGGGTAGGAACCTCTCAACACCCCATGGACGCACACCCCGTGGAGGAAAGAATGTTTTACCCAGTCAATTCACCTGTCATTGACAACTCCCACGAGTACATTATTCAACTGAACAATTTGAAAAACAGCGCCATTGTTCAACTGTTGAACGATTCTATTCGTCTCCATGAACGTCATTTAAATGCTCGCAAACGCATCTTGCACGTGTTGGAAGAGGCATTTAATCAACACATTCATGAACCCAATCGTACAGATGGCAATGGAGACTATTTGGATGAGACATTGGAAAGCATGCGTGACTTGCTGACTCAAAAGGAAGAGTTTATTGCCCACTTAACCAACCAAAATGCAGACGTCCACGCACGCTACATGAATTTGGTGAACGCCATGTAAACTAAGTTATGTGGGATAGAGGATGATAGACAAGAATGACGTGTCAGTGTGAATCATGTTCAAGTCGACGTCAGGACTTTACCAATGTACTGAAATCCCTAAGTTCAGGGATAGGATGCTCGAAAAAGAAAATTAACCGTCATCTCGATCAATTGCCTGAGGAATATGTCAAGGATATGCAAGCACTCATGAGCAGAATGCGAGAGAATCCAGGGAAATTAACACCTTTACAGCACGAATTTATTCAATCTTACAAAGGCATTCTCCGCAAATTTGTGAAACCACCCCCTCAAACTCGCAAATACTTGGGCCAAAAACGGAAATTTAACAAGAAACAAATCCCCTTCGCACAAGCCTATGCCATGGCATATCACGATAATCCAGCAGCTTTCAAACAAGCCTTACATGCATCGATCGGTTCCAAACACTAAGTAAACCATACCCACGTCATCAATACTATCATCATGGACAATGTTCAATCCATAGTGAACACACTTTCAACAGCCAACGGAGGAGATTTAAAATGTTCACTCATTGGTTCATTCAAAGAAACCCTATCACAATTCTTTACACTCGTCATATTCATTTTGGTTACCCTCTTATCTGGTCGAAAAATGATGAAAGATATCAAAAAACGTAAAGAGAGTGGAAAACCCTTACTCGATGTGGAAGTCGTCAATTATGATGTGTCCAAAACGCCTATCCTCAACCCCACCAAACCGCACAATGAAATTCCCATGAAATCGAACGATTTATCGAAGAGTGTGAATAAGACACGTTCACACAGTAAAATTCCTATGAAATCAAACGATATACCGAAGATTTAAAGGATGATTTTCCCATGACATCGTTAAAAATACTACGGATTTGATGTGTTATTTTCCCATGATATCAATCGATTCACTGTGACTTTGAAGAACACACTCTGTTACAAATCCTCGTAAAATCAGGTGATTTATCGAGAATTCTGAGGTACTTTTCCACACCAAATCGACCGATGTTATCGTAAAATGACTCAGCAAATTCCCATGAAATCAAGCGTTATCTCGTGAATTTGACCTACAAAAAGGGACAAGCCCCGTACACCACCAAAAATGAATGATTCATCGTGAATTTGACGGAGCACCAATCAGAGCACTTGTATGCGTGGGCGTCAACCAATGAGAAGAAATTTTCCCACGCTCAACTCTATATAAACTGAGCCATTTCAGTCATTTTCATTCAGTCATGGGTAAACGTACGAACACGTTGGAAGCTCCTCTCGCGAAGAAGGTGAAAGTCACGTATTCGTCAGATACACCGACATCGAAGCCAGTCTTTGTTGAAGCGACGGAGCCCTATTTCCATACGAATGGGAAAGCCGAGAAGAACTACCTTACCAAGGCACAACCACAGTTGGAGCCTCTGCCCATCACACGTCTGGTATTGGGCAAGAAATGGAATAACACTGGATATTATCCCATTCGCGGAGAGAATGCGATGATGGATGCGATGGATTGGCAATCACGACGAGACATCTCAAAACTCGTGTTTGCCACGGGATTTTATGGATGGCGTGCACAAACGTACAATAACAGTGGGTACGGTTCCGATCAACTCACCTCCCTCTTCACCATTTCTCAAGCCGTCTCACGCGATTTGGAGACGTTGGAAGATGCGATACAATCCCTCTACAAACAAGTCCAACCCGAATCTGCCTACAACTTTATCTCCTGTCTCGGTTATGCACACAAGAAATCGGCCTACGACAGTGTCTTTATGAAGCTAAAGCAGGACACGCCCATCTTCCTGATGAAGGAGAATGGAAAGAACAAGAAGGTTAGTTTGGCCACTATTGGACATCTTCTTGCCAATCTCAAGGCGAATACCTTCCTTCAAGCAAATACCATCTTCCGCGTCACAGGCATATACTGTAATCCACAGACAAAGACTCTGAAACTGTGTTTTACTGTGGATCAAATCCAAGTCCGTATCAAACAGGTGGAGGAATGTCAGAGCACAGCGGTGGAGGAAAAGAAGAAGAAGAAGAAGAAGACAAAGCTAACACTCGATATAAAGAAGACACACATTCCCTCCAGTGGTTTATTTGATCTGATACACATGGTGCAATCTAAACAAGACATTGATTGGGAGGAACTCAAACACTTTATAAATGATGATCTCGATCATCTCTCTCAATTAGAGGACAGTATTGCACTTATGAAACAAAAGGAGGATGAGATGACAAACATGCTTTCTCAAAGGTGGAGTGCTCAACCTACGGAAGAGGAGGATTGGAAGATGATGCGGACGGATTATGCCAAGGCGCAAGCACTCGGTGTGTACATTCGCATCCGGGAAGAGTCACACGCGCTGCATATCTTTGACGGTGATCAAATACAAGCCGAGAAATGGATCAATCGATTCCTCGAAATGTTCAAGGATATGGTGGAACACAAACAGGAGAGTCAGTGGTATGTGTCATCCTCATGGTACAAAGCAGGACAGTGTGTCAATGAGAAGTGGTCTGTGTTGAACTATATTGAACATTATTTCATTGTGCGTAGTGCCTACGAAATCCATCGTCGCGCCTTTCCCAACATGTTAAAGGAAGCATTTGCACGGTACAATATGAATCCTCTTACCCATGACATGGAAAGGACATTGATGAGTGAAATGGTGACTGCTCTTGAAAACTCACTCTTTAAGACATGTACACGTGGACGTTTTATTCCACCTCTTCTTTATTCTGGAAATGATTCTATGTTTTGGAAACAATTTTAAGTTATGTTTAATACATGATGCATGGAATATATGTCTGACTTTTATGATTTGACAAGATGGATTTCCGTTTAGAGAATGACTCATCCATGATTGTCTCGGGTCCTAGTAAATCGGGAAAGTCCACGTTTGTGGCGAATATGATCAAGAACCGTCATACTTTATTTAAAAAGCCCATTCGTAAAGTCTGGTGGTATTATGGGATAGAAAGTCCATTTCATAAAGAGTTACAAGAGGTGATCTTGAAAATGGGTGCGCCTACCCAAGATGATTTTGATCAATTGCAAGAAAATGATTTAATTGTTCTCGATGATTTACAACAGGAATCTCAAAACAATGAAACTGTGACGGGCTTATTTTTAAGAGGATCTCATCATAAACGGTTTTTCGCAGTACAAATCACACAGTATTTGTATGGTGATAAAGAACAACGTATGCGTAATGGCAATGTCCATTATTTGGTCGCGTTCAATAATCCGAGAAATCAACAACAATTGGCTCAATTCATGGGGAAAATGCTCCCAAAAGGCAATATGAGCGTCGTGCATGATATTTTAACGACATTGGTTCAAAAGTATGGGAATTATGCCTACCTCTTTATTGATTTCACTACAAATTGTCCGTTTGAGTACCGATTTCGCACCAACTTATTTAATCCACCGATGATTGTGTTTAAGTTAAGCAAAAGACCCAATAAAACGAAAATGGACTTTAGTGAATTAGTGGTGGTTCCCAAATCTGACATGAATGAACACACCGGTGGCGGACAGCAAATGGGCGGCGGTGGTGACAGTACCCAACTGATGTCGACCATGTTGCAACGTCAAGCGGAAGATCAGAGGGTGAGAACCATGATGATGACTCCTCAGCAAGCCCATCTTGACCGTATTGCACGAGAGATTGTGCGTCACCGTCCTTCCGCCAATGATATCGCTGCATGGAACGCCCGGTTGTATTTGTTCGATAAATTTCGTCGCCAATTTTTCAATTTGGACAATGATCATGGGAAGCGAATGGAAAAACCTCTGCTCACGCACACCACAAAACCTCCGCTCACGCACACCACAAAACCTCCGCTCACGCACACCGCAAAACCTCCGCTCACGCACGCCGCAAAACCTCCGCTCACGCACGTCGCAGATCCACCCGTCCTCAAGCGATCGAAAGGGAAAGTCGTCAAACCTTCGGTTGTCACCTCTCCCAAGACGAAGCGTTCTCCCTTGAAATCATCCATCAATACTCGTTTAAGTAAAAAAGGAGTTCTTGAATTGGGATCCTATGGCTCACCATTCAGGTAATGGCAACGGCAGCCGCGCCAATTGCCTCCTCATTCTTATCGCGTATCTTTGGACGTTGTTGCGGCCAAGGCAACGCAGACGACAGCGCAGAGACACAGTACACCATCACGGCGAGCTTTAATTGTTGTTCCAACGGGAATACCGCCTATCTTCAACCCCCACGTCAATACCAAGCAGATTGTGTCGATGGAGGAGGTGTTGCACAAGATTTATTACAATCCCAAACATCCCGCTGGCTACGGAAGCGTCAATGCACTTGCTGCTGCTTCACATTATTCAAAAACAAAAGTCAAACAATGGTTAATGCGTCAACCGACCTACACCCTTCACAAATCTCGATTGCATCGTATTAAACCCTTGCACCCGTATCGTGTACGCGGTCCGCAAATTCAATTTCAAGCGGATATTGTCGATTATCAAAAGTATGCACAGTATAATCGTGGCTACAAGTATATTCTCATGGTGATGGACATCTTTACACGCAAAGCCTGGGCATTCCCTCTCAAAACCAAGAGTGCCAAAGAAGTGTCGGGGGTTTTAGAAGCCATTTTCGCAACCATTCCCACCCCGCAACGACTGCAAACGGATCAAGGTCGTGAATTTTATAACCGACCGGTAAAAGACGTCTTGGACAAGCACGCTATTGAATTGTTTTCCATCTACAGTCCCTATAAATGTGCTCATGTCGAACGCTTGAATCGTACGGTCAAGAATAAATTGGAACGTATCTTTACAGCCACCAATGACAAGAATTGGGTGGATTATATCGCAGATGTCATGTATGCATACAATCACAGCACCCATTCATCCACAGGTTTCACCCCGATGGATGTGAATGCCTCCAATACCGAGGAAGTGAAACGAAACAATGCGAAACGTCTCCGACAAAACTATAAAAAGGTTGCAGTCCCCAGAAAGTCTATCCCTGTGGGAGCACGGGTACGTATTTCACGTGATAAAGGAACGTTTGGACGAGGGTATGAAGCGAATTGGTCGACGGAAGAGTTCATTGTCTCCAACATTCTCAAGAACCCTCATGGTACCAAAATGTACAAGATCAAAGACTTGAGTGGAGAAGAGATCAAAGGATCCTTTTATGCTCAGGAATTACAAGTGATTCATCGGGAGGAAGAAGTCTATCAAGTGGACAAAGTGCTCAAGACCCGACGTCGGAATGGACGACCAGAATATTTTGTGCACTGGCAAGGTTATCCGGCCTCGATGAACTCATGGGTGACAGACTTAGAACCTCTAGGTAATGTACGCCGCTATTTGATTTGTAATCATGCAGGAACTGCATGAGGAACAACATGTGTACTTGTTGAGCAATACTCAACCCCATTTGTATGACAATAAAGCCAATCATTTCTTTACACGACTGGAAAATCCACTTTTTATTCCTAAAGGAGAAACATGGGAAGTAGGTTTGAAAGAGTTTGGGTATGTGAATAATGTGGATACGATTCCCGAAGATTGTTATATTACCGTGGGGAAAATGGTGGATACGAAAGATTTGAAGGCCTATTTGCCTTATTATACGATGGAAGGGACCAATGTGGTCCGTCGTCACACCATTTTTGAATCCGATGAGGAAGTGAAACGAGTCCCCATGATCACAGCGTTGGAATTATATACACGCCGCACCATTTCCAGCATGATGACTGTCACGACACATCCATCCTACTTGTATTATGGAGGCAATGGCATAGAGGAAGCAGATGTCTATGTGATTGACATTGTCCCATTTTCCCTGTTTCAAATCAAGGAATTCTCCGCCTTTCATTACGTCCTTGTGTTTTCCCCTCATTTGGCGGCCTCACTCTTATTGGACAAATGTGTCTATCATTTATCGTTGACGGATGTCGTTCGGATCCATACACGACTCTCCATTCATCGAAAGGAATGTGACGTAAAGAAATATCCCGCTCATGACTATTGGTTCAGTGTGATTCCCTTACACCGCTGTCATTTTGCCAAACATGGGATTGAAAGGATGTTGGGAAATGAAATCTCAGTGCTCAATTTATTCAAACAATTAGAATGGTTTGGTGTGGGGAAGTTAGTGTTTCATTCATCCAACAGATTGTCCTTTCATGTAAAGCATGCTTCCAGTTATACATTGTCTGCGATGGATTATGGGATCCTCTCCGAATTGCAGAAAATAGCCACTGTTACCATGGCTCCCCCAGTGACTTATCAGGATATACAACCCTTGAGTGATGATACGACACGTGCTGTGTGGATGAGGACCGATACCTTTGTGAGCTCTCTCAAACGCAATGCAAAGGCTCCTCCTATTCCCAGAGGGCATATAGGTCTGTTTCATAATCTTCGCATCCTTCTTCCTAAACTGAGAGCGTTGATGAAAGCCGTGAAAATGTATCAACACACCTTTTTCCGAATGCAACATTTGGCCTCTAAAAAATGGATTGCTTTACCAACACGCACCATGAAAAATCAATTTATTTTCCCAGTGGAGTTTCTCAATCCACTCACCCCAAAAGAACGTGAAACGAAGTATCCACATCCCAAGAAAAAACATGTGTCATGGTTCAGAAACCGTATTGATCAATTGTATGACAAGATTGATACACAGTTACACAAAATCGATCCTACCCTTCATATAGCTGATGCTCCTGATTTAGTCACCTCCCGTTTCTTGCCTACCTATATCAACACACTGAATGCAAAGTACCGCAACATGATGCGCATCCTACGTCAACACAAGATGGAAGGTGTTTTAGTCTCTAATCGATTCGGAGCCAAGAAGCGATTGTTTGATACGGTCTTATTGAAAAATGTTCGACAATCGATTCAAAAGGAACAAGGTACAAAACGGCCCATCATTCATCATCATCATTTAGTTCATTCCCATCCTAAAGATGGGAAAGAAAATGTATTGGCCAGTGGTGCGGATATGCAGCATGAAACGGGGCAACACGCCCTTCCCTTCACATCTACGGAAAAGTATCATATCTACAACACGTATAATGTATTTGCCTATCATAGTTTGGTGGATTTGATGGAGATGTATGGGACTATTCTCCATGATTTTGAAGTGAAACAGGAACGGTTGGCTACGTTAAGAAGGAGGGTGAAAGAATTCAAACCCACTGCAGGAACTGACAATCTTGACGAGATCGTTCGTGAACGAGATAGGGTGAATGCAGAAGTGACTGTAATGACATCGGATCTTTGTCAATTCATCAAGGGGAACAAACTGTTATTTTATGTGTCTAGACCTGAATCGTTTTATTACAAGAATGTAGAGAGTGATAAGACATGGAGTTCTATCGTCCCCACAGGTTATTATTCGTTGGAATCCTATTTGAATACCATCTTCCCCGCCCCCATGACATGGACCATCACATCCATGTCCTATCATTATGAACTGACCATCGATTGCACGGACGATATGGAAATCAAGATGGACCGGCACTCTAAAGCCTATGAGATATTCAAAACAGAAGAAGTGACTACCTACGTGTGGGAAGAATGGATCTTGGAAATCCCCCTCAGCACGATTCATGTTCCCTCCTTTATCCTTCAGAAACAAACCATGGAATTGGACGCTCTCTTTGAAAAGAAGAGTGTCCCCTATGCATTGAGTGGGACCCATGTCTTGCTTCGAAACGGAAAACCGACACAACAGTATAAGACCGAGGATAAGAAGCATCCCAATATTCTCAACATCAAACATGGCGACTCTTTTGAGATTTTTCATACCCTATCTCATCTCCCTAGTCCATTACGCTTCAATTTACCCACGAAATATTATACCCTTCAATCGTTTGTGCAAGCTTTCAATCAAGCCATCCCCCTGCCTGATATGGTGTGGGTGACGTATACAACAGTGGGCGTCTTTCACGTGCTTCACTTTAAAATCGCGGAAGGGTATGGGTTGAAAATCAATCCCCCACAACTCTGGCAACACATGTTGAATCATAGTCATGAATATGGTATGTTCACCTATCATGAACAAACCTGTATACACTCGGAAACGCCGGAACATTGTTCTGCAAGTTACCGTCGGTATCAACAACGTCCAAAACATGTCACCCATGGGATGACATTACACATCTATGGTTTACCGGAATATACCTTTGATTATGCCAAAGGATGGAACCACACCCTCGACACTTTCTTCCCATGGAAAGGGAAGGAATTGGATCGCTTGTTTCAGAAATCCTATTTCCCTTATGCTTACGAATCGAAAGAGCTGTTGGCCAATACGTGTTTACAATCCTACTTGTTTGGAGATAAACTCTCTGATAAGACATTGTATTCACCCGCTGTCGCGTATCAAGAAGGATCCACCCTGAAAGTCTGTAAAGATAGATTGACTTCCTTTATTGGATGGTTCAGTGAGGATATGCAACAGCTCATGACGACCATGATGGAACGCTGGCAAGAAAACATGTTTTATCTAGTGGATGGTATGGTGTTGGGAGTGGATGTGGGAAAACAAGATATTCAATCGGTGATGGTGAATACACATCCCACACCTCGCCCTTTTCTTCATCTCTATAGCAAGACCATGAAACCGTTGCACATCTATGACCACATGATTCGGCAAGGTTACATCAACCCCACCCTGGACATTTCTACCTCGTTTCATCGTGTCCGCATTCCCAAAGGGAGTTATACCTTGGAAGGACTCTTTTCTAAACTCCAAGTGAATTTACAGATGTGGACGGATGTATCCCTCTCTCTCTCGAAAGACCATTATTTGACGGTGAAAACCGCGGAACATGCCTTTATTGATTTTGGAGAAGCGTTGAGTTATCGTATAGGTCTACCCCAATCCTATTATGGACCCAATACACAAATGACAACACTCTCTCCGCTCAGCCTAACTCCCAATTCCTTCAACATTATCGTCTATTGTAATATTGTGGCGGAAAGTATTGTGGGAGGACAACGTGAACAAATCTTGAAAATTCACCCCATTGAAGAGAAACAACGTTTGGGGGAAATGGTGTCGTATGAAGTGTCCAATATTGATTATTACCCCATTTTTACATCCGCTATTGATGAGATTGAAATTCAGTTGCGTGGTGACGATGGTGAATTTATTCCGATTCATGAAGGACGATCCTATTTCAAACTCCATCTCCGCCGTAAGGAGACTAGGTAATTATGGACAGAGTGACACTCAACCATGCATGAGGAAACGATTCACTTGTTGAGTAATGCGCAGCCCAATTTGTTTCCTGAAAATAGAGCCAATCATTTCAAAAATCGCTTGGTTCCTTCCATCCCCATAGTCCATGGGGATCAATGGGAAGCCGGTATCTCCGTCGTCAACTTTATCAATACCCTTCAGACAATACCCGTGGATGTCAGCTTTAGTGTGGGGACATTGAAGGATCATCCTGAGACGATTTCGACCGTCTTTACATCCTCTATCCTTCCTGTCAAAACGGATTCACCGCGAGGAGAGCAAGGCAAACAAGGCAAACAAGGTGAACAAGGCAAACAAGGCAAACAGGGTGAACAAGACAAACAAGATAAACAAGACAAACAAGGCAAACAGGGAGAACAAGGCAAATTTACGCGCTTCAACATTCCACGCGGTATTTATTCGGAGAAGACGTTGATGCAGTGTTTGAATCAAAATCGACAGCATGGACACAATTTCCACTTTTCTATCACTACATTGGCGCCTCATGTCCATGTTGTTTCAGTGGTCGTACCCCCACACTGCAGTATGAAACTCCATCCTTTGCTCAAAGACATTCTTGGGTTTAAAACAGACTTACTCACTTCCTCACAGCAAGCGACTGCCCCTTTGAATTTGAATGCCTTTACCTACAATATTCTCCTGTATTGTAATATTGTAGGTTATCATTATGTAGGAGGTATGAAAACAAACTGTATGTGTGTGATTCCCTACACGGGGAAAGATTATGGAGATAGTATTCATCATGAATTCCAGAATGTCACCTATCTCCCTGTGAAAAGTCAACAGGTGCAAGATATTGAAATCAAACTCATGTCGGATGACGGTCATCCCATCCCTATGACAGACGGACGATCCTATGTAAAAATGCATCTTCGACGTCGCGCAATTAAGTAATTGTCTGTTCCCAAGCACATCAAGACACGATGACGAATCTCTTTTTAATCCGTCACCGACCACATTCCTCTGGACGATTGTTTGGAAGAGGATCATTTATGCAACGCGGTGGATGGAATAAAGTGATTGGACAGAAAACACGCATGATTAGACCCCGTGTCACTGGTGTCAAGAAACCATCCATCCGTTTGCCCAAATCACTCAAAAAGAGTGTTCCCAGAAAAACATTTCGAAAACCCTCTCGAAAAACAAATCGAAAACCCTCTCGAAAACCCTCTCGACAAGCAACACGAAAACCTTCGCAAAAGGGACTTGTACATACGGTACAGAAAACGTTGGGAAAATCGTTACGTACGACAGAGTTTCTCAATGCTGCGAAACAAGCTGTCACGGATGCTGTCAGCTCTACCGCACAAGAAGGAGTTCACCATCTCAAAAAGGGTGTGAAAGCACTCGCCAAACGCACTTTACAGACTGCTCCCGAACGTGTTGTAGAAGCTATTCAAAATAAAGTGAGTCGGAAACGCGTCTTCACGGATGAAGAAGGAGATCGGGT
Organism: Prostheceraeus crozeri; assembly: GCA_907163375.1. Classification (NCBI taxonomy): domain Eukaryota; kingdom Metazoa; phylum Platyhelminthes; order Polycladida; family Euryleptidae; genus Prostheceraeus; species Prostheceraeus crozeri. The sequence goes on along the minus strand of CAJQUW010015806.1, from coordinate 42,306 downwards.
GGAAGCACCTGCTCCTAAACGTCGCCGTGGTCATGTGGCCATTGCTCATCATACGAAATGGGGAAAAGGAAGTTTGATGGGGCGTTATCGCGGAGGTGCTAAACAACGCATGCTCTTTTAAGAACTAAGCAATCTTAGAACATCCGTCTCATCAAGCATGGCGGAAACCCCTGCCTTATTGGATGCGCGTTACGATGTATTCCAAAGTGATAAAGTCGATGTCTCGAGTACGTCTCAGCATACGAGCGTTCTGACACCAGTCAATGGATTGGAAAATCCCGGTACCATTCAATTCACGGTCCCTCGACTAGCCATTCATTGGATGGATGTATGCAATGCCTATTTTCGCGTGGAAGTACAACTCATGAAACATGATTCGGCTAAAGGAGCAGACGTGCCATGTGAGGCGTCAGACAAGGCAATTATTATCAACAATACGGCCCACTCCCTCTTTTCCGACATTACTATCCGCTTGAATGAACGCACCATTGAAGGAGGCAATGACTTGTATTATTTGAGAGCTTACCTTAGCAATCTTTTACAATATACCAATGATGTGAAGAATACACACATGGTCACACAAGGATTTACTGTTCCTCAAGTGATGTATGACACGGAGTATGATGCAGCGACGAAGACGATAAAGACTAAGGCGGTAGAGTTTACAGATAAAGAGAATGCACTCAATCAAGCCATTCTCAAACAATGGTCAGACCACAAATTTAAACGTACCTTTGACTTTCCCCTGAAATGTAATTTGTTCCAACAAGTGATTGCTCTGCCCCCAGGCATGCAACTGGATCTCATTTTCACCTTGAATAAACCGGAATATGCCATTTATGATATGGAACATCCTGCAGGGACGACCTCTACAAAGTACAGGTTCAAAATCACCTCTTTCCAATTGTATATGCCCATGCTCACCCCGAATGCAGAACTGCAATTGAAAACTGCGAATCGACGCAAGACAGAAGCCATTTATTATCGCTACAATGGCATGACCGTCCAACGACAAACGATTGAAAGTGGAGTACAAAAGAAGACGTTTTCCAATGTGGCTGCTCTATTGAGTCCTAAACTCATCTTTTTCGCGGTTGTTCCCAGTAACTCTTGGTTTGATCCAGGAAGCCGTAAACTCTATTTTGAAAGGCATGGACTCTCTCAAGTCACCATGACCACCAATGGAGCCATCATGACAGGAGGCACCATCAATTGCAAAGATGACGTGATTGCCTACAGTCAATTCAATCGTGCGATTCAAGTCTATAACACGAATGAATCATGTGGTATTGATTTGGAGAGTTTTACCAAATACTGTTACTTTATCGCTTTTGACTGTACCTTGGATAAACAAATCGATAGTGTTCAACCCACCAATACACGTCAATATGGACTGGAATTGCAATTTGAGAATACGACCACGCAAAATTTGGATTTATTAATGTTTGTCATTCATGACGAACAATTCTCCGTCACACCGGAGAATGCTGTCATCTCCAGTGCGTATATCCCTCCCGCTATTTAAGTGTTGGTGCGCATGGACATCCTCATAAGTCATGGTGAAGGAGCCCGAGAATCACGTTCCTCCTATCGCTTGGACATCTCTTTATCAACATCGTCTCATTAAAGCTCAGCGTTGGCTGAATGGGAGACTGGTTAAGCAACACGGAAATCGAAGGAATCATGCAGGGTATGAATCAATTACAAGAGAAACATTTACTCAATGCCTGCATGTGCGAAGATGATTTTCTCTGTGCTATTCAGTGTAGTTGTCAAACGTTTGCTCATCGTCTCCTCCAATCTTCTTACGTTCCCTTCCAAGGTGTGTTTCCTGCTGATCTACTTCCTGCTCATTCCCCGGAATCAAAGACACTTATTGTCAATAGTGATCGCTCTCATCAACCTGGCAGGCATTGGTTGGCCTTTTATCAAAATGCGGATCAACGCGTGTGCGAATTCTTTGACTCTTATGGACTCACTCCATCTCACTATCCACATGTTACCGAATGGTTATCGACAACACCTTATCCTCTAAACTATCGTCGCCCTCTGCGTATACAGGGACCTAAAGCCTATTGTGGTGCTTACTGTATTTACTTTTTAAACCAACGTCCTTTTAACACGTCTATGGAAAAAACACTGACCTTCTTTCGAACATTGGATGCTTACGAGAAAGATCAAGAACTCATTCAAACCTACTTGTCCTTCAATGATAAAATTGTCTATTCCTATTTGTATTCTACATTATCCCATGTTTTGAAGTCAATAAAGAAATGAATCATGTCAATGATTGTATTTTTATTTCAGACAGAGGGTAATACTACAAGGTTTTGTACAAGGTTCAGTCACTCGTAATAGTACACTATACACTATACACAGAGTTTTTCCGTACATCATGCACGATAGACAGTGACTGTTGAAGCAATGTCTTGATCACAAAGAGGGCAAGATGACGTTTCAAAGGGATTATAACATGTAGAACACATAACATTATGAGAACATGGTAGAAAGAGAAGGGACCGTTCCTGTTTAAAACATGTAACACAGTTCCGTTCACATAATAATTGAAATGTCTCTTCTTCTAATTTCTTTCTAAAGTCACTTTTATGGGAAGAGTTATCTGACACATCCGTTGCAAATCTCACTTTTTTCACTTTTTTCACTCCAGATCGCGCCAATGTCATTGTATTGCAATGTGGCAGGGAGACATCCTCTATCCACCTACGCTCCAAATGGTGATTCATAGCATACTCATCGAGATCCATGAGTCGATCCACTAATTCACCAGCAGTGATCGTTTCATTGAGATGTGTTACCGTTTCTATCGCTTTGAATGAATATCCCAGATCTCTTGCGACAACCCACGACGTTGGGATATTAGTTGCTGTTGTCCGATTCATTGAGGGAATCTCCTTCGAATAGGGATTTGAGAATGTCTTCCACCAACGATTCCGCTTCTGCAATCGATAAAACACCCGTCACAATCACACTTCCGTTGGAAAAGAAGGAGCAGTGTAAATTACCTTTGCGTATTAACGTTCCGGGAAACAGTTCGCGCTCGTTGGAAATCACTGATGTCGATGGCAACTGTTGAATGGTTTGCATGCGGTCTTTTGTATAGTTCCATTGACATTGAACGCTGCAGGATTTTGTGATTGGGTCGCTCACGTCCAATCCGTAGGGGGCGAGTAATTGGCGCATCTCTTTACAAATACGATCGTAGGTTTCCAGAGAGTGGTTGCCCAAAATTTGGATACACCCCCGTGGAAAAATCTGTACAGCAACCGAAGAGTTCCATTTCCAATAGACTCGACAAGGGCGTGATGCTCGGTATGTGGCCAGAGGGAGTTGCGGGTAACAATGTCTGCAGTGGTATTGCGGAGGATGCTCTGAGCTCCACCATGCGGTTGCAGATCCTTGACATTTTTGAGAGCGGGGTGTAGATACCCTTCTTCATATAGCCGATGGTTACCGTAGGGAAGGCTCCGATTGGGTAAATACCAACACCGCTTGTCCTCCCAGATACTTAAGGCTTTCTTCACTTGCGTCACCGTTCTCATCACGTGATGTTGGGATTGGAGGAGGGTTTGTGACACTGTGGTAACGGAATGTTTTTCGAAGGCGTCCACATAATTCTGATGTTTCACTTGTCGCTTCTTTGCTTGACACACTCCTTTCATGCGACAGTCGTGGATTTCTTCCTCATTGCCTTTGAGGACAATGTAAGAGTACATTTTGGCACTCAAACATACAAACTCCTTCACCCTATTTCCCACACACTCATCCTTGAAACATCCCAAACGATTCGCATTCTCGGTACGTCTCTCTGGATGACTCACGGGATAATTTGAGGTATCGAGAACACCTTTCGCCTTTGCATTTCGCTTGATGCTCTAGACGTTCTTTGTGCGCCATGTCCTTTGTCTTTCCATACTTTACGGCCTTTTGGTAGAAATTGAATCGTAAATTACACAACTCACATGTTTCAAAACGTTTCACTTGCGTTTGGTTCATGTTTCGATACCACATGCGAGCACATTTCTGAAAATCCGTCACGGGAAGAAAATGTCCAGACTGATCCTCCATATCGTACCGCGTCACCATCACCACATGAACGATGCGTGTGTTCTCCTTCACAGCTTGACGGACCGGGTATAATTGGCCCACAAATTCTTTACCGTCATGTACGTGGATACGAACAATGACATTGTTCTTCTTCTCGAACTCCTGAATATCCCGTGTATTCATCAACCCCTCTGACGTCATCATGGAAAAGTCTAGATGATAATACTGGTTCAAATTCAACTTGCGCACTGCAGAAAGTCGATTCTGATAAGTGTTATAGGATGTCTTGGTGCGGGAATCAACACGTTCACGTCGAGGAATGCGATTGTCTTGGTAGGCCAGTGCATAGAGGACACTGTCTTGAAAACAATGTGATGTATACGTGTTGCGCTGAAACACACATATACCTTTGCAGAGCTTGATATCTCGGTGGATAGGAATCGGTGCGCCCATGCGAAAATTAGGGAAGGAACTTGTTTGAACTAGTAACTCCAACACTTGTTTCACCTCAAATCCTGATCCGTCTTCCCGATAGTCTTCAATAAATTCTTCAAAACATTGACACCATGTCACGGAACCATGTATCAAAGTTGCGTGCTTGGACGCCTTCGTGAATGTATGAGGGTGTGGTGATGTCTCTCACTTCCTCTTCGCCCGTCGACATATCCATCTTGGCAAACCTGAGTCTCATACTCACAAACACTTTCACGTCCTCGTGGGGGTGTTGTTGTACAATGACACGATACAAGTCCGCATACATTGAATTTAAATAGACCTTCCATTCATTCGTGGCTTGATGAGGGGTAAATCGATAATTATATCCGCGACCGTCCATGATCCGTTCTTCTTCCACAGCTGCACCGCCCTCTTGCATGAACTCAAACAGGTAGGGACACAAATGTTCATCCCATCCTTCCGCTTCAGCATTCACCACTGTATCGCAGTAGCGACACCGTCCCACACACGCATGCTTATGGTACGCCTCTACGTCGAAACTTCCGTCGCAATCCAGACACAGCAAGTCATTGTCATCACCGTAATTAAACGCGCGGCAATCGTGTTCGTCTCCATACCATTTACAGCATGTCCAACAATAGTTGCGACCCGTCTCCGCTGCTCCATGGGCAATACAGTCTTGAAAGCGAGAGAAGGACTGACGGCAGAATTCACACGCGTACTGCATGGTTAGAATGAGAATGAATTTCTCTGACAGCGCCTTTCCTTATATACCCTGCTGTGACTCATCACACGTGCTCGGCGCCGCGTGCTCCGATTGGTGCTCCGTGCTCAACCCCCAAGTGTGCCGATGCGTGGGTGTGTGCTCCGTTTCCTGTCCTCTTAGCAACCCCGACAGACAGGGCAGGATTGGACTGCTCACTCAAGATGAATAACCAAACGGAAGAAAGCAAAAGAGCAATCAATGACAAAATCAGTCAATACAAAATCAGTCAATACAAAATTTAACAGAATGATGCGAGATATCAGTTCAATTCAAAAATGAGACGGGAAATTATTCAGTTGTCGGCAATTAGCAGTCAGTGTTCACTACTCAATACAGACGGGCAGATAATATTAAACACAGCTAGGGATAATCTACTTGATCTTATAATTATCAATCAGCTGTAAACAGTCTCAGAATGCACTTGATGATTTTATTTATCAGCTGTTAAAGCATTGCTTAACCTTTATTGAGAGACAGCAGACAGCAAACTCAGTGAATGAATTGAATCAGACAACAATGCAGGGGGGGGGACAATAGGGTATGCAGCACGCTAGCGCAAACACACTACAGTCTGAGACTGCACACACAGCAGACGCACGCATACAACGACTCACAGATTTGTCTTAGCCAGGGGCTCACACCCGTTAATGTTGTCGACATATGTTTAGAATGATTTTCTCTGGTGCCCCGGCGCCACGTGCTCTAATGAATGTCAAGTGCTCCACCTCATGACCTCTTGGCCCCCAAGTGCGCCGATGCGTGTCAAATACTCTGATGAATGGGCGTGTGCTCCGATGTCTTCTTCGCTACTGATGCGTGGGCGTGTGCTCCGATAAAAGAGCAGGGCATGTACTTAAGTGCAATGCTGGAAAAAGGGGCTAGAATTGACTACTCACGTACATTGGAGTCCAAGCTAACAAATTATCGAATTGCTAGAGAATATTAGAGTGGTATTAATGACTTCCCTCAAGAGACAAAACGTTGTCGATGCGATGACAGGGTTAGTGATTAGTGTTTCGTATTGCTGCTTGAATTATAATGCCTCACGTCAGGGCATACTTTAAGCAAAAGCTCCTACTTCAGGAAATTCAGCATCATTCACTGTTTTAGTAAACCACGTGTAGCAGACCTAAGAGTTACTTACGAAAGACAGTCATTGGAAGAAGTTTACGAGTCTGATAATATGCAGCATGGGGCGTTTACAATTCTGCTTCAGATCATACGATGTTGCATCCATGACTCAGATTCGGTCCAAAAATCGACCACCCGCAGCCCTGATCAGAGCAGCATGTAGCACGCACTATGCCTGCTTCTGCTAGCTCTTGCTTAGCAACCGACGTCTCCAACCGATTTCTGTGAGAATACAACATCAGAAGCTTATTATAATGTTGCGTTCAAGTGGTAACGAACGAGAAGGACTATAAATCAAAAGAAAATAATAGAAGTAATTTTTGTCCACCGATTCGAATTTTTCTCAAATCACAATTTCGAATCAAATCTCGAAGCATCGCAGGTCCCTAGTAAAAATGTTTCTTTTTCTTGCTTCTTTCTTATTGATAACTTACTATCGTTTTAGGTGCCCCTCATTGTGTGCAACACAATCCAGTACGATCCAACTGTATTGCTACGGCGGATTCAAAGCACGGGCTGCTTCAATGGGATCTACGGGATCTGTCCGTTTACGAAATGCGTTACGAATATGAAGGTCCTTCTGACCAGGGTCTTATGAGTTTATCTTGGTCCAGTGATGGGAATCGCATAGCCTCTTTGCCTAAACGTGATACTCCACGACTGTATGCTACTGATATTGCACGTCCTATTGCTACTTTTTCTGCGAAAGGATTTGAAAATGGTTGCACATTGAAATCAGTAACATTCGCTGGTCCAAAGGAAGAATACGTTGTAACAGGATCAGATAGTTTTCAAGTGTATTTGTGGCGTCATGATTCAGTGCCTTGCCCAACGTCAATGCCTTTTGAAGGTAAGTAAGTGCATTGAGGAATATTCGTGGCATCTTTCTAGCAAATCAGCATTATTTTGAATGGAGATGATATTTGGAGTAGTCTGAACCAGAGTCTGCGTTTGTGACACGAACACGATCATGTTTCGTGTCGCGTTGAACTTGTCATTCGTGTCGTGCTGCTCGTGTTTTATTTCCGTGTTGACAATGATTAATTGTAAATTTCTAGTTTGAGATAATTTGATGACTTAACATGTTCTAGCTTATTATGACAGACTATCTACTATCCATTTTATTCTACGACGATGACAGATAGATAAATAGCATTCTTTTATTACACTCGCATGGATTTATCGGTAGAGGACATGGTCGGTACATGGTTAAGCCGTGAGTATTAACCGACTGCTTTGTGGACCTTCTTTGGGGTTGGACCAGGGATCGCAATTTTCCGTTTTTTGCGAAGTTAGTCTAATGTAATTATTTCAAATTTATGCATTCAAACCCCGGTTTTTCCCAATTTTCCGTTTTTTTCTGTGGCTAATTGCGATCCCTGGGGTGGACACTTCTCTACACCCCCCGCACTCCTGCCTGACACCAGCTGTTGCTAGATTGTCTTGAAGAGAAATGACCAACTTTTGACATAACTATCCAAACATTTTGACCTTTTGTAAGGACAACATGACCAATCGCATATCGAAATTCCTTAACAATGCACTTTCATACTTCATCAACTATGAATTCGAATTCATGAATGCATTTAGAAACAAATTGTTTTTTATTCACTACATAACGAGTATCGTGAACGAAGATAAGAAATTTGTTTTTGTTATCAACTTATGTGATATTCTTCTATAGAATGATACTCCCGTTTGCTATAGAGTATGTAAGTGAATAAAGGTCATTTTATGAACAAAGTCATGGTGAAGTCAATCTGCACGTCAATTCTATTTTATGATCTGTCACTTGTGCCTTGTTTTCATCCTATGAATGAAAATGTGTAATGTTATGTGTCCTTAAAACCCTATTCCTTGCAAATGTGAAGTATCAAATTATTGATTTTCGCAAAATCATGTAGTTTATAGCAATCACCATATCCTAATGCTTAATTTTCAATGTTTTTGTTTTTTTTGTATTTCCTAGAAAATGTGTCGTTTAGGTATCATTTTCAAGTCATTATGCTTGAACTTTTCATCTGATGTCATATAAATTCTGAAACTGAGTACCGTTACGTAATTTAATTATCTCGGGAAAATGTCATCTTATGGCGTCTTGTTTGGGCTCACTGGAATGCATGTGAACATGTTATATATCTAACACTAGGAAGGGCCCATGCATATTTCGTTATTCTGTGACATTCCCCTCTCCCGACCCTCACCACGCGGCTCGGTGTGAACAGGCATTTCGATTGGATGTGCCGCTACGCGTCCGATAAACCTTGAAAGTGCCCTGAATGAAACAAATGGGTTTTTTCTTAACGTGTATACTGAAATCAGCAAATCACAGTGAATCTCCATTCTCACGTGCGACGTTCTGCATCTGAGTAAACGAAGTGTGATTTGGCAGGTGTGATTTCATCATGAAAACTTGACATGAATTTACTGGCAAACTAGCGAGCAGATAAGTGGGAAAGTGACAGGAAATCTTCAGTGATCGAATCCTTCAATTTGGTTGGATATTTCAAATTTCGAGATAAACAAATTCATTTCTGAAATAGTTCGAACTGCACCTTGAAGACCTAGCAATCGGCGCATAGCTCAGCAGCTGAAATTATCATCAGTCCTTTCTAGTAAGAGGATTTCTAAGGGTCGAACCATAAAACAATTCATGTCAATTTTAAACAATGCAATTGTTTTTTAAAATTTTAAACAATTTCAAAACAATTCAGTGTATTTTAGTAATGTATATTTTCGTGATGAATTTTCATGACGTGTGTTATATTATTGAAGAGAACTTGAACTGAACCAAGTGAAATGAACCATTTTCTCATCTTTTCAGTTACCAACATCAAGGATGCGTCCCTGACTCTAACTGGGCATCGGTCCATTGTCAATCAAGTTCGCTATTGCTCCCGACATTATTGCTTATTTTCTTCTGGAGTTGAGAAAATGATCAAAACCTGGAGTATTTTTCCTTCACCGCGATCACAGGGTAGTTTGAGCGGTAGAGATAGAGCACCTCAGCGGAAGCGGCGTGAGCATAGCCGATCTGGTTCACTACCCGTCTTTGGACAAATAGCTAATGACAGTGTTGAGGAAGATCCGATGATGCTGACGTTTTTCGATCGTTTACTCAATGAAGATGACACTACTGATAGTTCAGGTCAGGAAACTGATTTAGATGGTGGATTTTCCGAAATGCTGCGCCGTCGAATGTCGCCGCATATGAGACCTGATGTTAATGACTCGGGTGATGAGGAGAGCATTGAGGAGAAATGTGATTACGATGAATCAAGAAGTCGAAGTGACGAAGATCAATCCATCTCCTCTGACGATGACGCTTCGTCTTCAACTTCGTCGAGGCAACCGAAAAAAACGACTCCGATTTATGAGTGGTGGAGATGAGTCTCCTAAAAGGAAAAGAAGGAAGAACAGCAGACAAAAGCCTCGACGCTCATGTGCTTCTACCTCGATCATTGAAGTCAGTGATAATAACGATGAACAACCAATGACGAGTAGACCCTCATTCCGGCAATCCTGCTCGAATTCTTCATTTGACTCTGATACCACATCAACTGTGCATAGCAATGATGATACCATATCTTCGTTGTCTTCACTATCTTCACATTCATCGTCATCTTCTTCGGAATGCAATGATCAAAGCGAGAAATTAAAAAAGACATCAAGCACTTCTCAAAATGTGTCGAAACTATTGTATGAGCCGCCGAAAAACTTGCGTCCCTCTTTCAATGTCGACGAAAGTGAAGAAATGTCGGATAGTAACTAAAGCGTCTCCTCTTTCCTTCCTAGAGGGAATTCTCCATATATTCGTAGGTCACTTTCAGATATAATCAGGTATAGATTAATCTATTAATGAGTTCATCTTCCAACTGTTAGAATCAGATGATATTTCTCGAGTTATTTTTTTCACATTTGTGACCAAAGACAAGTTTGTCGATGAATTTCTAAATTATCATGTAAAGTGCTGAGTTTGAGCAGACTGTCTCAAAACAAATTAACCCTATCAAATAATCCTGGTAGTTTGGCTTTAATGCAATAATTCTCAGAATGTTTGGCATTTTTACAGATTTAAATTGCTTGACGGTAGTTTCAAGGAACGATCTCATGATGAAAGGTACCCTCTGTTGATGTTAGCAAAATTCGATATTTCTTGGCGTGAGCGCAATTGGAGGTATTGACTCGCAAACAAATATTGAGTTTTGCTAACATCAGCAGAGGGACCTTCCATCATGACATACTCGTATGCAGTTTGTCCCTTACTCTTCAGTGAAGGACCGATCTCTATCGTTTTTCCGCATTGCAGCAACGCATGATATCCAAAAGCATCACATAATGTAAAGAGCTTCGATGTAAATATCGAAGATGTCACTGTCAATGCTTGATGTGGCAGTCAATTTTTATGCCATCACAATTATTGAGAAATGTCAAAATTACATAATGGGCCTTGAAAATAATATAGAAATCATTATTATTCATTTTAGTTGAATAGTATTTAAGATGCTACGGTTGATCTAGTTGGTAAATGATGGTGGTAACCAAACTTCTAGAAATAACTGAAATCCATTATCAGATTGAATGTGAATGATAGATAATAAAATCATTCCAATATTGACCAATTGCGGAAAGAAAATGATGTGCTTATGAGGCAGATGGCAAATTGTTTTTCAATCACTTCTCTAATAGATATAATCGATTCTCATCATGCGACGTATTATAAAGATATTTTTTATTTCAATCATAATTTTCATGGAAGTCGCATTACTTCTTCTTTTCACCAGGCATGCGATCTGGAATCCATTCATAGATAGTAATTAGCCGCATTTGTAGATTGCTTCAATGATGCAAAGGATAGAATCACCCATAACCCTTGTATATTTGCAAAAAGAATTGTCAGTTACGAATGTTAAAGTTTGACCCATGGTGTACAGAAAATATTGATTGATGAACTTATTCTGAAATGCCTAACCATTTTGCATTTCGTGATCTGATTTGTAAATATACATGTACATGGTTTTTGTTTTTATGAACATGTAAATATAGTAAGTAAAGAGGAATATTGTCGACTGCATTTAGTTTCAGTTTTTCATAAATTGGAAAGTGACACAAGATTTTAAGAGCAGCTTTCATGGGTGAATGAAGCACATTTGAAGTTTATTTTACAAATGGACATAACCAAAGATGCTATCATAACGTCGTGATAAGCATGACAGGTCTGAGGATTTCGTCATTTTTTATTGAGACACGTACCCTACACGTTGCTGCACGTCATGATTCATCGTGTTATTAAGATAAATGGAAAATCACTAAGGAACCATGCCAGGTTTAAGTGAGCAGGCCCTATAGTTACTGCTATACTACCGGTCAACTCTGACTACTCGAAGATGAAAAGGGAATCCACGGACTGAGATAAATAATTTAGGTCTTCATTTGACGCAGCTGCGCTAATCTTCGCATTGATTTCGCGTGAATTTTTAGAATGCTGCAGTAATTCTGTGAAAGTCACTTTTTAACCCCATCTAATACGAAGACGCGTTTAGCATGCATCGGGTGGACGCGTATGTGACTATCATGATACAACGTATGGTTATCTTGATTCCCGCGAATGAGCGTTTATTGCTACTAAATTTCGCGCTGTGGTCATGAATTAGCATTCTCATTTTCTGAATTACCAATGACGTCATCCAAAGAATTCATGATTCAGCGGTTGTTATATTCACTCTATCACTTTCATTCACATTTTTCGGATGTGTCATGACAGCTAACCGACCAAAGCCTAACGTCTACTCACTACAGAGGTACGGTTTTGATGAACCATCGCACGACAGGGATGCGGAGTCCTACTCCGGGTGGCAAGTATAAATTGCCTAGTTTTTTTTTTAAAAAAAAAAAAGCTGGTAACCTACATCATAGATCATTATAGACTTACCTGAGCTTATCTTTAATGATCACTGCTGTATCAATTATCAATAATTTTCGAATGTTTATCAAATGTCGCTTTAAGCTGGATGCATGCGACTCGTCGGTTCCTCCCATCTTGTTGATGTGTGCTTCACACGTTTTTCTCCAGTCTCTACCAGGCAGGAAAATCCCCATCCTTCTTCACTTTCGATTTTAATATGCGCTTTGGAGGAGCCATCACACACGGTTAGCGTGAGGGAAGAGGTAATGTTCTCAAACAAACTACACCTTTTCCCATTCTAATTAAACGTTGTTCCGTTCTATTTAAAACCTGTTCCATTCAATTTAAAAATGCTCTATTCAGTTTAAAGCCTGTTCCATTTTACTTAAAAATGTTCTATTCAGTTTAGAGCCTGTCCCATTCAATTTAACCCTCGGGGGGTTTTCTGGGTCCACGTGGACCCATTTTTCCAGATCACTTGCTGTTATTTATTAAGTTTTCATTATTTATTATTGATATCACTGGACTTTATCTGTATCGATATGTCAATTATAACTGCCAAGTGAAAATGTATTAGCTGTTGTTTAAATAATTGCAATACATCGCAAACCTTTTAGTAAATCTATGGGTCCAGCTGGACCCAGTCACACTGATTCGTTTCATCGGTCGTCATAGCGCAGAAATTCAGTCACTGCTATTCCAAATAACAAAGGCCCGTATTCGTGAAACCAGATAAGGATTTCCCGTATCCTTAGCGACGCTATATCTTAGCCTTATCCTGACCGTCATATTCGTGAAGGCAGCTATCGTCACGCGCTCACGATGTGTAGCATTTTTTCTATTTTTAGCCTTAACGCCATGCACTTCAAAGGCTGACAACTGGGCAGATTTTGGAGACGTTGAAATCACAGGCGCACTTGCAAACGATTCCATCGATTAGTTTGTCGATCTGCCCAGGCCGATTGGGCCGCCTCAACTCGCCTGATACAATGCGAAACAGTAGATAATGAAGCATCGGAATAGCGGTAGTGCTTATTGGCTGCACACAGACACACGCACACTCCTTCCCTGCACACAAAGACACACGGGATAACGCAGCCATAGAAATAAACTGTTTATCTGAAGTTCGCTAGAATGGAAATTGACTCAAGGTCGCGGCACATCCGGGGGAACTAAGTTGGGGCATGAAGAACCAATTAAAACCTTCGATTTACTCATGTGACTGATTCTAACCCAATGATACAGACGTTGGCAGGTGCATCTAAGTGAAAATGCGCGCGATTTATGTGCCGTTATTGTGCATTGCATGAAGCTTAATTTCCGTTCTAGAGCTTTTATTGTTGTCAATTTCTATGAACGCAGCTGAAACTTCGCTTTGCTTCAAAGCTTTTGCTATCGTCGCTATTGTCGCACGCAGGTGCAACTGTGACGAACTAATGAAATCGATTTTGATGTGACGCGTGAACAATGCTCCCTGCCTGCGCTTGGCTATGAGACCGCGCAGGCAGGCCGTTCTGTCATTACACCGCACTGCTGTTTTATGCTACGAGCGAAGATGGCGGAACGCTCACAACGGAGATCAAAAGTTGAAGCTTTGAGATTATTGAGGGGCGCGCAGGAAGACGTTCCCGAAGCTTCTTCATCTGCGAATGACACGGAGGACTCCAGTGAATCATCTGGTTCATCTGATATCGATGAAAGTGACAATATTTCACCTTCTGATGACGACGTATCCATTAACCAAGCAATCGGCAATCAAGTGAATATTTCATCCGCTGATGGAGAGCAATGGACTTCTCTCCTACCTCAAGAACAGAGACGTGGCAGGGAGCGAAGAGAGAATCTGCTTAGACCAGCACCAGGTCTTACAAGTTACTCTCTGCGGCATATTCGCGCGCCAAATACTATTATAAATAGCTGGGAAATTTTGTTTGATCACGATATGATGGAGACAATACTAAAAGAGACAAATCGGCGAGGGAGATCTATCAAAGGTGCAGCATGGACGGACGCTTCGATGGAAGAAATGTTAGCCTTCATTGGCCTGTTATATCTACGCGGCGTGTATCGTTCTCACATGGAGAGTACTGAAGAGCTGTGGTCGAAAGAACACGGAAGGCCCATCTTCAAAATAACAATGAGCCATTCAAGATTCAAAGAGTTACGTATCATGCTTCGTTTTGACAATCCTGAAACAAGGGCTGCTCGACAACTGCGAGACAAATTAGCAGCGGCTCGTCTTCTTTTGGATGGTTTCACGAACAACTGTCAAAAATCGTATGTGCCTGGTGCATTTCTTACCGTTGATGAGGAACTATATCCTTTCAGAGGTCGCTGTGCATATAAGCAATATATGCCAAGCAAACCATCAAGGTATGGACTTAAGTTCTGGCTGTTGTGCGATGCCAACAATTATTTTTGTTACAATCTACAAATGTACACAGGCAAAGAAGACAATCCCAGTCATCACGGACTTGGAGAACGTGTTGTCATGGATTTGACCAGCTCTCTAGAAAATTCTGGAAGACACATAACAACTGACAATTTCTTTACTTCTTTGAAGCTCGCACGCTCTCTCCGCTCAAAAGGCATGACTTTGTTAGGAACTCTGAGGAAAAACAGACGAGAAGTTCCTCCGCAGATGAAGAATCTACAGGGCCGTGCTGTTTACTCTTCAGATTTCCGATTCAACCTCGAAGATCAAACATGCCTCCTCAGTTACAAATGCAAGAAAAATGATTTGTGTCCTTCTTTTGAGCACCTTCCATCAAGAGCCAGTTGTTGATCAACAGACTGACCGAAAGGTTCCAGAAATGATAAAAGACTACAATGCGACCAAAGGTGTAGATAAAGCTGACCAAATGGTGGCGACATATGCGGTGAAATACATCAGCCGAAGATGGCACACAATCGTGTTTTGCAACCTCTTGGATTTGTGTGGGATAAATGCATATGTGTTGAATTGCGAAATTGATCCTCATTGGGGAAGAGACAAGCCTCATAAAAGAAGACAATTTCTGCGATGCTTAGGAGAGGAGCTGGTCAAGCCATTTTTGGAGTCAAAAGACGTGCCACGGCCAATCATCGAAGCAAAGGTGGATGTTGAGAGAGCAACACGAAAAAAAGACAGATGTCAACTCTGCGGGTGGAAGAAAGATCGGAAAACGAGAAAAACCTGTGCTCGGTGTGGGAATCACTGTTGTGATGAACATTCGAACTCTGTGACTCGTACTTTCTGTACTAATTGTGCTTGATTGTGAAAATAAATCTTCTGGGTCCACGTGGACCCAGATTTTCACGAAATGGAATAGCGGATTTTAAACCTCCCGAGGGTTAAAACATTCAGTTAAGAACGATTCTCTGGAACGAAGCTCTATTCTACTACAATAACAAAATGACATAGAAGCAATCAATGATATCATAATATTTCATGATACATGTGCAACATGGAATCTGATGAATAAAATAATACGGATATTCATAATGAGAGGATCATTAATAAACAATGAAACATTATATTTTAAAAGTGTTCATCAATTCACCAATGTAACACCGTACTGTAAAGTGTAAGTCTTGTCGGAGCGGAGCGTTGACAGCCACATTCGATAACTACGTACATCATCACATTATCGGATAAAATGAGTCATTCTTGGAAGTCGAATAATAGCAAAAGTAGGAATCTTCAGATCGGTTTAGCGCGCCATCATCCCGTGCACGCACAAACTTTTTGAGTGCGCGATCCACGCGTTTTTATGCTAAGATACCCGCTCGCTCCGTGTGTTTGGTATGAATAGCAGGAGATAATATCAAGTGCTGACTTAGTCTATTTCATTTGGTAAAGTTTGCGAAGACGAAATCATGACTTCCCATGCAATGTCAACGTCAATCAGCTCCGGTGCATCTGACACAGACACTGACATGAGTGAAATGATGGAAAATCGTGCTGTTAAGCCAGGTACTCTAAGAAGCTATAAGAAAACTGATGGCATCGCTAAGCAACGAATACTCGATTAACAATATGGTATTTAGTTGCATTGGTGAGTTGGTGACTGTCATATCGTTTTTGTAGTATAATAGAGTTCGTTCTTAACTGAATGTTTTAAATTGAATGGATCGAACAGGTTTTAAATTGAATGGGACAGGCTTTGAACTGAATAGAACATTTTTAAATTGAATGTAACAAGCTTTAAATTGAATAAAACATTTTTAAATATAATGGAACAGGCTTTAAACCGAATAGAACATTTTTAAATTGAATGGAACAGGTTTTAAATAGAACGGAACAACCTTTAATTAGAATGGGAAAAGGTGTAGCATTTCGCTTTTGTCTCTGATGTGACCTTTGATGCGGAGGTGAAATCGAGGCTAGGATGGCTTGTGTTCTCTACTAAATCAGCGAGTGAAAAGACAATCCTTTTCTCACCATCACGGTTCATTCTCAACTATTACAAACTTTGCATGCAGCAGTGTCTCTGGACTTTCGCTTGACAGAGAAAGTTGACATCAAGACAGTGACAGCTATGCACGAGGATAAATAATTTGTTTGCATCATATTTCGGGTCTAGATATAGCCCGCAGTCCTATGATTTGATAGAACTCCGACTCCAGCAAAAATGATAGGACTCCGACTCCACATCCCTGCCGCACGATGTGGATCTAATTGCAAGTGATCACAAGTCATTGTCACAGTGGCATTGATGATGACATGAAGTCAGCGATTCGATTGATGAAGCTACGGATGAAAGGGAGGCCGAAGATAGCTCCAATGCACCTGTGTCTGAAAGCAGCTGGAGCTTTGTTAATTCTGAACAATTTGTAAGGCAGCCTTGATCTTTACTGAAACGTCTGGGTGGCAGGTAGATAAATGTGTTCGTACCTGATATACTTTTTGAGAAACTTTCATCGTGGACTAATTCCCGAGCTCATTACCGAAACTACAAGTTTTCAACGTGAAGATGGTAATTTTCATTCAAAGATGTTTCGGTTGAAGAAACAAAGCTTCCATGGGTTTAACTTTAGCGATGGGTGTCATCAAGAAGCCATCCATTGATAGTTATTGGTCCACTGAGCCTCTTTTGCGCACTGCATACTTTCCTGATTGCATGAAGCATGACAGATATAGAAAAATTATGAAATATTTACGTTTCTCTGACCCCACTTCGTTTCACCTGACAATAGAAATTCGAGAATTTCCGGAATGGATAGAATTTATCTTGATATTTGTAAATGCTACTTATCCGAAAGTTCGCTTTCCCTGGATGAAACATTACCTTTACACAAAGGAAGACCGTCATTTCGTTTGTTCATACGCACAAAAAGAGCAAAGTTTGAGATCAAAATCTTTCTACTTTGTGATAGTCTTGGTTAGGCCTAGCTGATATGTCCTGAAGTCTATTACGGATATGCGACTGCACTGAACTGTGAGGAGCAAGGCTTGGATACCTTATCCAGGGAATTATAGATAGTGTATCGGGAAGAACAACGCACGATTTTGCGAAATCTACGAGGGTTAACATCTCGCGCTGCAGTGACTGCTTACATGACAAAGATAGAGCGAGAAGCTGTCCCTTCGAAGTTCCAATGCATGCGATAACGTGACTCACACCTTTCATTACCTATGTGTAAATGTGTTAGCTGGGACATTGCTTCGTCTTGCTGACTATCAGACTGTCCGATTCTCAACTTCGCTCGCCATAACGTGCATTACCGTGTAACATATATTTTAAAGACAACGTTCAACCGATGGTGTTTATGTGCTGCGTTCCTAATTGTCGCAGTGGCTACCCTGTGGGAACGAATCTTGCGAAAAACTGGCGAATGTCAGCTGCAGAATATCATGCTAAAGTTCAGTCATATTTGCCGGATATTCGCTGGCGAAGTTCGCCGGCGACAATTCGCGCTCTATATGTCACCTTTTACTTTTGACTGTCTCTATTGTTTTCTTTAGTAATCCGCCTCTACAGTCGAGGCTCTATTCTCTCCCTCACCTCCTCACTATCCCTCACATATGGCTAATCTATCTAAGATATAAGTGCAGACTATCATTCTTTGATAATGATAAGAATATAGAGAATCCGCATATATCAATTTTCATAACATCTCTTGACATTCAATAATTTACAACAATGACAAATATTTGAACAATATCATAGTATTTACTGCGACATTTATGGAAGACAAATACTTTTTTTAGTTTAAGCCTTCGTGAATTAAAAAAAGATCCCTTTTTATCAGATCAGACTGAGTATACAATATATTTTCATGTGAAGGTAATATACGAACATTACTACTTACCACTAATTAGTTGCTACAATATCCACGATTTCGCCGGTTGGCGAAAAATCAGCTCGCATTAGTAAACAAATATCTACCAGCTAATTATAGCAACTTTTTCGCCACCTGTCGTTTTTTAATTTTACACATGTTTTTGGATAAATGATGACCATTTTCACATGCGGAGATAGTTTTTACACGAAACTGAACCTTTCAAAAAATTATCCACCAAATCGCTACCTCGCCAGATAATCTGTTGATATTAGCAAGATGCGTTCCCACAGGGTATAAGCCCAGGAAAAATGAGGTCACTGAGAAATGCTCAATGTTTCAGTTTCCAACAGACCCTGCTCTACATTCAAGATGAATGTCTGCTATCCCACGAAAGGATTTTACTCCTAATGAGAATCACAGTGTGTGATTCTTCAACACTTCAACGACCACGACTTCGAAACAACGTCGACCGACTCACGTGAAAGTAGACGGGAGAGTAGATTATCGCAAATTCTTCAGAAGAAACGATTGAAATCAACGGCAATTCCTTCAGTGTTCCCAGAGTGTCCTAAATATTTCACCAAATCTCCAACTGTTCCCCGATCTTCAAATTCGACTGCTGATTCCCGACGGTCCTTTGAGAACAATAGAATTGAGAATTTGATCAGAGAATCTATTGAGGAAGATTCGTTTGATTCTCTCGATGCTCTGCGTTCGAAACTAAGTGATTCTTCAAGTCACCCTCTCCCCACCAATATTGTGAAGGTAGATCATCAGTCGTGTTTGATTTTTATGTATGTCAGTGTTTCTAACGTCGAACTTATGGCTCCTGTTCACAAAGCTACGGTGATCGTCGACGAAAGCATGAGCGTGCGAGTATTCGTGCTGTCATCAAAGTTAGCGAATTCCAACTTTCGCCATATCTTCAGTGGAGATAAAGTAAAAACTATTTCTCAACTTTGTAACGTTATTGCCTATACGAAGAGTTTGTCAGAAAAACATTTAGATAACAACAGTAGCTCGCAGTACCTAGAACTCGCTGCTTCTTTTCTTGAAACATTTTTAGATTGTGAAAGTCAATCAGATGACCCCGAATTTGAAATGTACCACCTAGTAAATTTTGTTATTGAGCAGCTACGACTTTGTCAAGTACCAAAGAATGCCAGAAAATATTCATGTAAGACGTTGGCACTTTCTTTTTTGTGGCAGATTACATGTGCATCTTTGTATAATAAATTAAGAGATATTTTCATTCTGCCCTCTATGACTACGCTGCGTTCATTGTCTAGAGGATCTGCAGTTGAAACCGGTTCGATTGATCTCGAGTATCTGCAAAGGAGATCAAGTTTTTTGGATGACAGAGAAAAAATTGCTACATTGATGATCGACAAAGTCTATACTGCTCAGCGTGTAGAACTCAGTAATGGACAATTTGTAGGTTATACATCGGATGGCATACCCGCCAAGACCGTTTTAACTTTTATGATTCAGTCGTCTTGTTCAAAATGTAAGGATGTCGTGTGTTTCATTCCGATATTTTGTACAATGAGTTTATGAGTGTCATTCGTCAAATTGATTCACTTTTTCATGTTGTTGCTGTTTCAACTGACAATCATGTGATCAACCGCTCTTTTTTCAAGCGACCATATTCTCACACGAATGTACAATTGTTTGTCAAAGAATGAACTAAAACGAGTGAACACAAAAGATGAGTCGGCAAGTATTACAAAAAAATGCAGGAAACTTCAGAGTGATTTTTGATGTACACAATGGTTGTCAAATCATGTAAATATGATGTTGTAAATATTCCTTCATTTTCTGTAAATAGTTCTTGCAATATTTTCTTATTTGTTGGATGAATGTTTTAACACGAATTTTTGTAAATATTGTAAAATTATGTAAAAAAAACAAGAAACTGTAGAGAAATGCTGCAAACTGTAATAAATTTTCTTGTCATATTCTTCATTGCTTTAATTATTTATATAGTGTATAAAGATGGGGATGTGCGTATATACATGAGTTATGATATCCAATTAATAGTTGTACATAGCGATTTAGTATCTTGACTTAGGTAACATGAGTGGTAGTGTTCTAAACTACTAATGAAAGTAACCCTCATTATGTCAGTAGTGCGACGTTGTTGTTCTTCCCGTAACAAAAGATATAATCTATAATTCCCTGACCTTATCAAAAAGCGAGATAGTTGTGGTGGCGCTGTTGTCGAAAACAAGTCTTCTTGACAAATGGTATGTTGTGAATCTTGATAATTGGCACACCAATCTACACCTCGTTGAGTACCGCCGTTCGAGGCACTGTTAGAGTTCAGAACGCAACACGTTCAGAAACAGACATTAAAAATGAAAGTGAAGATTTAGTACCGCTGCATGAATATTCAAGTTGCCTTATTGATTTATTTGCATATTTTTTGTATAAGTAGGTGTAGATATTACAAGTTAATTTTAGTATAGCAATGCAATGGATCCATTTCTTGCATTTCAGTCTAGAGTAGTCAAATAGGCTAATTTTGATTTCGATGAACTCTTGAACGCAATAATTAGATAACGATTAAGGTAAATTCCATTTGTTCGATCGCTACATTGTGCACAATATCAGCAGTTCTGCTGTATATTCAAGATACTATTAGCAACCGATATTGCCATCATTTTATCACATCTTTGTCATGTTACTTCACAGTAAAAAAACTGGCTTCGGTTATTTATTCGGTTAGCCGCAATTTATATTTTTTGGACCGTGTTCGCTCGTTACAAATTTCGGAACTCAGTTTCGTCATCTCTTAAAACTAAAAAACTCAAAACTCTTGTAGGCTCAAAACTCTGATCTGTCCATTTAAGTATTCGATTTATTCTACCTTAGAACTCTTTCTGATGATATATAGTTCATGTATATACAAATTATTTAGGGGAAACGTGATTGATTGCACTTGCAGCTTCTTTGTTTTTCCGTTCGCTCGCTTCTTGCCAAACGTTCGCTTGTTACCGTTCGCTCATTACTGCCGTTTAATACTACGATTTTTCTTCTAATGATCAGAATTTGAAAGCATTTACATTGGAAATGATAAAGAATAATATATTGATAATAATAATTGCTGTTCAAAATTAGCAAAGAAAGCAAGCAAATCACCCCGGTTTACGTACCAAGCAGGTAGGCCTATAACATAATGAATCATGCAGTTCTAATCAGTTCTGCGAAATCGGTTTGAACGAAATTACCCTGGGTCAGAACCGACAAAAGATTCCGACTGCTCTCATATTTTTGATTGTCTCTTTCTCAATTCAAATTTCAATCTCGCACAAAAGATACTAAAGAATCTTTCAAGAACAAAAATGCTATAGGCTACCAACCAAGGTTTCAATCTTTTTACTAAGTCCAGTGAGGGTGGACTGCCACCCACTAGGCCCTATGTTACTGGTGCATCACAGTCCAGAACTGTGATTGAATTGCAGAAATTGTTAACAGCTTTTGAGTACAGTCTTGACAAGCGAACTGTCTGCATTCAGCGAAATTTCTTTCCTACTATTTGTTGTCATACGAATGCATTCCAACAACAGCATCAGATTTCGACAGACTGGCTATGAACAAAAAATTTTCGCATCTCGCACGGACAAATACATTCAGGTGTATCTCTAAACAGAAAAACTGGCCTCAATTCAGGAAATTTGCATTAAGTAATTTCAACTTAAGGATTTTGAACAGCAAAAATACCGTAGACCTCACACAGTGTGTAACGTGACGCTTTTGCAACTTGGTCTTTTAAGGCAGATATGCAACGAGCGAACGTTCGCTCATTACACAGTTTAACTTGAGATTACTCTATGAACCAAAACTTCCAAACCATCTGCACTGAAGTAAAATAACATTGAAACGGTAAATGAGGAAAATATGAAGTTTCATTAAAAAACCGATCATTAGTTTAGCCGCTACTTTAAAAAATAGTACTTCTTCGTTCGCTCGTTACAGCCGAGAAATACGTTTTTGAAGTACCCTGTAGTCAAGGTAAACATTTGAAATGGCATTTACCACGCTCTATATGTCCATGGTCCCTCTATATTATATACTAAATTTGCTTAGATTCCAATAATAATTTTGTCATGCACCAATTACAAAATTAACATTTTTCTTAAAAAATAAGTTTTTTATTAAAAATTCAAACTGTCGCGAAATCACAATGAAATCAATAATTGAACAAAATAAAACGACTTTATTAATTATCAAGCATGTACAACAACATTTTATAAGCGGAATTGTCAGATTCTATGTTTGAAAATTCGACTTGGAGTTCCACTTTTTCGTGGAATTTACCTTAAACGCATTTCGATTCATTTTATGCTATTATCATGATTCTCTGCAATGGCATATTGGAAGACAAAAATTACGGTTCGAGTGACAATCAATTACTAAATGCGTAGAAGAAAATCAGTAATCATTCTTTTACTAATCTTTTAGTGCATTTATCAGCAATTTTACATTTAGTACTTCTTTGAACTAACGATTCAAAGTATTTAGGAATAAAGTTGCGAATCTACAAGATGTCATATGCAAGATAGTCTCTTTCTATGTAATGGTAATTATGTATAATGTATGTAATAAATGTATACAATGCGTGATTAATGTAATTGTAACTCTACAAAATGGTCATTTTTCATGTACATGGTTCATACGCCCCTGAAATGTCCTCAAAGTTAAAATGGTTAAAAAATTCTTTTTGATTTTTAAATGATTTTTGTTGACTAAGTCGACTTTAAAAGCTATCAATCGCTAAAGACTTCATGTTATTCAGAATATTCATGTTCATACTTCATGTTTATTTCAGAATATTTTCTTGTTGCGGCTACTTATGATATGAGATCGATCAATTCCTTGATTCCTTTACGTGGGAAGCGAGACCGTGATAATCGCTGGTAATCTCATTTACTATCTCGAAGCAGGGAATTGGAAAGTGATCACTGACGTCATTGCCTTGCGATGATTTTGACATTGAAAATAGAGGTCGCTTCCATCGCATCAAACTTTTGTTGACGGATGCCACATTGATGAAACTTTTTCCTGCAAGGAGCTCTTAAGCGGTTCAAACAGTTCGAGAAATTTTTCCTCCGATACAGTGAAAGCAAAATCCATCTTCTTCATGAAGAGATGGAATATTTGCTCATATCTGTGATGGTTTGTTATTTGAGATTTGAATGTTTGAAAGAGAAAAAGGTTCGAAAGGTAAAATTATGAAAATGCAGAATATGACTTACCCAGAAACTCTATCTCCGTCGGCACAATGTGTAATGCTCTACTGAATGTCTCCAAGGAAAGTGTCACAGAATCATCCTTCAAAGATGTCATTCGTTTCTATGTCGCCCTCACTAAAAAAACATAAAGAAATGTTTTCCTATTGACTCGAAACAGGGGGCAGTCCTAGTTCGGGACTACCTTTCTTGAATCCCAGACTTATCAATGATGCTGTTTTTGTAACGCTCGTTCTGAACGTTGCAAAACGGTTCAAGAGTTTTGTTAGAGGACAACCTGTGAACTTTTTTGAAGCATCTTAATTTCTACTATAGTGTAAATTATGATTATTTAATTATAGTTATTATGGAACTTTCGGAAGCTTCGAATCAGTCATCATAACATAAGATGAGTTCAAAACCGAATTGTTTGCAACTTATCTGGGTCAACAGTACACTTTGATCCGGCAATGCAGACGTCTAGACACCACAGATATTGAAAGCCTGAAAATGACCTCAATAGCGCCAAAAGATGTAAAGAACTTTTCAACAATCAACAAAAACAGAAAATTGTGCAATGAATTTGGGACATCATAACTTCTCTAACAGTACTCCGATTTCAATGAGCAATGCATCAAAAAATGCTCAGAGACAGCCGTTTCACCTTGTGTCTCATTCATTGTCATGCTCAGATGCTTCCATGTTGAAAATTTGAGATTTCTAAAAGTTGCGGTTTTCATATTTTGACCTCTGTCCACCGTAAGCAATGACGGATACAAATGTATAATGGCTCATTATAAGGCTGAGAACATCAGCTCTTGAATGGTGTATGGTCTATCAATGTAAAATGAGATTGAAAGGCAGGAGAATCTTTTGAAGTTTGACACAATTTAGGTGGTCCGTTTTTCATGATCAACTCTGAAGTACGAAGTATCAATAATAATAAGGATGTGTGTGACTGCAGTGTTGATGACTACAAAATGTGCTCATCTCTACTATCACCGACATCCACTGAAGCGAAACAAGCAATTTCTACTCTTCAGCGTTACCTGGAGTCCGTTGGAGGTAGTGACGATCGTCATTGAAAAAAGCAGACACTGTGTACATCATGTGCTACATACGAAGCAAACTCCAATAGCTGCTTTCTCTAAACAGCCAAATGCTTTGTATTGAAACTTAAAGCCTTATCATAGAGCACGTAAAGTAATTACTTCATAACGGCTGAGATTTGTATTTGTAATTTTGAATGCAAGTGAGTTGTAAGTGACTTTTGCATATGTACTCAGCATGTTTTTTTCAATCACAATTATTGAAAATTATAATGCCAAATATCTTCTTTTATTCAGAATATATGGAAAAGCGATGATCATAAAAGAAGTTTAGATGATTTTATATTGAATGTGCCTTGCCATTGATATGACGTACATCGGATACAACGGACATTTATCTCAACCCCATGGGTGTACGTTATAGCGGGATTATGCTGTATAGCATGTGAACTAAAGAATTCTACAACATTTCATAAGCTTTTCTTTAAGGGAGTGAATTGCGAACGCCTGTAAGTCTGAATAGCGAAGGGTAGAAAGATGAGATGGTAAGTATTTTATGCAGTCATTTATGATCTCTGAAATCACTTCATAGATGCTTAACTGGTACTCTTATGCTTTCATTACGCACCGTTGATGCACTTTGCCTGACTAGTGTTGATAATACAAATAGAATAATAAAATATTGAGTTGCATCCTCAGTTGATAAATGGAAACAGACCTGGATAGCTTCTATTTCATCCAATATCAGGAATCATCAGCAGGCATAGTTTACATCTCTCAACATCGAGAAAACTCCCTATTTTAAAGTTGCAGCCATGCCCGGGTCAATTTGAGATTTGTAAATAACAAGTTAGTGAAGTTTCGACGGGCATTCATGAAATATCACTTAAAGCATGACAAGTGTTCAGGTATTTCAATATTCAGGTTCACTATTTCTCAGATCCAGTCATCATTACCGGTGTCTTGCATGTAATTTCCGCAATTTGCTGAATTTTAAACCATAGTTGTGGGAGAGCATCTTAGCCAATTGTCAACTTTACTCATGCTTAAAATGAAACATTTTGATCAAAAACACGTTTTCTAGCCATCATTACAAAGGAAAAAGTTCGGAATATATAGAATAGAATTTATTGTGAGATAAAACTTTTGTAGCGGCTCTCATCCGCCATCTACTTTTAACAACTAATTTTACATATATTCAAAGAACAACAATTTAACGAGAAGTTATAAAGTTAAAGGAAGTAAATAGATACAAGAATTTTATACTTCGGTAAAACTATAAAATAAAATAAAATACAAATCGAATATTGTCAATAACTGTTCATCAAGCCGTCCAGCTAGTCGAATAGCGATAGCGTTGCCGCGGACGATAGCAAGAGATAGCCGCTGAAAGAGCCACTCTCTCTCTCTCTCTCTCTCTCTGCTATCATTGCGTTGCAACGCAATACGTCGTCCAATTTCTTTGAGGAATGGTAGGAAATGGTTGAGGAATGGCCCGTAGGACTCGATCGTGGCGACGGCAAGCGTCCAGACGGGTTGACTCTTTTCCCCTTTTCTCAAGGAAAGTCGCTAGTCTGGGACGCAACTTGCGTCGACTCTTTCTCGTCTACTAACGTGTACGGCTCAGCAGTGGAGGCTGGTTCCGCTGCCACCAAAGCGGAGAAGGCAAAGCTTTCCAAGTACGCCGCCTTAGCCGATCGCTTTGTCGTCCAACCCGTAGCCGTCGAAACGTCTGGTGTCATCGGGCCACCGATACGAGAATTGCCACTGGCTTTCCAGGAATTATGTATATTTTTTACAAGGTCCGATATTTCGGCTTTCTTCTACAAGGACAAATATCGAATGTATGGTGAATGCAGTCAAATAACACAGAGACACACGGTGAACAAATAGAATAAAAATCAATACTGACGGAATTGAAGCGGCGATACAGATGAAGGTCAAAGTCAACATTAACTAGAAATCCAGTAACAAATTAACAAAGAAGTTACTACTCATAAAAAGCAAAGTAATGCTTCGCCAACACAATTATTCATTAAGGAACTCTGATTATTCTGAATATAAATGGCTTCTAGTGAAAGTCTTAGACTGGTATTCCTCTCCACATCTATAATTTTCCAAGTGATTGAGTCTTCGGGGAGAGTCTGGTGCACGATTGCGGCATGCTGAAACACTGCAGATTCTTGTGATTGTACATGCTCTTTAAGTCTGGATCTTACAGTTCGATCAGTTTGACCAATATACTTCTCATCACACCCCTATCAACCAGAGCGGTCGCCGCGACCGCCATGGTCAGTCGCCTTCGGAGTCGCCTAAAGGTCGCCCTCAGCGTCGCCGGGGATTCCTATTTGTCCACCGCCCTGACTGCCTGGGGCGGTCGCCTTAAGAGCCGGGGCGCAGTCGCCCGGAGGTCTAACAGCGGTCGCCTAGCAGATGCGGTGCGGTCGCCTGTAGGTAGCTGCGGTCGCCGATTCTACCGATTTGCCCCTACCCTTCAGTAGAAATTTCCCATTGCGCTATTAATTAGTAAAACACTAGCTATCTCCCTAAGATGCAGGTGCTTCAGTATTGCTCCACTGAAAACCAATAAGCTTCCTAGCTATGAGGAGTAGAAGAAATAAAACTAAATTACACAGAATACGATATTTTGCAATACACCTGCACCGATTCAATGAAAATTTAATGTGCACACATGAAAATTGTATTTATAAGCACTGAAGATACAAAAGTACAACTTAACGATCGAAAAATACAATTGTTCTATGGAGGTTACAAAATGTTCTATGAAAGGCATCGAAAGACATATGTAGTACAATCTAAATAACAGGAACTTTCTTAATAACATTGAAATTTGATGACTCCAAATTGTCAGAAAAAAGCATCGATTTTCCAGTTAAAATTTCAACAGAAACATGCGGGTTTGATGTTGTTAATAAAGTTCCTGCTATTTAGATTATATGCACAATAACAGCTACACAGATAACCAGGATATAACACCAAATACAAGAGATGAAAAATTGAGTCACCTATTGAGAAAAGGGGCATCAGGCACAATTACTCAGCTGCAGGGGAGCGTTGGTGGCTCCTTCCATCAGATCTATCTTTTGCGTGCTTTAGTACGCTCTGCAAAGAGGCCTCTATTTCCTTCTCAGTCACATGAGATCTAGAAAGTTTGATACCGCACGATAAATTCGGGAATTCTTGAATGGAAATTTGTTGTTCCTGCCGTGAAATGAATACTTCTTCGAAATATCCGCAGCCAAAATCCTTCAAAATATTCGACGGCATAAATTGTTTAGTCCGCTGCCGCCGATCAGTGAGAACTGCTTTGCCTGAAAAATAAAGCTGCTTTTAAAATGGTGAAGCTTCTCCACGTACGTCAGTACATTTCCACTTCATTGTGGTGTACCTAAATCAAACAGAGCAAATAATTTCAAAACGATGTGAGTGGCTTTGTGATTCCAGTAAATCATTTGTGTCTGCAAAAGTCATTTAAATGATTCAGTTAATAATCAGGTCGTGGGTAGCACCGCTCTTTTAATGCCGACAATCATTGAGTGATGCAAATGACAGTGACAGCTTCTGCCTTCATTTTGAATTGAAAATCTCACGTGTGCCTAATATTGAAAGTAGTCAACTAGTCATCCAGGTCAATATAAACCTTAATTATGCATTAAAGCAAGTCTACATAAAGTTCGACGTAGAAACACTGTTTAGACCCAGGTCAATATAAACCTTAATTATGCATAAAAGCAAGTCTGCATCAAGTTCGATGTAGAAACACTGTTTAGACCGGCTCTATCTGCTGAGCCACAGGAATTACGACCAATTTCAATAACCAGACAGAAAGCAGTCACTGCCAAATTCTGAACGTTATAGCGAGCTAGTGAGTGAGCGAAATGCCATTTCGGTGCTCTGGCTCAGATTTGCGCGACTCATCTTTCTCTCTATTCATGCAACGAAACAGTCGTAAGTCAAGGAATAAGTGGACCGGTCTCTTAAAAGAATTAGTCAATATCAGGCGCTCCTGCAGGATAGGAATAAAAAACATCACTATAGGCTGTGAAGTTTATCAGTTTATCAGATAGAATTGGAGGTCTGAAACAATTCATCCAATATTTTCGAAAATCACCCGGTAATTTCTTCAATTTCCTGGTGATAGAATATGTTATGAAGATTGATACGCAACCGGAAATACATTCATTCTCTGGACTGTGATCAATTGCAGCGCTCGCATCTTGAAACAACTATCAGATTATTTGTTAGAAAATGTTAACATGCAAAAAGTTTAATACAGCTCTTCTATTTCTTCTGAGATCTATCTAATAGAATTGATGACATGGCCACAGAAGAAATTGTGATTAGACATGGTCAAAGGCGAGCGAACGGTTTACGGCTAGACGAGGCTTCAGATAGAAAATATCAGCTCAGCTAAAATTCTGGCCGTTGTAGCCGATAAGATATGTGAAACAAGAATTTTGAAGATTTCTGCCACGATTGAAAAATCCAATTAACTGTGCATAGCTCTCATTATTTATCTGTTTAAATTTGCATTCTGAAGGCTTGAACAGATTCAAAACGATTAAACCTAATAGTGTGGCACTCTGTGTTAGTATATGGCCCTTTTATATTCGCAGTTCAAGGAATGGGATATTCACGAGCCTGGATGAAGTACTTCCGAAGATTAGACACTTTTTATAAACCGGCATAGACGCTTTAATTCCAATCGACTTAAGACAGGCTTTCTCGATCTGACGAAATCATTTGCTTCAAGCAACAATATCAATTAATCTATATTGACAAGCTATCGACTCATCAATTACACAGATATCCCTGAAAATTGCAAAATATTTTTTGTAAAACATTAAAATCTTCTTTCAAAGAGAAAGAAGTTCGAATGAGACTCATTAAGCTTACTAAAAATAATTAAGACTAATTTGCCGATGAAGTTGAGCAAACGTAAAGCACGCGAATTCAAGAAAATTCAGCTATAGCTTCGTCTATGTTCAGCTATACAGAGGTACGCCTATCGCGATGATGCATAAATGTAGTGGTAACATGTAAAAATGAGATAACTTAGTGAAATCTCTGTGGGAATGAGGTTGGTTAAATGAAATATTTTAAACGTTGCAGCTTACTCGAAAATGTTTACCCTTATGTCTAATGTCCGTCTAATTCACGCCCGTCTAATGTCACGTTACCAGAATTGACTTTATCTCATTGCAGCGAACCATCAATTAGAGCCAACGCTGTGCAAAGTATCTTGCAGTCAAAGCTCGATAATTAAGAGTATAAATACCAGGTTTACTATCTCTTAATTAATGAAAGTCTGAATTCAAAAACAACTTATATAAGCCGCCAAATATACAAAAAATGCCGCGGCCGTATGATCTTAATTGACCGAAGTCTTAATTGTCCGTGTCCGAATTAACGAGCTTCGACTGGATTTACTGTAGTCATGCGAAGCGATTCGTTAACGATGTCATTCTGTCCGCACGATTCTATTTGAATGGTCGTGAAAAATTGGCTTGCTTTACCTATAGTCAAATATTTATAACCAGAGGAACACTTTTTACATCACATCTAATTCAAAAGTTATCTGTTGAAATATTTCAGTCAATTCAGTGCTTGGTATAATGTGTAGTGCGCAGGTAAACCTCTATTAATTACTTAATTTATCTATCATCACTTCATTCGACTTACCTGATACGAATTTCGTTTGATAAGTAATCCGTTCTATCAATATTTTCGGCTCAAGATATTCCTCGCATTTTCTATATTGTAATTTGGTTGATAATCCATTAATAAGATCAATCAATTTACATACGATGTCCACAGGTGTCAGTCAGGCAACTCCAAAAGTATACTTGTACATTGTAATGCAGCACAGTATGGTTACACATGGTTCACTCAACTTTTTAAGTAGCCACTGCCTTGAATTGTCTTAAATTGAAAAACGTAATTTACTTAAATTACAGGTGCTCTATATACGGAGGACGTTCAAAAAGTTCGTGCCAAGACTAATTCAGTCCATTCAAAGAGTTGCTCGCGTTAGTCGCTATTGATGCAGTGTACTGACGTAATTGTAGATATCTCCATTGGCCTTGTAGCACTTGCTAAGGGTTCATTCACCGATTTCATGGTTTACTTCATGATTGATGAGTGCTGATCATTGATGCAATTGTTTACAACTCAATTGTCAAATGTTGTTGTTGATGCAATTGTGCAGCTAACTTTCATTTTCAATCATGGAGGAACAAAGAACAGTCGTTAAATTCTACGTTCGGCTTGGCAAAAGCATCGAGGAGCTATCGGCGGACCTAGTGCAGGTCTATGGAGATGAAGCAATGGCACCACGCACTGTAAGGAAGTGGGTCAAGCGATTCAAGGAGGGTCGAGAATCAACCGAAGATGATCACCGAGATGGTCGGCCATCAACATCCACGACACAAGACCAAGTCGATGAAATGGAGCACATGGTCAGTGAGGATCCTAAGATCACTACTCGAGTTATCTCCAGAGCAACCAACGTCAGTATGGGGTCCGTCGTCACTATTCTCCACGAACATCTGAACATGTCGAAAGTTAGCGCGAGATGGGTGCCGCGGCTATTGACTTCGCTACATCGCGAGACAAGAATCGAGCTATGCAATCACCTGATAAACATGTTCGACCGCAATCCGGAAGAGTTCGTTTCGAGAATTGTAACCGGTGATGAAACATGGCTATACGGTTACGATCCGGCCACCAAGCAAATGAGCATGGAATGGCGAGTCAAAGCAACATCTCCGATAAAACCTTTGATGCAGAAGTCCATCAGAACCAAAGTAATGGCCATTGTGTTCTACGACGGACAAGGTGTCATCCACATTGAATACCTAAATCAGCGAGAAACAGTGACCACATCCCGATACATAACTGCCCTCTCCAACTTGCGACAGTCTCTGAGACGGTTCAGACGGGGAAAGCTTTCTCGTGGAATCCTTTTTCAACATGACAATGCCCCCGCTCACAGAAGCCGTCAATGTGTCACAGCCCTCTCTCAGCATGGATTTGAAATCTTGCCTCATCCCCCATACAGTCCTGATTTATCCGTGTGATTTCCATCTATTCCCACAAATCAAACGACAACTGAAGGGCAGGCGATTCAAAGATGTCAGCGAATTGAAGGCGGCCTTCGATGATGCTCTCGCCGAGAAACCGATGGATTTCTTCGAGGGTGCGTTTCGAACATGGCGTCATCGAGCTGAAAAATGTGTAATGAAGAATGGAGACTATGTGGAAAAATGACTTTCCTTTTCATATTTCCGCTCTTAATAATATGGAATTATAGGCACAGTACATGTATATTGTTGAAATCAAAAATAAATGTTGATTTACACTTTTGGCACGAACTTTTTGAACATCCCTCGTACAAGGTTGCAAGAGGTATCCAAGGAGACATGATAAAAGCTAAGGGTTAATAGGTTAATTAATTTAATAGGTCTGATTTACTTCACACTTCAATTACCAATACAATTGTCATAAAACGAGGAAGTATACTTAACCGATCAGCATCACGGCTTATGGAATAATCTTTGAATCTGGGGCAATAACTGGTCGATAGACTTTCCACGTCGCTCTCTTTATCAGTGTCCGTTTCCATTGATTCAGTTTCAGGAAGATCTGTGGTTGATGACATGCTGGATAACAGAAATAGGACACCGTTTATCATTGTATACTGTAAACAATAAATAGGTGGCTTACCACTTATTAACGTTGACTTGCACTGCGTTATGGAACTCATCTATACTTGCTTTCCGTTTCCTTCCAAATTTTTGTCGCATAAATAACAATTTCTCATTTGGGGCCAAAGACGCCCCAAATTCTTTCAGGCGCCGTATGAGTCAGATTCTCCAAAACTTCTGTAATTCATAATTTGCATTCATGAGTGATCGATGCACGTATGAGAATTATCCATTTTTCCCAATGTGGGATCAGGACAATTTTTTAATTTTTCGTCAAGATAATCTAAGTTATGAATCCACCATACAAATTTAAGTCTGCAAGTATGACATAAGCACAGATTCATAATCCCCGTATTGACGTATCTAATTTTAGCATTGCACTTGAAACGTAGATCACTTGGTTATTAAAACTCAAAATGTAGGCGTGGACAGCAACTGATTGATCTGCATTTAGACATGAAGTCAGATCAGATATTTCTTTGTTTCAAGGGCCATTAATTCGAAAATTAAGTATACTTAAATGACTACGGATCAATCTTGTAAGCTTATTGTAATGCTTGTAAGCATTAGGCGGAAAATTCTCATAGATGGATGGATGTCTGAAATGAAGCTTACCTTTGCATCTTCATTATTATTGTCTGTTAAGACGGGATGTTCATCAGAGATTGCTTCGCAAATGAAGGAAAACTGCGTTGAATCCAAATACCTATCGGGAATAAAAAGAAAAATTCGTTTCTTTATATGAACTTTATATGAACCACTATCACAATTTAGCTCATCTTGAATATTCTGACTAAGCACAGCTTCCTTTTACGCAAATGCTGACAATTACTTTATTAACCTTATTCAAACTTTTTGCACATATGGCTTTTATCAAGTTAATTTCCGAAATACACAGTACACAGATTTTTTCCGATCGCGAGGTTTCGGCTAACAGCTTGATCATATAGAATGAAAGCAATGAAAAACACACGGGTCAGACAGGAGTCGTAATTTCAACGCGAAATTAACTTACTTCTTTCTAATTACTTTATTATATAACCGGATGAGGAGACCTGCTGTCCTTAAAATAGCTAGGTCAATTTTTGGGGTACCCACACATTAATTAACATAAGGAAAATGGTAAGATGTTGAACGTGAGCTATTTGACTCACTTTTGTTCGATGGATGAAGTCCGAAATGATTAAATAAATTAGTTTCCTTTACGGTTCTATATCTACAACCGTTTATGCCACATTCGAAGACCATTCAATTCAACAAATAAATTGGGAAATTATTTCAGGGAATTCAGGGGATTTCAGGGGGGACTACACTCGAAATGTACTAGTAAATAGTTTGATCATAACCATCATCGATTATCAAAAAAAATCTGTGGATGACATTGATACTGTACTAACGGATAGCCTATCGCAAATTTCAAAATTTTCATATATTATGCCTACTGCACACGCACACATTTTCTCTCATTTATTCTTCTTTGCCTACAGCAGGAGCGATAATTTTCAATGCTACTGACATCGTATTTACTCAATTATAACGTCAACAGGCTCTCGTCTAAGCATTTGCAAGCATATTTGCGTCATGCATTCAATGTCTGTAAAGTCTGGACATCTCATCACGTCTTTTACACATTTACAAACATGTGTTAGCATATAATTATTGGTCAACATGACACATTCTTATGATAATCTGGTCTTCGACATCGTGGACAACGTGCAGAGTAATTCATTTGACATCCGAATCATGTTAAGCAAGTCTGGGGAGGTCCTCCAAGAAAGTGCTTTTGCCTGAATTAGTGACCAGAACGGAATTTGCCATAAAAACGTGTCTCTTTCACTTAGCGAAATTATGAAATGATAGAAATAGTGCACAATTCTTGTGATAATCTGGTCTTCGACATCGTGGACAACGTTCAGAGTAACTCATTTGACATCCGAATCATGTCAAGCAAGTCTGGGGAGGTCCTCCAAGAAAGTGCTTTTGCCTGAATTAGTGACCAGAACGGAATTTGCCATAAAAACGTGTCTCTTTCACTTAGCGAAATTATGAAATGATAGAAATAGTGCACAATTCTTGTGATAATCTGGTCTTCGACATCGTGGACAACGTGCAGAGTAATTCATTTGACATCCGAATCATGTTAAGCAAGTCTGGGGAGGTCCTCCAAGAAAGTGCTTTTGCCTGAATTAGTGACCAGAACGGAATTTGCCATAAAAACGTGTCTCTTTCACTTAGCGAAATTGTGAAATGATAGAAATAGTGCACAATTCTTGTGATAATCTGGTCTTCGACATCGTGGACAACGTGCAGAGTAACTCATTTGACATCCGAATCATGTTAAGCAAGTCTGGGGAGGTCCTCCAAGAAAGTGCTTTTGCCTGAATTAGTGACCAGAACGGAATTTGCCATAAAAACGTGTCTCTTTCACTTAGCGAAATTGTGAAATGATAGAAATAGTGCACAATTCTTGTGATAATCTGGTCTTCGACATCGTGGACAACGTGCAGAGTAACTCATTTGACATCCGAATCATGTTAAGCAAGTCTGGGGAGGTCCTCCAAGAAAGTGCTTTTGCCTGAATTAGTGACCAGAACGGAATTTGCCATAAAAACGTGTCTCTTTCACTTAGCGAAATTATGAAATGATAGAAATAGTGCACAATTATTGTGATAATCTGGTCTTCGACATCGTGGACAACGTGCAGAGTAATTCATTTGACATCCGAATCATGTTAAGCAAGTCTGGGGAGGTCCTCCAAGAAAGTGCTTTTGCCTGAATTAGTGACCAGAACGGAATTTGCCATAAAAACGTGTCTCTTTCACTTAGCGAAATTGTGAAATGATAGAAATAGTGCACAATTCTTGTGATAATCTGGTCTTCGACATCGTGGACAACGTGCAGAGTAACTCATTTGACATCCGAATCATGTTAAGCAAGTCTGGGGAGGTCCTCCAAGAAAGTGCTTTTGCCTGAATTAGTGACCAGAACGGAATTTGCCATAAAAACGTGTCTCTTTCACTTAGCGAAATTGTGAAATGATAGAAATAGTGCACAATTCTTGTGATAATCTGGTCTTCGACATCGTGGACAACGTTCAGAGTAACTCATTTGACATCCGAATCATGTTAAGCAAGTCTGGGGAGGTCCTCCAAGAAAGTGCTTTTGTCTGAATTAGTGACCAGAACGGAATTTGCCATAAAAACGTGTCTCTTTCACTTAGCGAAATTGTGAAATGATAGAAATAGTGCACAATTCTTGTGATAATCTGGTCTTCGACATCGTGGACAACGTGCAGAGTAACTCATTTGACATCCGAATCATGTTAAGCAAGTCTGGGGAGGTCCTCCAAGAAAGTGCTTTTGCCTGAATTAGTGACCAGAACGGAATTTGCCATAAAAACGTGTCTCTTTCACTTAGCGAAATTATGAAATGATAGAAATAGTGCACAATTCTTGTGATAATCTGGTCTTCGACATCGTGGACAACGTGCAGAGTAACTCATTTGTATCCTCCTTTTTTTGTATCATGTCATTTAAGTTCTAACTCTTATTTCATAATACCAGGTAGCCCAAGTAGCTACAAGGGATCGAATTGTAAGATAGCCTAATAGCCCTACTATAAGCACAGTAGAAAAATGTGTGGGAGACACGATAATTGCGAATGGCTTAGGGTTATTTGGGTAGTTTACATAATTCAAGTTAACCTGTATGCGGGATGTAATGGACTAAGCTGAAAGCCTTAGGTATCTTATAATTTTTTCCTCTTGTCGTAGGCTTTTACATGTGATAAGCACAAATGCAGCATTTGAGTAGGCCTACATATTCAAAGTACGTTTTAATAACCTAAACAAGCTAGTAAATAATTTCTGTGTAAATAGTAGCTCCAAGAACAAACCCGCTTTTTTACGAAGCATCTAGGCTTACATGTAGAGCGTATCAAGTTAGGTATACCTTCTAGAGAAAATACAGGTACCTAACTTCTCGTAGACTCGTTTACTGATGTTGAGTGAGACATAAAGGTAGACATAATTACATATGTGATAGGCCCTGGGAAAGTTACATCCCTCGAGCATGGGTGGTACGCCGGTACGTAGTTGATTCGCTGAGATTGTCTATTCTTCCCTATGTGTAATAGGAAATGAATGCTAAGGAATACAGTTTTTAACTTCTTTTCGCCGTGCGTGAGTCGAATAAACCTTCAAGATAACTTTCTAATAACTCTCGTCTACCGAACTCGAGTTTTGATTTTGATGGACATAGCGAGCGACATGTCGAGGCCACGAGGTCTTCACTTTTCTCCTCCCTAAACATATTCTTACCTATCCAATGCAATTTATAATATGAATAATACAGGTTATCAAAATGCGACCCTTACTGTTTCGAGTCTCAATTCAAAAATAATTATTAACCATAATTCTACATTCTAAAGGTACAACATAACATTCTCATAATTCAAGGGTATTCCGGGGTATTCAAAGAAATATGTTACATAAATAATTATCAATGGTTTAAATTTATGCGAACGTTGAATATTATTTATGTCTTATTCACATACTATTTCACTCAATGGCTAATCACATAAAAAACGATGCGACAGAGGTGTAGTTCATTTGAAAGAACAGGAGCGTAAGCTTTGCAGTTCTCACTCGTCGAAGACAGCAAATTCTAATTTCATTATCATTGAAAGCAGTCGGCGTATTCTCATTGGTCTATCATCAAATTTAAGCCAATTAAAAAGGAGCGCTGACTCTTTCGTATGATTAAGTTTGTCACTTGTGTTGAATGTTTCATTCCATTTCTGATCTGAAGATCATTTCAAATGTCCCTTAATCCACAAATGATATCTAGATCCTTGATTTACGCTTCAAGCATAACTTTTCATTGCTTTAGAACTCAAAACCAAATATATATATATTTATTTTTCTTCTCAGTGAAATCAATCACATGTACAGAAATGTTAAAGTTTTACAAGTTAAAATCAACGAATGATGATTGAGATGGAGCACGTGATTCTCAAATCAACGCTCTGCTTTTCCATATGCTAATGTTAATGAAAGTGAATGAGAAATGAAGACATTGATGGGGTGGGTGATGG
This sequence comes from Prostheceraeus crozeri, assembly GCA_907163375.1. Taxonomy (NCBI): domain Eukaryota; kingdom Metazoa; phylum Platyhelminthes; order Polycladida; family Euryleptidae; genus Prostheceraeus; species Prostheceraeus crozeri. Next base: position 4,615 of record CAJQUW010015806.1, on the reverse strand, counting down.
AGAATAATTGATGAATCTTAATTGCTGAAGAAGTGGATGGATGGAGCACCCGCTGAATGTCACTCATTGTCAACTTGCTTACGTCATTAAGCTGACATTGAGATGTTACAACTGCATTGCAATGAATTCCAAAAGACGTTGAGTGATACAGTTATTTTAAGTCAGTAAGAGCCTCTCGAAATGTTATGCGTCTTATAATACGGGCGTAAAATAATAAGTCACCGCACCTACAGACAATCTGATTCATACATTCTAACCATATTCTAAGTCATTGATCTCTTTGAGCGCCCTCTACAATACTTTTCATAATTTGCATTTCATATGATTTTATTGCAATATATATATAACTTTCAGAAACTGCAATTTTTCAGTTTATATATAAATCGTAATAGTTTTATATCATCAAATTATAAATTGCACTATTTCTGTATTATCGGATATATATTGCAATTTTTCCGCAATTTTGTCAACCAGTGTGGCCTACGGACCCTATGAAATATTGCAGACCATATTTCGGACCTTCACATATATTGTGAATGGACCCTCTAAAGATTTCATGCAATATTGGATAAAATCAACTTTGCTTTTTCTTTAAACTTTATTGTTAGCAATTTTTCAGGTATGCAAGCATTAATCAGTAATAAATAACACACGTGACAGAATTTTTCTCAAAATAATTTCGGACCATCGTAATACGGACCCTTTCCTACCTGTAATACGGACCATTTTGCCTAACAGTGTAGAGACACGAATGAAACTTCCAGATTATTCTGCGCTATTTCTTTTTGTGAAATGAAGCGATGACCTCTATTTCACCCCTCGAGTTGAAATGTGATCTTCCGATTGCGCTGCGCTATCGAAGGCGCACGAGAAAGTTATCTGCTATCGGGCTGGACTGGACAAAGCGCACTTCTATTAATAGAATTCTCTCTCTCCATTCTCTCCCTCACTGTATCACAGGCTTGAAGCGACCGAGATATTATGCAACACTCATTGAGGATTCTTCCATTCATTCACAATTTAATGAATGAACAATAATACAACTTGCAACCTTGATTGACCAAAAAATTGACAAGCGGTGAAATTCAGGCATAGTCAGAATCATGGTCAGAATGATATAAAGTTCACGGTCAAGTCAAGAATTTTGAGCAATTTTTTTCATTGTCATCGATGCGTCATGCAAATATATATGAAGCATTGCAACCAAAGATGTTTGACGCAACATTTCACGATTGAATGCATCATCATCATGTAGCGAAAATCACTGAGAGAAATGAGAGCTAAGGTTATTTATTCCAAGGAAAAACTTGCCTAGATGTGCCAGACAGCCGATCGATGACAGTTTCGGGTCAGTCCACTAACATTGGAGATACGTTTTTCTTAGAAATCACAACAAATTCGCTGCTCAATGTGTGTGACAACTCTGGGGTCGTTCTATTTCAAAATTAGCTCGTGTGAATTTAAGGGCTGACTCACGACCACTCCCTGTCAAAAAAATAAACGTGAAAATTGGGGGGCCCAAACCTCGACTTCAAGACATCACATTTCACGTCATTTTTCGATGAGAGCGGTCACAAATTGATATGATCATGCATTTTTACTTCCAAATAAGCCATTTTCGAAAAATTTGTTGGTCCCAATTTTTTTCATGTGGCCCAAGACTTTTTGACGAGGGACCCACGATTCATTTTCTCGCGTGAAATGCATCGATCTAGTTTGATTAAATGCGTTCGAATTTCTGCATCAGAAGCATCTTTTTCCACAAGCATTCTACATTTGAGTCTTAATTAGAAACTCTGAAGCTGATTGCCGAAATTTTTGCAATTTATCAGTTTTGCGAAGCCGGAATATTGCCTTTCTGACATCATGGAGGCTAGTTATGCTAAAACCAGACATATGATGAAGGTCGCCGTTGACACTCGAGGCAACTGCTGACAGCGGTCGCCGGGCAACGGTCGCCCACATACAGTCGAGGCGACCGCCACCAGGAGTCGCCGGGCGGCGGCGACTTCGGCGACGCCGAGGGCTGTCGCGGCGACCGCTGGGCGACTTTTGTGGTTGATAGGGACAATATACAAGCTATTTCGTACACCACATGCTTCGTATAACATCTCTGCTTTCTTCTCGTTAGGTTGCAGGTCCAACATGACTGATCACACCTTGGTCTTTCTTTTTTCTTCCTCCACCGATGACTCAAGGGCTTCGCTGTTTGAAAAATAATACGGATTCTATTATCTAATTGACACTTCCGCCTCAGCCTCATTACTATGTCTCTTTGAGACCTCGTCGATATACGGGAGTTTCATGTAGGTTATCGGCTTCTCTTCATCATCATCTTGATGTCTCATCGACATTTTGTCATAAATCATTGACCATTTCTTTGGTTAGCCGTTCGCAATGAATCTCCGTCTCAAATTAAACTTCGACTGGCGTACTTTTGAAGAGGAAGAATTTCTAATGGTTCTCCAATTCTCTCCCAATAGCAACGCTCGTTTGCGACTGGCTGGAACGTGTGAAGAAAATGGTAAGCATGTGTTGCTATGCACTGGCTTCATATGCAAAGAAAACGAAAATGTTCCAGTTTCTGCACATAACAGTAAGTAACATAACATAAGTAAATAGATCACTGTAAGTCACTTCATTGTTGTTGTCCGACATTTAAATTGTTCGTAGAGTTCTATCCTATATTTTTCGTACGTCTTGTAATCTTCTATGCCCAAAATAATTTCCATCTTCGTCTGTTGTTCAATTTTATACTTTTTTCGCAAGTCTCTATAACGTTCACAATTCTTCATCACGTGTTCCATATTTTCTTCAACATTACACTTTAAGCATAATTTTTCTTGAGTGTCCTTTCCTATTTTCGTATTTAATAACACCGCCCCACATATCCATCTTCTTGTTATATAGCTTCCATTTTCCGTTGTTAACAATTTTCGTCCACCTATCGTAAATCGCGATTCGAAGTACCATTTTAGACTTCCTTTCTTTATTCCAGTTTCAGTTCCATTCTTCATTATCGTATTTGTTTATCCGCTTCACCTGTCGTTTTTTCGCTAGTTAGTTCTTCAACCGTCATGTCAATTTTGTTTAATTTTAATTTACAATCTTCTATTAATTATTTTAATTACAATCTAATCGGAGAATGAATGAATGAATGAATTTTATTGGAGATTCAATGCATATATGAAACAGGTCTCCCTAAACATTTATAAAGTTTATCATACTACAAACGATTGAAACTGAAAACAGAGAAAATTTTTATATAGTCCATTTGAGAAATAACACTATTGCAATTTTGAATATATAACCAGTTGAACTATTGAGAATCACAATTTAAAATCATGTCCACCATAAATCACGTAATACAATGTAAATCAGTTTATTCTTTAGGAATCACAGCCATTAGCCACAGAGTCTATTCTTCTTAAGAACCATAAAATAACGATGACCATAACGATCATGAATTAATTATGAAAGAATCATAAGCGATTGCGACCATTAAGTGAAATCAAACAATAATCTTTAAGTTTTGAAGTTTTTGTATCATTTGAATTTGAGATGTGTCATGAAAATTTCAAGCAAAATTACCCTACAAAACGTACAACGTCAAAATTCCTTACCGAGAGTACTAAATCAAAATTCACTTCCTCTAATACCAACATTAATATCCAAGCAACTAATTAAGACCTTCGAAAATATAAATGACATATTTACAGTTGATCCAAACTTCTATGTCTAACTAGAAATAAAACCAAACCTTTACAAATCAACCATAAAGATTAACTAATCATCCCATATCTTCTTAGAACAACTTACAAACTCACTATTCAAATTTTAAGTTGTAACCTATCCAATCCATTGTATTCTACCAGAGGATGATTACTTTCCAATCATTATATTATAAATTTTTTTCCGGTATTCCTCGCATTCTTTCCATTTTTTTTACACCTATCACAACATTAATATCCTTTTCATCTATATCATACTTTTTCCTTAGACTTTTGAATCTTTTACATTTCAATAACACATGTTCTACATCTTCATAAACTTGACATGTTTCGCACTTTCGCTCTTCATCGTTCCTTCCCATTTTGTCATTTAACAACACCGCCCCACAAATCCATCTTGTAATGTAACTTACCTTGCTCGCTCAGTTGCCTCTAATTTATTTTCATTGAATTTCTTCTTCATAAAATTTCAGTACTTTTCTTCTTACCAATATTTTCTTTCCACATTTTTTCATCTTTGTCATTTATTATCTTTATTATATCTTTCTCTCGTATTCTTCAAATTTTTCATTGTCTATCTTCAACTCTGACATTATACTTTTGCAATCTTCAATCCAGTTTATTTGGCCATTCCATTCTTCTATTACTGTCTTTTCCAGGCTGTTAGTTTTAGTCATTACATGATGTAGCATTAGAATTTTATTTTTCTTATCTCGCCATATTTGATTCGACAATCCTATTTCGCTTCTTATATACTCTTCCGGTGCGAATGGTGGAAGTCCCATTATTGATCCAAATATTTCATTTTGGGTTTTATTTATTACATCATTAATTTTTTTTGATAAAGGGATAGCACTCATTGCATGTAGGATTATTGGTAACAT